>OZ020577.1:12919090-13043717 GCA_963971525.1 Cephus spinipes | reverse complement strand
TCTTCTCTCTTCTCTCTCTCTTCTCTCTTCTCTCTTCTCTCTTCTCTCTCTCTTCTCTCTTCTCTCTTCTCTCTTCTCTCTTCTCTCTTCTCTCTTCTCTTCTCTTCTCTTCTCTTCTCTTCTCTTCTCTTCTCTTCTCTTCTCTTCGGCACTTTTCTCTTCACTTTCCACGCACCGTCTTTACTCGTTATTCGCACCACGCGTAATGCGCGGTCCCCGGCCGCTCGCGCATCTCCGTCACCACTCGGCTGGGTTCGGGAGATTCCGCGGCGGCTCGGGGCCTTGCGTTCGGTCGTGGCGAGGCTGGCGCCTCGTCACAATCTTTATTTACATAAATCCCAACTATCCACCACCACTCCTGCTATGTATTAACATAGGCACGTGGGTGATGGGAGAGGTAATAAGTTCAACAATATATATGCTATACCTTATGCTTTATTCAATGATCACGGGTAGATGTGTACACGTCGGTAGTCGTACAGAGAGTGAGTGGTCGGGTACCCCGTATCGTGTGAGGGGGCGCTCTCGCACCTACACGCACGCACTTATACATCTCCGCCGAGCTACATACACCACATTTCTCCCCTTTTTTTAACGTATGTACTTCGTTGTCTAATCATTTCGCTGACGGGCTGCTATTCGCGCAGAGCGACGTACCGGCTTCACAATTTGGTCGGTGTGGCGTTTTGTAACAATGCCTGATTCGGTTTGGACGTCGAACGTCGACGGCGAACGCTCACTTACAATTTCGGCTGGTATGCGTTTTTCTCCGGATGTACCGTGATTATCTATCATTACCTGGTCGCCTACATTCAGTTCAATTTTCCGCGAGTGCGGACTGTGTACAATTTGTGCTTGCTGTTTATCGTTAACTCGCTTTCGCATGTTTGGTCTTAATAAATCAAACCGTGTCTTTAGTTCGCGTCTTAAGAACAATAATGCCGGAGACTTGCCGGTTGTGCAATGCGGTGCGCTTCGGTAGTCGAAAAGGAATATTTCTATCGCCGTCTCCACGGTTTCCCCCCCTTTCACAATTTTAGACACCTTGTCCTTAAACGTCCCCACGAAATTTTACGCCGCACCGTTCGATGCCGGGTGGTACGGTGGCGAAAAGCTATGATCCACGCCCGCGTTTTTCAAGAATAACTCGAGTTCGGCGCTTCTGAGTTGCGGGCCGTTGTCCGATACTATATGGTTCGGCAGGCCATACCTTGAAAACAATATGCTCAGTGCTTCGATTAACCTATGCGCTTTGGTATTGTTCCGAAAGTTGACCACTTCTGGCCATTTCGAATACGCGTCTACGACCACTAAATACATATTTCCGAAGAATGGTCCGAGAAAGTCTATATGCAGCCTGTCCCAAACCTTTTCTGGCCAAGGCCAAGGTGTTAATGGTGCATGTGGTGGGGTTTTTTGTTCCGTAATGCAAATTTTACATGACTTTACCATGTTTTCAATCTCTAAATCTATTCCCGGCCACCACATGTACGACCGCGCCATTGCCTTGATCTTCACAATTCCCATGTGCGATACATGGAGGTCTTCTAACACTTGCACTCGTAGCATTTCGGGTAGGATTATTCTACATCCCCAAAACAAACAATTTTCTTCTACCGCTAACTCGTGTCTTTTTGAGAAGTATTTTTGCTCGTCGTTTAATAAGCCTGCGCCACTTGATGGCCAACCGAGTACACATAGTTTTATAATTTTACACAATATCTTGTCGCGTTTTGTTTCTTGGACAACTTTTTGCCAGGTTACCGTACTCATTTTTTCTTTAATATAATATGTTGGAGTAAAATCCGCACCGAAAATATCTAACTTGTCGTCAATCGGTAGACGCGATAGGGCGTCGCAGTTCCCGTTGCAGTCGGACTTTATATATTGAATTTTGTACCGGAAGCCTGACAAAAAGTACACCCATCTCTGAAGTCTGTTTGCTGCTGTAAGCGGTATGCCCTTTTTCGGGCCAAAAATGAATTCCAAAGGCTTATGGTCCGTTCGCAGTGTCACTTCCCTACCGTATACGAAATCATAAAATTTCATGAAGCCGAATACTATGGCACTTGCCTCTTTATCGATGATCGCTCTACTGAGTTCTTTTTGCGGAATCTTTTTGGACGCGTATGCGATGGGTTTTTCCGAACCGTCTTTGTAACGGTGCGACAGGATCGCTGACACACCGTACATCGAAGCGTCACAAGCTAAAATTAATTCTTCCGATGGGTCGTAGTGCGCTAATACTTCGGGGGAGCTCAACTCCTCTTTTACCCAGCGAAAAGCTTGCTCACATTCCTCGGACCATGTGAAATTCTTTTTGTGTGTGCAGTCAAATAGTGGCTTTAACATCTCGGCCCTTTTTTTCAAAAATCTGCCATAAAATTGGATTAATCCGAGGAATGAGGCGAGCTGTTTGCTGTCTGTCGGCCTCGGAGCCTCTAGCATTGCTTTAACCTTTGATTCCGCCTTATGTAAACCGCGCACGTCAATTACAAACCCGAGCACCTCAATTTTTTCTTTTAAAAAATCGCATTTGTCTTTGTTTAACCGAAGATTGCAATCCTGTAGCCTTTTACATACCATTCTTAAATTTTCTACATGCTCCTCATCCGTGCTACCGGTCACAAAAATGTTGTCCAAATACGCGATCGTATTTGGAATCCCTTGCAGACATTCAGTCATAATCTGTTGAAACTCACCGGGGGCCGATGCCGTACCTTCTGTCATCTTTGTGTATCGAAACAACCCAACATGCGTAGTGATCGTCAATAGTTCCTGTGATTGTTCGTCTACTGGTATTTGCATATAGGCGTGAGGCAAATCTAACTGTGAATAGCGCGATCCTTTCTGTAGTACGTTAAAAATGTCGTCTATACGAGGAAATGGTCTCTTTGTTACTAGCAAAAACTCGTTTATTGTTAATTTTAAATCGCCGCAAATCCTCACTTCCGCGTTACTTTTCAACACCGGAACTATTGGCGTAGCCCACTCGCTTGTTTGAACCTTTACTAAATGACCTAATTTTAATAATCTACTGATTTCGTTTTCTACCTTACCCTTGAGCGCATAGGGTACGTGGCGTGCTGCCAGAGCAATAGGCTTTGTATTTTCCTTTATATGTAAATGAATTTTTCTTTTATTATAAAGACCGGGCGTGTTGCCGAAAAGTACATCGAATTCGCTAAGGATGCTTTCCTTCGCTGATTTTACATCAATTTTTAGTAAGCTCTGATTTTTAATATCTATCGCGCCCGCAATCGGTAGCGGCCATAATCCGAATTCGGCCAACCACTGTCTCCCGATTAACGGTGGACCTTCGCCTTTGAGCACTAAACAACTCAATTTTTTTTCGTGGTCATTCAGGCTTACTTTTAGATTTTTTAATTGGCCGATCGGTGTCATAATATTCTGCTCATATCCGTATAAATTTGTACAACATTTGTCTATTTTCCAGTTACTCAAACTTTTATTTTTAAATTTTTCAGATATGACAGTATAAAATGACCCTGAGTCTACTTCCATCACGATCATTTTACCGTTTACTTTCACATTAATGAACATCGGATCCGCTTTTATATTATTATTGCCGGTGTAACAATTTTTATCGGTCTGTGTATCGCGATTACCTTCACGCAGTGAGTAAAACTCGAACAGATGGTTGTCTTCTGTGCTGCTGTCGCCTGGCTCTGCATCTGCATGTGGCTCCGCATCTGTAGCTTGCAGGAATTTATTTCCGGCTCTCTTCTTCACGAAACAAGCCCGCTCCAGGTGCCCCTTCTTCTGGCAGAAATGGCACGTCGCTTCGCGGTGCCTGCATATGTTGGTCCTGTGGCCTGGCCTGCCACAGCAGAAGCAGTTGCGCTCCGCGCTCGTGTTAGCACGTTCGTTCGGTTCCCTCCTTGCTGGCGCCATGGGGCCGGTACGTTGCGTCGAATATCCATTTCGATGCGAACGGCTCATGGAGTATACATATCTCCTCCTCGTGACCTTTGTTTGCTAGCGTTTTGACGGCTCCAGCCGCATTTTTTACTGCACTCTCGCGTGCTGATGCCTCCTTGAGTGCTGTGTCGAACGTGAGGCTGGTTAGCTTAAAAAGCTCTACTCCAGTTGATTCGTCGTGGATGCCGCATACAAGCTGGTCCCGCAACGCTGTTTCCAATTCTGTGAAATTGCAATGTATCGATAGTTTACGCAATCGAGCTGCAAATTCCGCAACTGATTCGTTTGCTCCTTGTCTCGCACTGTTGAACTTGCATCTCTCCATTACCTCTGATGGAGCAGGGCTCAAGTGATCCGACATTAACTTCGTCAATGCTGCGAGCGATTTCGTAGATGGCTTGGCCGGTGTACATAAGTTGCGTATTAGGATATATGCCTCTTCGTCGAGGTGGGTTAGTAGTGTGGCGACTTTCATATTATCTTCTGTAATTTTTTTTACTATGAAGTATAGTTCAATCCTCTCTAAAAAGGCGTCCCAGTCGTCCGATTTTAAATGAAACAGAATTTTTGTCGTATCAGCCATGTCGCCTTCGTCACTACTACTACCGTCTTCGCTTGAGTTTACCTCGCTGTTCACGTGATCACCGTCTTGTACTATACCTGTAGAGGTATCACCAGGAGGCAAACCGATGTTTTCTGAATTGTCTTCGTTTGACCGGCTCTGCGTCGCTGTGCATCCGCTTCCACCCGCGTTGCTATATCATGCGTATTGCCAGGACTATTGGCACACGTGGCCCTCACGTTCACTTATTGCGCACTAATGTAACTCTCGTGTTCACACTTCGGCACGTGGTTTCGTAGGAATTTTTTTCTTTCGATCGTCTCTCTGTTTCTACTCACTACTATTACAATACGAATTGCTTCTCGTACTTGAATGATGCACTGTATAATGACTCTCTACTTATTGCACTCCACCACGTGGTCTCTTTGATTGGCCTCTATAAACTTGCACACTTCCCCAATCCCATCCTCGTCGCCAGTTGCTATGTATTAACATAGGCACGTGGGTGATGGGAGAGGTAATAAGTTCAACAATATATATGTTATACCTTATGCTTTATTCAATGATCACGGGTAGATGTGTACACGTCGGTAGTCGTACAGAGAGTGAGTGGTCGGGTACCCCGTATCGTGTGAGGGGGCGCTCTCGCACCTACACGCACGCACTTATACATCTCCGCCGAGCTACATACACCACAACTCCTTTCCTAGCTTAACCTCTCTTTCCCACCACCCCTGTTCTCCGCACTCCCCTGTTCTTCCCAGTTCTATCCCTTCCCTGACCCCTATCACCATGCCTCCCCTTGCTCTGCCTTTTCCTTTACTCCTTTCTGCTTCCTGCACCTCCCACTTAAAACCTTTCTTGTACTTCTCTTTTATTCCTTCCCAACCTTTCTTATTAACCCATGTTTCTAGCATTACTACTACGTCCCACGATCTTAACCCTGTCCAGAAGTCCTCATCCATTCTTTTCACCCCCGCCACATTCCAGAACCCCACCTTATACACTTCCTTCTCCTTTTCCCTTTCTTTACTCATCTTTAATATCCTCTTTCCCCCTTTCTCCTTTTCCACCGCTACACGTTTCCTGTCTTCACCGCCCAATCCTCCCCCACCTCGTCCCACATCTTCACCACCCTGTTCACCCACATTTTCATGTACCCTACTCGCACCCTGTTTCCCTGTACCCTTTCTTTGTGAGCTTTTATCTCTTGTAACGTATTTCTTTTCGTGACCCGACACCGATAGCAAAACTCAGAGAACGAACTATCTTCGAGAACCAACCTACGTTACCTTCGGCCGTCCACCCGTCGTTCGTGCATCCGCAAGCCAGGCGGGCGCCAGTCAATTCTTATTTCACCGGGAACTGACGAGCCGGTATAAACTGGGGGTTGGGGTGGAACAGGCCCAACTCCACCAAGAACGAGAGCTCTGACGGAACCTATCAGACGAGGCGGTAGCTTAACGGATCCTTTCGATTTTTGTTGACGCGTGAAATCGAGAAACGCAACCGTAGGTGCTGATCTTTGGGGTCGCGTAAAATCAGCAAACGCAACTGGATACACGAACGGGAGCGGACGGTTACGGAAATGCACGGCCGCTCAGGCTGCTAGGTTTGAGGTAGAGAGGGTCGGAGTACGAGTCCGGCAAATAGTGCGAGGGATAGAGAGCGACGAACCGAGAACGTATCAAAACGAATCTAAACTATCCATCGAGATCCCTTAACCAATTAATAAATTGGAAGACTCACCGGAGCTGGTACAGCTAATCCGGGGAGGTCGAGAACTGTATCCAAAGGACACTCTGGTGAGCACTGCACTAAGGCACAGCACTACACCTCCGTAACACTCACAGGAATTCATAGAATCCCTGGATATCGCGAGAACAACGCGAGAACTGTACGAATCGAGAACTTGCTATACCGGAGCGAAACACGGCAAGAAAAACTATCAACAGATAGCACGGGAGCACGAGCCAGCCCGTGACACCTCGGTCGGTGCCCCGAGACAGACTGCTTTGACAATAGCCAAATCCGAGAACTAATCATTCTGATTGGTCGAGAGCCTTTTAACCGATAACACTTCTATCTCCTTCGAATCGTCCCTTTAAACCAAATCGAGAGCGTTCCTTAACGAATCGGTACGTAATTCTGGAGATCCTCCACGGCCGCTTCCCCAGGGCATCGGGCGACAGCTGGGCACCACATCCTTAACTCGGGCAGGAGGTTCCTCTCCTGCCCTTAACTGTATCAAACTATATCTCCGCCCGCTCTACAGCCCTTTGCCCATCTCCAGCGGGGCGCCGGTATTTCACCCGGGCTTCTGCCGGTCCGTGGAGACGTCTCCGTCGGGTACTCTCCTCTGCCGGGCAACTCGGTACGTCGAAACTATCTCCCCACGGCAGATTCGAGCACCTCGACCTCAACTAACCAACACGAAATCTTCCGAGAGCCTTGACATATCTATGCGAATCAATCCGAGAACGTAGCTTCTGAGCAGGGTGGCGATCCGAAGAGAACCAGAAATCGAGAACGTTATCTTTATCGGTAACCGGAGCCGCCTTGGGACCGTGATTCGAAAAATCACGTCACAACTCCCCACCTCTTAAGGGTGGTTGAGGCTTAGAGATCGAAACGAGAGCTACTGCAAGCGGATCTGACCGAGAGCTAACTTCCTGATTAGAATATTTTCGTCGGTATTCCGACATATTCGAGAACTTGATTGTATAAATTGGTTTCTTTCGATAGCTTATTATTCATTCCCCTGTTTACTGTCGAGAGCTAGATGATGGCGGGGAAGATCGAAAACCAGCCGGAGAAATTTCTCCAGCTCGAGAAAATTTTCTTTTCCGAAATTAATATTTCGGCCGATAGCTTGTCAATTACGACATTTACTAATTTACTTCGTGAACTGTGGTCAGTCAAAACCAGTTTCGATAGCCGGTATTCTTACCCACCGTTATGAGCGAGAGCGAGACAGAGTGAAAACAATAACATTGAGGTAGGTAAGGCGAGAGCTGCCTGACACTTCGTAGGCTTGAGAAGATGTTTAAAGATCACTATTCGAGAACTCGGTAACTAGACCCTTCTGTCCTACTTCCGATCGTGAGCTAGTTCTGGCCCTTAGGCCGTACTTAAGTCGTGAACTGAAATCGAGAACTGTTTCAGGGACCGAGGTCTCCTGGAACGAGAAAGCAGAATACGATAATCCGAGAGCGAACGATGTCTTACCCACTGGTTACTGTCGAGAGCTATTCAATTAATATTTCGCGGGTAAGCCGGGATCGCGCGAGAGATGTTTACTCTCTCGGCTCGAGAAATGAACTATTATATTTTTTTTTTTGTAGCGATATCCCTTCGCATGGTCCTCAGACCAAGTGGCGAATTAATTCGAGAGCGGGGAGTCGACTTAACTCCTTTCCGAGATCGTTTGCCTTCTTACGCGTGTTTACACGCAAGAGCCGTTTACTTTGGCACGGGTAAACCGAGAGTAGCACGAGAGATTTTGTTTTCCTCGGCGTGACAATAATATTCGCGAACCATAATATCGAGAGCTACTATCCGTTTCCAGACAGGAATAATTTCGGTATCTTCACGCGGGGAATTTCTCCTTCACCGATTATTCTCGGTGATTCCCTATCCACGTGCGAAGCGAGATCTAACAATTCCTTTTTTTTTTTCTGTAACGAGAGCTGAAGTCGGTTATCCTTGCTGTCGTGAGCTAAGTCTAGAGACCCAGAACTGAATTTATTCCTCTTCGATAGCACGATGTTCTACCCGCTGGTTACTGTCGAGAGCTAATTTCTTATTTTGCGCGGGTAGGTCGAGATCCCGCAAGAGATGTGTCATCCCTCGCTTCGAGAAAGTATTAATCATGGCTTATTTCGGGAGCCATAACGATAGCGAGCCTTGTTCACCTGCTGTTTACTGCCGAGAACTGATTTAATATGTTTCGCAGGCGAACCGAGAACGCGTGAGAGGTTGATCCTCTCTCGCCCCGAGAAAGTTTCAAACAGGGATCGACAAACGGACATTGAACGTTGATGACAGGACGCGGACAAACACGAAAGTCGAGAGCTTACGTTACCCTTTAGGGATCTTCGTATTATATCCGAGAGCTGTATTCCGCGAGCTTAATGGCTGTCCATCTTCGCGAGCAGGGCTTGAGGAACCACTTTCCGAAACTCGAGTCCCGTGACTCGCACGTCGCGAACTGAGGCCGGAGGCCTGTGTTTCGAGAGCGGCTGTGCTTTGGCACGCGTATCGCGAACTAAGGGTCCTCGCGGGTCCCTTTGCTTCTCCGAGAACTGTCAGCATGCGAACACACCGGGAGCTAGGACATCAGATCCTTCTGTTTCTTCGAGAGCTGCGCGGTTTCGCGTTTCGCGGATCGAGAACTAGGGCCCATGGTCTGCCCTGTCAACGCGGGCTGCGCGGATTCGCGTTCCATGGTTCATGAGAGGAGGCTTGACGTCCTTCTCTGTAGCGTGAGCTGTGGAATCATAGAGTTCCCGTACCGAAAGCTGGGACTGAAGGTCCCTTCCGTTAGCGGGAGCCGTAGACCTTGCGATCCAGGCACTAAAGGTTGGGACTTTTGGGGTCCCTTCCTTTACGAGAGCTGAGCGGTCTTTCGACACACATACCAAAGGTTGGGACCTAGGGTCCCTTCCTTTAACGAGAGCTGAGCGGTCTTTCGACACACATACCAAAGGTTGGGACCTAGGGTCCCTTCCTTTAACGAGAGCAGAGCGGTCTTTCGACACACATAACGAGAGCTAGGCCCGAGAGCCGGTAACGAGAGCAATTGGCCCGAAGGCCAAGTACGAGATCCTGGACTAGGGAGTCCACACCGATAGCTACGTCAGGGTTTCCCTAAGGTTTCGGGCAAGCCCTACTCCCGTTGGTCCCCGTGACGGAACCGATAGCCGGTGGCTTCGGCGGACCACCGAGGGACGCCTTCGGTCCCCTTGGTCTTCGAGACCGAGGTCTCTCCGACCGCAGAGCCTTCAGCTCCTCTCGTGGCACGTTTCGGCCGGCCCGCGGAACGTACGGCCCTCTTTGCCGCCAGTCCTGGCTGCAGGACGGGCAGGTCGCCAAGGTCTTCCCCTTGCGTCCGCAGCGGCGGCAGAAGACGGTGGTCGGTGGGCCGTGCGGGCAGTCCGAGTACCGGTGGCCGGTCCCCCCGCAGCTATAGCAAGCCCGCTCGAGGGCCTTTTTCCGGGCCGGTTGGGGAGTTGCCCCTGGCCGGGAACCGGCGGCACTGGGCGCCGAGGTGCTCGAGGCGTTTGCTCCCTTCTTCCGGGCGATGGTCCACTCCGGGGTCTTCTGCGGGGCTGGTTTCGCGGTCCTCGCACGGTCGGTGGGCACCGGGGGTGCTACTACCGTATCCGGAGCGTTCCGTTGGTCCCGGACGGCTGGCGCCATCGGGGTCGCAGGAGCTGGTGGTGCGGGTGCGGCGGTGACGGGCTCCTTTTCCGGAGGTGTCCCCGGTTCGGGCTCCATGGCCCCCTGAGCCAGGTCCTCGAGAGCGCCCACAATCGCCCGCTCCGAAGCGGCATCCTTCGGGCCCACGAAGGTGAGGGCTGCCGCACACGCGTGGGCGAGCGCTCCCCTCGTCGACAGCGTCTCTGCTGGCCTCTCCTTTATGGTCGCCGTCGCCCTCAGCATCTCGTCAAACCAAGCGTCACTAGTGTCCTCCTGGTTGACCACGTCCATCTCCTCCTCGGTGATGGGGCTGTTGCTTGCGTCCATTATTGGTCGGGAGCTCTTCTTCGGTTCGACTGTCCTGGATGGTTTTTCGAAACGAAGTGACCGAGAGCTTGCCGATTTCGGCTGTCGCTAACCAGGACTCTAGGGTAGGGGGTCCTTCGAAATCTTCTGAAAAACTTGTTTTTCAGAATTCGGGAACCGTTTCGATAACCGTCTTCGTAGGAACAATGCCTCGGTGACCGATAGGGTCACCCGGGTATGACAACTCGAGGAGCGTCACAAGCGGGGAACGAGAACGCGACTTTTCAAAGTCGAAGATTCCCGGAGGGGAATATCCGCGACCGTTTACCGTGTTTAGCCTAAGCTTCACAATAAAGCGGTAACCTTGCTGTCACCTAGGGGTAACCGCGTCGAGAACGTCACCGATGGGTGGGGATCGCGAGAGGAGGAAATTTGAAATTTCCTCACCGAGAATTTTTCGATAACTGGCGATTTTTGTTTTCGCAAGGCGATAGCCTGATGCAAGAAAGTGCATCGGAATTTTTCTAGGGTTCGAGAACTACTGCAGATCGGGGACCGATCGCCGAACGAGCGTGACCGCTTCGGGATCTACGAAGAATCATCGTAACCGGGAGCATAGGTCGAAAACGAGACGAGCTCGGGAGCATCTCTTTGCGAGCAAAAGTAGTCGAGAGCATACGGTAACACACTATTTGCTGGCTGGCCCCACGTTGGGCGCCATTTGTAACGTATTTCTTTTCGTGACCCGACACCGATAGCAAAACTCAGAGAACGAACTATCTTCGAGAACCAACCTACGTTACCTTCGGCCGTCCACCCGTCGTTCGTGCATCCGCAAGCCAGGCGGGCGCCAGTCAATTCTTATTTCACCGGGAACTGACGAGCCGGTATAAACTGGGGGTTGGGGTGGAACAGGCCCAACTCCACCAAGAACGAGAGCTCTGACGGAACCTATCAGACGAGGCGGTAGCTTAACGGATCCTTTCGATTTTTGTTGACGCGTGAAATCGAGAAACGCAACCGTAGGTGCTGATCTTTGGGGTCGCGTAAAATCAGCAAACGCAACTGGATACACGAACGGGAGCGGACGGTTACGGAAATGCACGGCCGCTCAGGCTGCTAGGTTTGAGGTAGAGAGGGTCGGAGTACGAGTCCGGCAAATAGTGCGAGGGATAGAGAGCGACGAACCGAGAACGTATCAAAACGAATCTAAACTATCCATCGAGATCCCTTAACCAATTAATAAATTGGAAGACTCACCGGAGCTGGTACAGCTAATCCGGGGAGGTCGAGAACTGTATCCAAAGGACACTCTGGTGAGCACTGCACTAAGGCACAGCACTACACCTCCGTAACACTCACAGGAATTCATAGAATCCCTGGATATCGCGAGAACAACGCGAGAACTGTACGAATCGAGAACTTGCTATACCGGAGCGAAACACGGCAAGAAAAACTATCAACAGATAGCACGGGAGCACGAGCCAGCCCGTGACACCTCGGTCGGTGCCCCGAGACAGACTGCTTTGACAATAGCCAAATCCGAGAACTAATCATTCTGATTGGTCGAGAGCCTTTTAACCGATAACACTTCTATCTCCTTCGAATCGTCCCTTTAAACCAAATCGAGAGCGTTCCTTAACGAATCGGTACGTAATTCTGGAGATCCTCCACGGCCGCTTCCCCAGGGCATCGGGCGACAGCTGGGCACCACATCCTTAACTCGGGCAGGAGGTTCCTCTCCTGCCCTTAACTGTATCAAACTATATCTCCGCCCGCTCTACAGCCCTTTGCCCATCTCCAGCGGGGCGCCGGTATTTCACCCGGGCTTCTGCCGGTCCGTGGAGACGTCTCCGTCGGGTACTCTCCTCTGCCGGGCAACTCGGTACGTCGAAACTATCTCCCCACGGCAGATTCGAGCACCTCGACCTCAACTAACCAACACGAAATCTTCCGAGAGCCTTGACATATCTATGCGAATCAATCCGAGAACGTAGCTTCTGAGCAGGGTGGCGATCCGAAGAGAACCAGAAATCGAGAACGTTATCTTTATCGGTAACCGGAGCCGCCTTGGGACCGTGATTCGAAAAATCACGTCACAACTCCCCACCTCTTAAGGGTGGTTGAGGCTTAGAGATCGAAACGAGAGCTACTGCAAGCGGATCTGACCGAGAGCTAACTTCCTGATTAGAATATTTTCGTCGGTATTCCGACATATTCGAGAACTTGATTGTATAAATTGGTTTCTTTCGATAGCTTATTATTCATTCCCCTGTTTACTGTCGAGAGCTAGATGATGGCGGGGAAGATCGAAAACCAGCCGGAGAAATTTCTCCAGCTCGAGAAAATTTTCTTTTCCGAAATTAATATTTCGGCCGATAGCTTGTCAATTACGACATTTACTAATTTACTTCGTGAACTGTGGTCAGTCAAAACCAGTTTCGATAGCCGGTATTCTTACCCACCGTTATGAGCGAGAGCGAGACAGAGTGAAAACAATAACATTGAGGTAGGTAAGGCGAGAGCTGCCTGACACTTCGTAGGCTTGAGAAGATGTTTAAAGATCACTATTCGAGAACTCGGTAACTAGACCCTTCTGTCCTACTTCCGATCGTGAGCTAGTTCTGGCCCTTAGGCCGTACTTAAGTCGTGAACTGAAATCGAGAACTGTTTCAGGGACCGAGGTCTCCTGGAACGAGAAAGCAGAATACGATAATCCGAGAGCGAACGATGTCTTACCCACTGGTTACTGTCGAGAGCTATTCAATTAATATTTCGCGGGTAAGCCGGGATCGCGCGAGAGATGTTTACTCTCTCGGCTCGAGAAATGAACTATTATATTTTTTTTTTTGTAGCGATATCCCTTCGCATGGTCCTCAGACCAAGTGGCGAATTAATTCGAGAGCGGGGAGTCGACTTAACTCCTTTCCGAGATCGTTTGCCTTCTTACGCGTGTTTACACGCAAGAGCCGTTTACTTTGGCACGGGTAAACCGAGAGTAGCACGAGAGATTTTGTTTTCCTCGGCGTGACAATAATATTCGCGAACCATAATATCGAGAGCTACTATCCGTTTCCAGACAGGAATAATTTCGGTATCTTCACGCAGGGAATTTCTCCTTCACCGATTATTCTCGGTGATTCCCTATCCACGTGCGAAGCGAGATCTAACAATTCCTTTTTTTTTTTCTGTAACGAGAGCTGAAGTCGGTTATCCTTGCTGTCGTGAGCTAAGTCTAGAGACCCAGAACTGAATTTATTCCTCTTCGATAGCACGATGTTCTACCCGCTGGTTACTGTCGAGAGCTAATTTCTTATTTTGCGCGGGTAGGTCGAGATCCCGCAAGAGATGTGTCATCCCTCGCTTCGAGAAAGTATTAATCATGGCTTATTTCGGGAGCCATAACGATAGCGAGCCTTGTTCACCTGCTGTTTACTGCCGAGAACTGATTTAATATGTTTCGCAGGCGAACCGAGAACGCGTGAGAGGTTGATCCTCTCTCGCCCCGAGAAAGTTTCAAACAGGGATCGACAAACGGACATTGAACGTTGATGACAGGACGCGGACAAACACGAAAGTCGAGAGCTTACGTTACCCTTTAGGGATCTTCGTATTATATCCGAGAGCTGTATTCCGCGAGCTTAATGGCTGTCCATCTTCGCGAGCAGGGCTTGAGGAACCACTTTCCGAAACTCGAGTCCCGTGACTCGCACGTCGCGAACTGAGGCCGGAGGCCTGTGTTTCGAGAGCGGCTGTGCTTTGGCACGCGTATCGCGAACTAAGGGTCCTCGCGGGTCCCTTTGCTTCTCCGAGAACTGTCAGCATGCGAACACACCGGGAGCTAGGACATCAGATCCTTCTGTTTCTTCGAGAGCTGCGCGGTTTCGCGTTTCGCGGATCGAGAACTAGGGCCCATGGTCTGCCCTGTCAACGCGGGCTGCGCGGATTCGCGTTCCATGGTTCATGAGAGGAGGCTTGACGTCCTTCTCTGTAGCGTGAGCTGTGGAATCATAGAGTTCCCGTACCGAAAGCTGGGACTGAAGGTCCCTTCCGTTAGCGGGAGCCGTAGACCTTGCGATCCAGGCACTAAAGGTTGGGACTTTTGGGGTCCCTTCCTTTACGAGAGCTGAGCGGTCTTTCGACACACATACCAAAGGTTGGGACCTAGGGTCCCTTCCTTTAACGAGAGCTGAGCGGTCTTTCGACACACATACCAAAGGTTGGGACCTAGGGTCCCTTCCTTTAACGAGAGCAGAGCGGTCTTTCGACACACATAACGAGAGCTAGGCCCGAGAGCCGGTAACGAGAGCAATTGGCCCGAAGGCCAAGTACGAGATCCTGGACTAGGGAGTCCACACCGATAGCTACGTCAGGGTTTCCCTAAGGTTTCGGGCAAGCCCTACTCCCGTTGGTCCCCGTGACGGAACCGATAGCCGGTGGCTTCGGCGGACCACCGAGGGACGCCTTCGGTCCCCTTGGTCTTCGAGACCGAGGTCTCTCCGACCGCAGAGCCTTCAGCTCCTCTCGTGGCACGTTTCGGCCGGCCCGCGGAACGTACGGCCCTCTTTGCCGCCAGTCCTGGCTGCAGGACGGGCAGGTCGCCAAGGTCTTCCCCTTGCGTCCGCAGCGGCGGCAGAAGACGGTGGTCGGTGGGCCGTGCGGGCAGTCCGAGTACCGGTGGCCGGTCCCCCCGCAGCTATAGCAAGCCCGCTCGAGGGCCTTTTTCCGGGCCGGTTGGGGAGTTGCCCCTGGCCGGGAACCGGCGGCACTGGGCGCCGAGGTGCTCGAGGCGTTTGCTCCCTTCTTCCGGGCGATGGTCCACTCCGGGGTCTTCTGCGGGGCTGGTTTCGCGGTCCTCGCACGGTCGATGGGCACCGGGGGTGCTACTACCGTATCCGGAGCGTTCCGTTGGTCCCGGACGGCTGGCGCCATCGGGGTCGCAGGAGCTGGTGGTGCGGGTGCGGCGGTGACGGGCTCCTTTTCCGGAGGTGTCCCCGGTTCGGGCTCCATGGCCCCCTGAGCCAGGTCCTCGAGAGCGCCCACAATCGCCCGCTCCGAAGCGGCATCCTTCGGGCCCACGAAGGTGAGGGCTGCCGCACACGCGTGGGCGAGCGCTCCCCTCGTCGACAGCGTCTCTGCTGGCCTCTCCTTTATGGTCGCCGTCGCCCTCAGCATCTCGTCAAACCAAGCGTCACTAGTGTCCTCCTGGTTGACCACGTCCATCTCCTCCTCGGTGATGGGGCTGTTGCTTGCGTCCATTATTGGTCGGGAGCTCTTCTTCGGTTCGACTGTCCTGGATGGTTTTTCGAAACGAAGTGACCGAGAGCTTGCCGATTTCGGCTGTCGCTAACCAGGACTCTAGGGTAGGGGGTCCTTCGAAATCTTCTGAAAAACTTGTTTTTCAGAATTCGGGAACCGTTTCGATAACCGTCTTCGTAGGAACAATGCCTCGGTGACCGATAGGGTCACCCGGGTATGACAACTCGAGGAGCGTCACAAGCGGGGAACGAGAACGCGACTTTTCAAAGTCGAAGATTCCCGGAGGGGAATATCCGCGACCGTTTACCGTGTTTAGCCTAAGCTTCACAATAAAGCGGTAACCTTGCTGTCACCTAGGGGTAACCGCGTCGAGAACGTCACCGATGGGTGGGGATCGCGAGAGGAGGAAATTTGAAATTTCCTCACCGAGAATTTTTCGATAACTGGCGATTTTTGTTTTCGCAAGGCGATAGCCTGATGCAAGAAAGTGCATCGGAATTTTTCTAGGGTTCGAGAACTACTGCAGATCGGGGACCGATCGCCGAACGAGCGTGACCGCTTCGGGATCTACGAAGAATCATCGTAACCGGGAGCATAGGTCGAAAACGAGACGAGCTCGGGAGCATCTCTTCGCGAGCAAAAGTAGTCGAGAGCATACGGTAACACACTATTTGCTGGCTGGCCCCACGTTGGGCGCCATTTGTAACGTATTTCTTTTCGTGACCCGACACCGATAGCAAAACTCAGAGAACGAACTATCTTCGAGAACCAACCTACGTTACCTTCGGCCGTCCACCCGTCGTTCGTGCATCCGCAAGCCAGGCGGGCGCCAGTCAATTCTTATTTCACCGGGAACTGACGAGCCGGTATAAACTGGGGGTTGGGGTGGAACAGGCCCAACTCCACCAAGAACGAGAGCTCTGACGGAACCTATCAGACGAGGCGGTAGCTTAACGGATCCTTTCGATTTTTGTTGACGCGTGAAATCGAGAAACGCAACCGTAGGTGCTGATCTTTGGGGTCGCGTAAAATCAGCAAACGCAACTGGATACACGAACGGGAGCGGACGGTTACGGAAATGCACGGCCGCTCAGGCTGCTAGGTTTGAGGTAGAGAGGGTCGGAGTACGAGTCCGGCAAATAGTGCGAGGGATAGAGAGCGACGAACCGAGAACGTATCAAAACGAATCTAAACTATCCATCGAGATCCCTTAACCAATTAATAAATTGGAAGACTCACCGGAGCTGGTACAGCTAATCCGGGGAGGTCGAGAACTGTATCCAAAGGACACTCTGGTGAGCACTGCACTAAGGCACAGCACTACACCTCCGTAACACTCACAGGAATTCATAGAATCCCTGGATATCGCGAGAACAACGCGAGAACTGTACGAATCGAGAACTTGCTATACCGGAGCGAAACACGGCAAGAAAAACTATCAACAGATAGCACGGGAGCACGAGCCAGCCCGTGACACCTCGGTCGGTGCCCCGAGACAGACTGCTTTGACAATAGCCAAATCCGAGAACTAATCATTCTGATTGGTCGAGAGCCTTTTAACCGATAACACTTCTATCTCCTTCGAATCGGTACGTAATTCTGGAGATCCTCCACGGCCGCTTCCCCAGGGCATCGGGCGACAGCTGGGCACCACATCCTTAACTCGGGCAGGAGGTTCCTCTCCTGCCCTTAACTGTATCAAACTATATCTCCGCCCGCTCTACAGCCCTTTGCCCATCTCCAGCGGGGCGCCGGTATTTCACCCGGGCTTCTGCCGGTCCGTGGAGACGTCTCCGTCGGGTACTCTCCTCTGCCGGGCAACTCGGTACGTCGAGACTATCTCCCCACGGCAGATTCGAGCACCTCGACCTCAACTAACCAACACGAAATCTTCCGAGAGCCTTGACATATCTATGCGAATCAATCCGAGAACGTAGCTTCTGAGCAGGGTGGCGATCCGAAGAGAACCAGAAATCGAGAACGTTATCTTTATCGGTAACCGGAGCCGCCTTGGGACCGTGATTCGAAAAATCACGTCACACTCTATATTCCACTTTACTCTCCTTTCCTCCACCGTCAGGTCATCCTCTATCCTTTCTCTTTCTCCCTTCAGCTTACTCTTTGCCCTCATTACCTTCCTTTTCTTTTCCGGCCCTTCTAGCTCCACCCATACTAATCCCCTTCTTTCCCTGTCCTGTCCTCCTACTCTTCTTATCTTCTTTCTACCTCCTACGACTCCTATTATCTCCCAGATCCTGTCTACCTCCTTTATGTATTCTTCCCCTTCTCCCATTTTCACTCCTTTTATTGTAATGTTGTTCTTTCTTATTTCCCGTTCTCTCCTATCCAATCTAACCTCCAGATCTCTCATCCTTTTTTCCTCTAGTCCTTTTCTTCTCCCCCCTGTCTCTACCCTCTCTTCTCCATTTACCCCATTTCTCTCCCTTTTCTCCTTTTCCAGTCTATCCTTTTCTACATCTTCCACTTTTCTCTCTAGCTCCTGAATCCTTTGCCTCATCTCAACTCTTTCTTCTTCCCATTGTTTCCTCATCTCCTCACTCTCCTTCCTCCCTTCGCTCGCTTGCTCATCTACCCTCTCTCTTATTCTTTCACACTCCGATCTCATTACATCTTCCATCCTCCTCATCATTTCTTCCATTCCTTTTGTTCCGGCCTCCTTTGCCGGTGATCTTTCCACTTTCCTACTCCTTTTGAAAATCTCCGCCTCTTCCAACTCCCTCGTCTGCCTATTCTCTCCTTCTGCCTCCCTTTCTTTCCTTTTTCCCCTCACATTTGCTCCCACCAGATCTACCTCACTTGCTGTCCTCCCTATCCGTACTTTCTCGAGCGTTAAATTCCTTTTCAGGCCCCTTCCCTCTTCTTCCATAACCGCTTCCTTCCTTACCTGCTCCCGTTACTCCCTTCCTTACCGGCCCACGCTATCCTGACCGCCTGCCCTCTACCTTCCTATCTGTCGTATCAACCTCACTTGTTTCCTTCCTTACCTTCTGTCTCCACCTATCTGTCCTTCTTCCTTGCTACCTGCCTCCCGCCTTTCCCAGTCCCTCTGCACGCCTAACCTCACTCTCTGTCTCCTTTTCTGTCCCCCTTTTAGCTCACCTTCCTTACCCTACTTATTTATGCTGATTTATTCTCTTTGTCCCCTATTCCTTCCTTCTTCTAGCACTATTGTTACGATTGCTAAATCGGGAAAATCAAGCAATCGTAAATGAAATTTGTAATGTAAAGGATGATTCGTTGGTTCGGTCTACTTTAACAGCACGTCCACGTGTTAATACAAGGCCTATCGAATTTTATAATTTGAAGTTGTGATAATTTCTCAAGATGTGTCTTCGCAGATCAGGGAATATTCTATTTTTAAGTGATTCTTCAGTAGGTAGATCTGTCTACAAACTTGAAAATTCTATGAGAGTCAATTTCCACGGTAACTACTGGATAAAATTGTCTTGTTCGTTAACTTGATATTTTGTCGCGTCTAGATCCTTCTGACTCGTTGGTTTTGTTTATTTTTGAGTGTATGTATTGTAACGTGGCGTCAGGACGACACGTTACAAGAGCCCCGCACCTCCGCGCGCTGCCGACAGCACGGCAGTGCCTCCGGCCTCCATCTCCAAGGAGTTCGTAGGTCCGTGGCTCGGGAGGAGGGAACGGGGGAAAGTAGTGGACTGGCGGCGGAGGAACGCGACCCTTTTGGGTTGAGAGCCCGCACGCAAGGGGTGCCCAACCGCCTGGACGCACGGCCGGTACCCCGGGAACTTTGATCGGCTACGGTTTGCGGGTCCGCGGGGAGGGCGCCGGAGAGGAGTTTGTTTTGATTTTTGACCTACCGCGAAGAGCGGTAGGTAGGATAGAGAGTGGGTCGCGGGGAGTCCGTGCGTAAGGACACGCGTGTCCGGCGGACCGCGAAAAATGAGTCCTTCTTCCGTGCTCGGGCGGTAGCGGAGCTATCGGATAATCGCGGATTGCGATTATCGGGGTCTCTCGCAGAGAGCCATGGCTCCGGGTTTTTTTTGTGGGGTCTAGTGCCAGTGCGTGGCCGAGTGGGTGATATTCCGCGTGCTTGATAGACACCTTCGTGGAGCCGGGAGGCGGCACCACGGGGATAGGCGGAAGGGACACGGCCACCACGATTTGGATTTGGTACGGGACTGATGGGACAGCCAGTTCTCGGTAAGTACCGCGAGAGCGGTCTTATTGAGAGAAGCACTTGCGCGAGAAGATAGCCGAGCGGGAGTGGTGCGGGGACACGGATGCCTCACGTGGCTACCGACGTCGGAGGGCACACTCCCGAGGAAGGGAAGGCTCGTCTCCAACGAGACCTGTTAGGATCGCGAGGGGATTCGCGAATTCGGTAGGCACACCGAGGTAGGGACAGGTCTTGGGCAGGCTAGAAGTCACGACTCGGAATAGTCGTGAGCCGCCGTTGGAGGACACACTGTACGCGACGGGATTTGTATTGTACAATCCGCCGTTTATTTAATGGTAATAAACGGAACGGTATTCTACTCGCTGTTTTATCATTTTGCGCGCCTATCCGTTGACTCCAAAATTCTCTCTCGTCGCCCCCATGTTCCCCTCTACCATTTTCAGTACGCTGAGGCTGAGCCGCCGGGAGACCTGAAACGGCCGTGGTAAGGGATGGTGGTGCGGGAAAGCCGCACCTGGCGCCCAACAACTAGATCTTCGGATCTTTTCTTTGATTACAGCACGTTGGGAGCAGCCACGGATTATTTGTAGGCGACGCCGATGAACGGTATACGTCACAGTATATCTAATTGTCTGAATATTTTATATAATTGAACTTTTCTACCACTTGGTTTAGACATAAGTCTGTACTTACTCAGATTTTGTATAACAAGTATATTTGGAATTCCCTCAGTATGCGATTGAATCTCAATTAGGTCGTTCGGTATGAATCAGTCCTATCCACCCTAGGATCTTCAGGGGGGCCCCGGGATCTCAAATGAACACAACCGGGACCCCCCTACCTATACCTTACTGCACCTCACGCTCCCCCCCCCCCTCCGTGAGGAGGGGGACCTACACCACTGGCAACGTGAAGGGAGCACTCCCCATGCTACCTCCTCCCAGCCCGCCACGTGCAATGGCCGCGAAGTCCCCATACCTCGCGACCTGTGGCCTATACCGGGCCAGGGGGAAGGGGGCGCCTCCGTCGACGCCCCCCGCCCCCAATCCGGGACCTCCCGAGAGCCTCACGGGCCCTCCCGGCGTCCTCCTTCCGCAAGACACCTGTCTCGCAGAAGGAGGACACCGCATTACAATTTCCCTCGCTGCCCACCATCGCCTTGACGACCGCGGACAGCGAGAGATCCTCCCCGATAACACCGACCAGGGCACCGCGCTCCCCACCAAAGGCAGGGCACACCTCTACCGTATGTTGCGCGGTGTCCCGGTCGGCTTCACAATGGTGGCAACGCGCCGTCGCCTCTCTCCCAATTCGGTGCAGGTACTCACCGAAGCACCCATGCCCGGTGAGCACCTGCGTGAGACGGAAGCTCAACCTTCCCCAGCCGCGTCCTAGCCAATCATCCCAGTTGGCCAGGATCGCCCCGACAGTTCGGTGGCCAGCGCTGTCCTCCAATCTGCTTCTCCACTCGGCCAGAGCGTCCTGGCCGGCCCGGAGCCTCAGGACTGCCTCCTCACGTGCCGACAAGGGGTAACCCACCCGGCCTCCGCGCCCCGCAAGGGTTGCCCAATACACCTCTGCCTCCATCGCCGCGAGGAGGTCGAAGGGAATCACCCTTGCCAGCACCATCGCCGCCCTCGCAGAGATCGTACGATATCCTCTGATAACCCTCACGGCCAGCCGCCTCTGCAGCCTCTCCACGCCGATCCACGATCGGCGGCCAGCCGTGAGGTCCCTCGCCCAAACAGGCGACCCGTATAAAACTACCGATCGCACGACCCCCACGTAGAGGCGACGAACCTCCTCTCTGGGGCCACCGAGGTTCGGGAGCAGCCGTGCAAATGCAGCAGCCACCACCGCCCCCCGGCGCTCCACGCCCGCGAAGTGAGCCCGGAAGCTCCAGTGGCTGTCCAGGGTGAGACCGAGGTACCTCATGGTCTTCCCGATCCCAACCTGGGCCCCCCCGATCTCGATCCGCACCCCAGCCGGGGGAGGGCCGCTCCGCGCACGGTCGTAAATCCACATCACCTCTGTCTTCTGCGGAGCGACCCGTAGCCCAAGGGCTCGGATCGCCGCGACGGCACGTGCCACACCCACCTCGGCTAGCCGAATGGCCCTCCACCACGAGGTCTCGCCGGCGAGGACCAGTGTGTCGTCGGCATAACACACCAGCCCTACGCCGTGCGGCAGGCCGACACGCAAAACCGCGTCATACGCGAGGGCCCACAGGGTCGGGCCCAGAACCGACCCCTGCGGGACCCCGCACGCTACCTCCCTTCTATATTGGGTCCCCTCCCTATCCCGATACGTGACCGTCCTCCCATCCAGGTAGGACCGGATCAACCTCCTAATATAGGGGGGAACCCGGTGGTATTCCAGGCCCCCCCTAATCGCCCCCCAGGAGAGGGTGTTGAAGGCGTTCACGATATCCAGGCTAATCGCCAGCGCCACCCCCCCCCCCCCCCACCCCCCGGGAGGCCACCCCCCATGTGAGGTCCCGGACACGCTGGACAGCATCCAGCGTGGACCGGCCTCCGCGGAACCCATATTGCTCCGGAGAGAGATCCGGGCCCACCCGTTCGAGGTGCCCGACGAGGCGGGCAACCACCACCCTTTCCGGCAGCTTGCCCGCCTCGTCGAGCACACAAAGAGGACGATATGACGAGGGGACCCCCGTCGGCCCGCCCTCCTTGCGGAGGAGGACCATTCGGCCCTCCTTCCACCCACGGGGGAAGGTTCCCTTGCTGAGGCAGCCCTCAATGAGCCGCCTCATCCGGTCCCCTATCACCCCGTGGGCGATCCTCCATACCCTACCAGGGATGCCGTCCGGACCCGGCGCCACACGTCGGACGCCGAGTCTTTGGACGGCATCCCTCCATTCATCGTCCCCTAGTGGGGGGGGGGGGGGGGGGGGGGGGGTACGGGGTCCGGGTCCGGGTGTGTTGCCCCCTCCCCAGCCCCCCAGTCCGCCACACATCCTCCCGAGGCAGGGAAGAGGGCTCCGACAATCTCCTCAAGGGCCCGGGGTTCCAGGGACCCCAACACCGGGGGCGCCCTAGTTAGCTTCCCCGTAACCATCCGGTAAGGGCGCCCCCAGGGGTCCCTATCCAGGGAGGACAGAAGGTCCCCCCTTGCCCGAGCCTTAGCATCCCGGATCGCCGCCTGAAGGGCAACGACCCGGGACCTATATGCTGTATACAGCTCCCTCTCCCCTACCTCGTCCCTGCTCGCCCTCCGGCGGGCACGGAGGTAGCACCGGCGGGCCCGGGAGCATGTCCTCCTCATCTCTGCAATCTCCCGGGACCACCAGTACACCGCACGGCAGACGGGAGGGCCCGCGCGGGGCATGGCAACGCTACATGCATCAGCCACGCACCGGACTATCCGTCCCGCCTCCTCCCCCACGTCGCCAACTGGGCCCGCCGGAGGGACCCAACTTCCCGCTGTTAGCGCAGCGAGCAGGCGGTCCTCATCCAGCCTGCCAAGGCTCCAGCCCTCCCTCCTAGCCCGACTAGCTGGAGGGCGGCCACCCCCCGGGGGGGGAGCCAACCTCATAACGACGTAGAGGTGGTCCGAGAGGGTCTCGATCCCCTCAGCCACCTCCCATCCCACCACCCTACGCGCGGCAGCGGGGAAAGCCCAGGTGAGGTCCACCACAGACTCGCCCCGCCACCCCACAAAGGTAGGGGCGCCCCCCCGGTTTAACAAAACCAGGCCTCGGCAGGCTGCCCACTCGCAGACCGCCCGCCCCCTGCCATCCTCGTGCGCCGAGCCCCAACAGGGGGAGGCTGCATTGAAGTCCCCCGTTATTATTACCAGGCGGGGGTGGCGCGACACCGCCTCCCCCACCCGGTCTAACACCTCCACAAACCGGGCTAGGGGGTACCTGGGTGGGGCATACAGCCCCGCCACCATCATGCCCCCCTATTCCACCATCACGTAGTCTTCACCGCAGTCCATAACCGACATAGCGGGGGATCCCGTTCCTCTAACGATCGCCACGGACGCCCCACGGCTCCCCGCCCATTCTGGGTGAGAGGGGACGACGTAGGGCTCCGCGGCTATTCCCAATCACGCTTGCACGCCCGCCATGCTCTGGACAAAGAGGTCCTGAGCACGGCGGGCATGATTTAAAATTCGTTCGATTAACTATTTCCTGGGCTGATGAGTGACTCCTTGTTGAGTCCTAGCCTATAACTAATCTCCAAAGAGATTGATTTAACTGGCCTGATAAGACGTCAATAAGTCCTTTGACTTATCACATCTCATGATTTAGGTTCGCCTGGATCACTATAGCGCCCCGGGGCATCATCTATCCAGCAGCCTCCTCCATTGGGGTGATGACCCTTTCCACACCCGCCCCAGCTCCCGGCGCTGCAGCAGCAGTTTCAGCCGCTCCCCTGGCAGAAGCAGCCGTGATCCTCCCACCCTTCCTGGGAGCGGTGCATTCCCTAGTCCCCAGTCTGTGCGCGGCAGGCCTGCCCAAGTCCGCGCACACTGGACAACGCGCCTCAGCCACACACTGGCTAGCGCGATGTCCCACCTGCCCGCATGCGTAGCAGCACCCGGTCCTATCCCGAGCGCTGCCACACGTTTCCCTCACGTGGCCGAACTCCAGGCACCGGTAGCATTGGAGCGGCCGGGAAGGGAGGACGTCGGCCCTCGCCAGCGTCCAACCCACCCTAAGCCGCCCCTCTGCCACAAGCTTCCTGGCGCTGGCCACCGGGCACCGCACCCATGCTGAGCCGAGTCCCATTCCCGTCGAGCGGCGAATATCGCCTACCCTAATCCTCGAGGGATCCGACCCCGTCGCCCTCCGGATGGCTTCACCAACCTCCGTCGGTGTGGCGGAGTCATCCAGGTCACGGACCCTGACCTCAGCCATTTTTTCTGGGCGCGAGACTCGAGCGTCACCCCCAATAACCTCCCGTAGGCGATTGGCCAGTAGGTCCGCCTTTTCAGCTCCTCCAGGACCCGTAATCTCCAAAATCATTCCTCCCGTTACAGCCCTCCGAGCGCGTACACCACTGATGCCTATCTCCTCCAGGGAGATCGATTCCTTCGCTTTTCTTAGCGCCTCGGCATAGGAGGTAGTCGCGCCCTCGTGCGGCAGCGTGATGCTCACCGCTGTCGAGCGGGAGGGTCGCGGCAAGCCCACAGGTCGCGAACGCCCTATCAATGCAGCCCCCGCGCTGACCCCCGCACCGGAACCAGCCACAGTCGGCGTCCGCACAGGACCCGCGGGCGGGTCCGGCTTTGCGAGAGCACCCGCCGCCGCCGCGCTGTTAGTCTTTTTCTTCTTTTTATTTTTCTTTTTTCCTCCCGCAGGAGGAATAAACTACAAAGATCAACTATTCCTACATCATTTGGCTTATAAAATCACCATCAAATATCTGGATTCTAACCTAATCGGATGCAAGTTGGGAGACTAGCGCTCACATCATTTTACCACACTCACTGCGCATGAGCCGTCAATTAACAACCATTGGACATCCACACTATTGAAGTGATCTGCTGTCTAATAAGGTGACTCTCGTCTGCCATCTATCTATCGAGTCAAAAAGGTGGCCTTTGAATCGTCAACATGCTGTCTAATATCGACTGAGTAACAAAACTTCTCACATATTCGTATTTTGATAGTGTAAGTGTTATTTACTTTAACACCACTCGAGTCACTACAATCACCCAGCTCTAATACTGTAGCTGTTTATCTAGCGTCACTGCTATCTGTTGATTCCGCATGCCTAACCTCAAGTGTCACAGGTGTACTAGAAATATTGTTAGTCATAGTGTAAGATGTCCAGTATGCTTTAAGATTTTTCATCCTGGTTGCGTAAAAGCTTATCTCACATATAAGTCTATCAATGCTTGCTGTAAAAATTACTTTTCCACAAACTGTAGTTCTCCATCTGACTCTACTGAAATGAATAGGCAAATGAACTGAAGTGAGCAAGGAGAATCTGCCAACTCCGTGTTAAAACAAATACTGGACAAACTTAATGAATCCGATGCGAAACTTACTAAGTTTATCACAGATCAGAATGCAACTAATACCGAAATAGCTGAAAAATTAAAAGGCATTCCTGACCTCATAAAAAAAGTTGAAAAACATGATGCAGCATTACGGGAGTTGAGTGATCAAAATGCAGTCTTGAGGCGCGAACTTGAATCGCTCAAAGCCACGGGACCACGAATGTCGTCTGTTAGTCCATCTACTCAGTTAATCATAGCTGGAATCCCCATGAGCATCACAGATAACCCTAGGCAAATCACATCGAAAGTTTTTGATGCTCTTGGTGTAACATCACTTATTAGTGATGTCCTTGATGCACGCGTTATGGCTAAAATGTCTTCCACGATAAACAAAGATCGACCCCGAGCTGATTCTAATATCCCACCTACCACCCAAGCATTTGTTGTTTCGCTAAAGTCGGTTCAAGTCTGTGACTTTATTATAAAAAAAAAAACGCTTCAAGCGTGATCTCTTGGTGGGCGAAGTATTTGGTTTAGACTACACAGGTCACATCTATGTAAATGAGCTTCTTCCATCTGAAACTTATAATCTGTTACTTCGTACTAAAGCTAAAGCTAAGGAATGTCACTATAAATATGTCTGGGTTAAGTCAGGAACCATACTAGTGCGCCACAGGGATGGAGCACCAATCATCACCATCGCCTCCGACACTGATCTCGTTCAGCTTATTTGACATGATCAGCGTAACGTCTCAAACTTGATTCCGAAGATGTCATCAAGGGTTCGATCTGCAGCTCCAAATCGGCTAAAAATTGCTCATTTTAATGCAAATTCCTTGCTAGGATACATAGATTTCATTAGGCTATTTTTTGAGACTAATTTTGTTCATGTTATCTGTATTTCTGAGACATGGTTACACGCACATATCTCAGATGATCTTGTTAACATTAATAACTACTTTTTAATAAGAAATGATCGTGAGGGCAAAGAAGGTGGAGGCGTTGCTTGCTACTTACATAATTCACTTCATGCCAATATCTTAGCCTCCTCTCCGTCCTTCTTTACAAATTCACCAGAGTATCTTATCCTTAATGTACGTTTCGAGAATTCTCCGCCGTTATTATTGGTACCAATTTACCGAAGGCCCAAAGGATTACTACTACATGAATTTACACTGTCCTTAAGCAAATTCTCTCATGCATACAAAAACATAATCATTGCTGGTGATCTTAATGCTAATCTCCTAGCCGAAATTTTTGAGTCCAAATACCTGCGAAACTGGGCTCACTCTCATGCTCTTCACATAGTTAACTCAGAAGCAACCTATCACACAGCGACCTCTCACTCGTTACTTGATGTTTTTATTATCGATAGCCCTGATAAACTGATTGCGTTTAAGAAATCCAATTGCCCATTTATTGCCGGCCATGATTTACTTGAGCTAACTTATGAATTTGACACTAAAGTCATTATTCACCAGACTCTTCAGCGACGAAATTATAAAAACTTTGTAACTTGTGAGTTTCTACGTTCCCTTGATGGCCGTCTAGCAAATGATCCTGTTATCTCAGTAGATCAATTAAATTCTAATTTTGAAGTAGATGAATTATTAAGTTCCTTGTCTCAGTCGCTTACTGGTGCTCTCGACGCTCATGCTCCCCTGCGCTCGTTCGTCGTTAAAAAACGACCGGTGCCTTGGATCACGATACACCTTAAAAGCCGTATAAGAGATCGAAATGCACTCTATAAGCGAGCTAAGCGAGCAAATAGTCTCCTAGGTTATGCCATATTCAAACTAGCTAGAGATGCACTTAATGAAGATCTAAAGCAGGCAAGAAGTGTTTATTATCACAATCTGTTAAGCAGCATTAACGATCCCTCTATCTTGTGGAAAGAACTTAGGCGCCTGGGACTGGTAAAAACCGCACTATCATCGCCCTTTCACTTCTTCTCCCCGGATCAACTCAATATTCACTATGCATCTGTCTCTAGCGTCTCCTTATCATCATCTGACCAAGATTTTAATGATGTCATATTGGATATGCCTGAATCTGATTGTTTATTCTCCTTTACTCCCATCACTCCTGAAGCAGTACGTAAGATCATCGCCTCTACTACAAACTCTCACTCATTTGGATCTGACAAAATACCATTTTCCTGTATTAATTATGCTTTTCCTAGTATTGCATCTTCCATCACGAAGTTATTTAACAACTCCTTCAAATTATCCTATTTTCCATCTAGCTGGAAGAATGCTCTTGTCAGACCTTTGTCGAAAATCAACGCACCGAAAACGCCTTCCGACACTCGTCCAATTGCAAAACTTCCAGAAATGTCTAAGATTCTTGAGAGACTTGTGCATCAGCAGGTATCACATTTTATTAATGCTAACAACCTCCTAAATCCTAGACAGTCAGGTTATCGCCCAGGCTTTAGTACTCAAACCGCGCTAATACGATTAGGAGATGACGTTCGCAGAGGTATTGACAAAGGTATGATCACTATTCTAATTTTGTTTGACTTCACCAAAGCTTTTGATACTATTCCTCATATCAGATTACTCGCGAAACTTAAGTCGTTTGGATTTTCAACACAAGCACTCAAGTGGTTCTATTCCTACCTCACTGGACGCACTCAAGTCGTTGTTGATGATTTTAACAATTGCTCTAATTCAATACCCATAACAACTGGAGTTCCACAGGGATCCGTACTTGGTCCTCTGCTTTTCTCCCTTTTCATTAATGACATTGGTGATGCTCTGAGTCATTCCAATCATATGATATTTGCTGACGACACGCAAATATACTTGACATGCTCCCCGAATATGCTGCAGCGTGGGCTCGATATGATTGCTGAAGATGCGGAAGCCATTTATAAATATTCCATTGAAAATGGTCTTTCACTTAACCTTTCCAAATCGAAAGTTATGATATTAGGTAGCAATCCATATGTTAGATCTATTGTCCTAACATCACTACAGCCTATCACCATAAACGATTCCAAGTTGCCCTTTGTAACAGAAGCCAAAAATCTCGGAGTTATAATGAGTAATGACCTCACGTGGAACAGCCATGTGTCGCATATTTCCCAAAAGGTTCATTTCTCGTTGCACAAGCTAAAATTTCACAAAGAGTCGCTCTCTCAGCAACTTAGGTGTAAGCTAATCACTACCCTGATTTTACCCCACATCGACTATTGCTGCCTAGTGTACCTTGATCTGACTGCCGAACTAAACTTGAAGCTCCAACGATTGATGAATTGTGCTATCCGGTTTATCTTTGACTTGAGGAGAGATGATCATATTACACCGTATCGTCACAAACTAAAGTGGCTCTCTGTTGAAAATAGAAGTCAATACCTCCTTGGTGTTGCGGTATACAAATTACTCTCTTGTCCTTCTCCTCCATACTTGAGCGAACTGTTAATGGTGAAAAATCCTGACTTGCGTAGTTCCTTACGCCTGGAGTCCTCTACCTATTTTCATATTCCGTTGCACCGAACAGCTTCTTTTCGTAACTCGTTTCAGCTATCGGCGTGTTACTTATGGCATAGTCTTCCTTCGTCTATCACTACTGCCCAATCTATTCATGTCTTTAAAAAACTTCTTTTCTTATACTTATTCGAGACTGAGACACAAGGCGAATCATTCTAAAATCATTTACAGGATGTATCTTGAATATGCCAGATATCAAGTCACGAGTAATTATACTTTCTATTTATTATATGTATTTTTATTATTATTTAGGCTACTACTATTAGTCTCTAGCTCCTAATTACTATTATCTTGCGCTGATTATGTGTAATCTATTATTACTGCTTTTATACTAACATTGAATCTATTGTACTTATTATTTTACTTATACTTTTATGCTTACCATGATTACCTCTCATGTATTATACTCGACTTAAGTTACTTATATTAGTTTCCTTCTATTATATATTTGCCTCATAGTTCGACTAAGGCATAATAAACTAATCTAATCTAATCTAATCTCTCTATCCTTTCCAAGATTTTCAACGCCTCGTTTGCTCTCTCTTATTTTCCTGTTGAGTGGAAGAGAACATACATTCGCCCATTATCAAAGATCCCTACCCCAGTAGCACTCTCTGATACTAGCCCAGTAGCACTCTCTGATACTAGGACAACGGACTCATAACCATCTTAGTCTTGTTCGATTTTAGCAAAGCATTTGATACTGTACCACATGACATCCTTCTCAGAAAGCTCAAACAACTGGGGTTTTCCCCACCAGTGGTAGCTTGGGTTTTCTCTTATCTAAGCAATCGGTCTCAAGCCGTCATTGATGTTGACAACACTGCTTCGCGTTGGCTTTCGACAACAACCGGTGTTCCCCAAGGCTCTGTTCTTGGCCCCATCCTCTTTTCGCTATTCATTAATGACATAGCATCGTCTTTTCATTTTACACAACACATGATCTTCGCCGACGATACACAAATTTACCTCTCATGTCCACCTTCTCTACTCCATCAAGGTCTCGATAGAATTAGCCAGGACACGCTCAGAATGTTTGATTATGCGACAAACAACAAGCTCAAACTGAACTTGGCCAAATCCAAGATCCTTATCTTAGGTAGCAATCCACATGTCAGAGCACTGGATCGGGTTACTATCCCTCCGGTTATTGTGAACAACACTCTCGTACCTCGTGCAGACTCGGTTCGTAACTTGGGTGTAATCATGCGCTCTGATCTATCGTGGAACAATCACGTGGCACTCATCTCGCAAAAAATTCACCTTACATTGTACAGACTGAAGTTTCACAAAAACTCACTATCTCGTGAACTGAGGATAAAACTCGTAACTACTCTTATTTTTCCCCACCTTGACTACTGTTGCAATATCTATCTCAACTGCTCTGCGTCCCTAAACCTGCAACTTCAACGACTTGCCAATCTTGGTATCCGTTTCATATTCGACCTGCGTAAAGATGAGCATATTACTCCCTTCCGACTACGACTCAAATGGTTAACAGTTAAAAATAGGAGATTCTACTTCTTAGGTATTCTCACCTATCGCATCTTTTATATGGATTCTCCTGCATATCTCCAAAATCTCTTCTCTAGACAACTCCCCATTAGTCGCTATCCTTTCAGACAGCCATCATCAGTCTCGGGATTCACTATCCCTCACCACCGTACCACCTTCTATCGTAATTCTTTCCACCTCTCTGCCCTGTATTTTTGGCAGTCTCTTCCTGAGCAAATCACTTCAGCTTCCTCGCTTTCAATTTTCAAGAAATTACTTTTTTCCCACCTTTTTACACTTGAAGTACAAGAGTTCGAAGCCACTTAAGCTTTTCGTCTTGCATTTTATTAATTTCATGAGGCTGCTCTTGTGCAACTAGTGTAGCTTTACTTTTAGTTTCAATTTTATATTTAGTTAGTTTAGTTTTGAATATCTCACTTTACAGTATTATTGATAACCCATATACCTATACATCTTTAATCAACTATTAACACGTGAAAATCAATACACATAACGCATACGTCTATCTATCTTTCATTAAGTATTAACATATACAAATCAGCAAATATATACACAAATTGTATGCATTGTTAGTTAGTATTTAGATTTAGAACTTATTCGATCAAACTTTGTTATACCTCGTGAAATATTCTCTTACTTATTATCTGTTTACGTATTATACTCCTTGTACACTGGGCCACAGGAATGGTGTCCACGGTAGACGCCGTGCGGTGAGGTAAGAGAGGAGATTTGGGCGGTGCCTGCTCGCGTATCTGGGCCTGTGCGTGCGACGCAGAGAGCACTACGGTGCGAGCGAGACGCCAGAGCGTCGCTCGGTGCGTCCTTGTTGCACAGCACTAGTGTAAGCGAGACGCCAACAAGGCCCCTCATTCGCAATAGGGAGCTTGGTGGGGGACCGCTCGTATTCGGGCGCACGCTTTCTCCCTCTCTCTCAGACTAACGCTCTATGACGAGGACGGATAATCGAAAAGTCTATCTCATTCCCACTACCGAAAGTCCCATAGATCCTTCTCGGGGGTACTAGCTGTCCTCGTCATAGAGCGTTAGTCTGAGAGAGAGGGAGAAAGCGTGCGCCCGAATACGAGCGGCCCCCACCAAGCTCCCTATTGCGAATGAGGGGCCTTGTTGGCGTCTCGCTTACACTAGTGCTGTGCAACAAGGACGCACCGAGCGACGCTCTGGCGTCTCGCTCGCACCGTAGTGCTCTCTGCGTCGCACGCACAGCCCAAGATAGGCGAGCAGGCGCCGCCCAAATCTCCTCTCTTACCTCACCGCACGGCGTCTACCGTGGACACCATTCCTGTGGCCCAGTGTACATATTATTGTATCATCATCTTATACATCATGCTCACAGGTGCAATTGTTCGTATCTGAATCTGCCTTGCCAAAAAGCGTAGCCATGGCATAAATAAATATATATCAATCAATCAATCAATCAATCAATCAATCAATCAATCAAACTCTCTCTCGCCCTCGCCCTCTCGCCCTCTCTCCCCCTCTCCCTCTCTCTCTCTCTCTCATCTCGCGCGTGCAGTTGGACATCTGCGCACGCGCATGATATTGGTATCATTGGATGGGGAGCGATGCGGATCTGGTAGATAGATATCCTCAGCAACAAAAACGGTCGCTGCTGTTCGACAAAGACGCCTCACACGACACAAGAATCAACAACGTAACCCAACCGCGGTGTCTATCATCGTGTCTACGTGACCGACCGTCGGATCCATCGAGTGTTGTGATCTTCACCTTGATATATTACTACTGTAGGTGGCGTAAGTGATTTTCGTTGAATACATCGATATGGCAGGAGATGACGATAGAAACGAACACTATAAAAGAATTATTCAAAAAACGATAGCAGAGGAAGTTAAGAGAGAGTTAGAGAAATATAATATGCGAAAAGGAACAAATAAAAAAGCAACAGAAAATAGAACAGAAGAAAACGAAAATGAGAATAGCACAGAAAATGAAAACAAAACAAAAAAAAACAGACTTATGCCGACAAAGCAAAAAAGAGTGGCAAAGAAAAAATTATTGTTGAGCCAGCAAATGCACAAACAAGCGGAGAAACAGAGGGAGAAATAAAAAATAAAGTGAATATAATGAAACTAGGTATAGGTATTGATAAAATTGCAAAAGGCACAAAAGGAAAAATAATCTTAGATTGTCAGCGAAGAGAAGATAGAGAGACACTAACGGAAGAACTAAAAAAGAATCTCGGAGATCAGTATAAGGTGCACATTCCAAAACAAAAATTGCCGAAAGTAAAAATAATAGGTGTAGAAGAGACGGTAAATAAGGAAAGCGAAGATGAATTCGCATATAGAATTAGTATACAAAACAAACTAGACGTAGATAGAGAGGATTTTACGATAAGAATAGTTAAAATGACGAAAAGAAAGGAAAAGGAAGGAATAATGATTGTAGCAGTAGATCCATTAACACATAAACAACTAGTAGAGGCCAAAAAATGATAGTAGGTTGGAAAAGGTGTAGGGTGTATGACTATGTAAGTTGTATCAGATGTTTCAAATGTTGCGGTTTCAACCGTTTCGCGCGAGATTGCAGAAATGAATTAAGCTGTAGAAAATGTGCAGGAAACCATAAAGAGGACGAATGTAGACAAGAAATGCATAAATTGTATAAGAATGGTAAAGAAATTTAACATAAGAGGAATAAACATTGAGCATGAAGCAACGGACAAGGAATGTAAAATCTGCCAAAAAGCGATCGAACAGGCAAGTAGAAACATAAAATATTGGTCGGAATAGCAATTAAACGACGAAGAAAAGAAAAAAAGGAACCCATATATGTTAGTGCTTAATACACAAGGCTTCCTTAGACATAAAGACGACATACAAACCAAAAATAGTATGCTTAACCGAAACTCATATTGTAGAAGAAATCAATGACTATGAAATAAATATAAGAAACTATACAGCCATAAGATGTAACACACAAAATAGCCGAACAGGAGGAGTGATAACGTACGTTAGGCAGAGCTACATTATGAGGAAATAATTAATAAAACAATAGAGAATAATATGTGGATAAGCATAATAAAACTAATAGGAAAAATAGAGAGTATAATTATCTGTAATGTGTACCATTCTCCGAGCACGAGTGATGGACGATTTATAGATCTTATTATAGAAGAATGTGAGAAGATTGAAGATATGGGACGAATAGTAGTGGTAGGTGACTTTAATATTGATTGTTTTTGTAGAAATGTCGGCTGGATGATGAATTATTATAGGTGTCGAAAGGTGTTGACCATATGCAGCCTTGTTAATAATTAGAGATAATTTGATTGCAACGTTTCAACCCTTGGTGCGGGTCATCTTCAGGCCTTTATTAATGAAAAACAGGAAAAACGAAAGTTTACAATGAATACGATAAATTAATGGTAAACGAATAAGTTGTACTAACATAATAATACAAAAGAATCGTAAGGTGGATTGACTTAAAATATACTTACAGAAACAAAATTAACGTCGGTCAGATGAGAAGCGTGAAACAGAGGACATAGTCATGCCTCTAAAGTACCTATCCATTTCACAGACAAAGATAAGTGTCATATATTTAATTAACATGTGTGTTCTAAATAGATTTGAGAGAGAAAATTGATTACACCAAATTTTACCTTTTCAGTGATCAAGAATGGAATCACCATACCAGTAAAAGATGACGAAAAAGTAGACATGAAGAAAAGACGGCGGCCATGAGACCGAACATTTAAATTGAAGTTATAAGAAAACGTTAGAATAATTTTGCTAGTGAAGGACTAGTCAAAGTCAAAGTTTTACAGAGTTGTCAAAGAGGGAAATTCAATATCGTAATGAATACCATATGTCAAAATTTTGCTGAAAGATTAATTAAATGTGAAGATGAGAATTCTAGTTATTTCTTAAGGATATTGTAATATATGACACTTAGTCTCTCAATGTCGTTTCTAAAGTTTACAGTATTAGGGTTTGTAGATATTTTTATCATTTCTAGTATGCATCTACGGTGATAGTCAGCCTCATTACCTATTATTTTTGTATGTTCAAAATCAAAAGTGTGGCCTGTTTCAATTTTATGTGTAGTCAACGCAGTGTGTGCAGAATGTGCAGTGTTATCTCTTTTACAATCATACTTATGTTCGGCTATGCGCTTTTTAAGATATCTACCAGTCTGACCAATGTAACATTTCTCGCAATTGTTGCAGGGAATCAAGTAAACTAAGTTGGATCTATCAAAGTATTGTATGGTGTCCTTAGTAGTCCCGATGTAGGATTTCAAGTTGTTTGCATTCCTGTGGGTGATTCTGATTTTGTATTCTCTAAACAGTTTAGATAACCGTTGTGAGAGACCCTCTACGTACGGTAGTGAGATGCAAAACTTGAGATCTGGGTCGGTATTTACTAAGGTCTTGTTATCGGTTACACTAATTTTGTTCACTAAATATGTAAGTCTATTGTAAATAATTCTGTCTACGATATGTTTAGGATATCCATTAGTGCTAAGAGTTTCTTTTACTAGTTTTAAATTCTGTGTATGGAATTTAGGATGTGATAATAAGATGGCTCTGTCAGTTAACATTTTAATGATACCCAGTTTTTGAGATTGAGGATGGTGCGATTGAAAATTAATGTAACGGCCGGACCACGTAGGTTTTCTATACCAGTTCGTGATGATGTAGTCATTGTCTCTGATTACCGTGATATCAAGAAAATTTATTTTGTTATGGGATTCTATTTCATGTGTAAATTGTAATCGCGGGTGGTAAGTATTAAATATTTCTAATATTAAGTCTATTTTATTTTCAGGTACTGCAGTTAAAATGTCATCCACGTATCTAACATAAAAAGGTAAGAAAAGGTCAAGTTTTGATATGCATTTTTGTTCGAGGTCAGACATGACAAGATTGGCTAAAACCGGCGAGAGAGGCGATCCCATTGGTGAGCCGAAGGTTTGCTTATAGAAACGACCATTAAACGTGAAGTATGTGGAATTCATAATGAACTCCACATGCTTTATGATCTCAGATATAGGGATCTTAGTTTCAGCTCTGATCAGTTGTTCTCTATTTTTTATACTCTCAACCACTAGTTCTATAGGTATGTTTGTGAAAAGAGAAGTGACGTCTAAAGAGATGAGTTTGTAATTTGGTGGGATGTCAACTAGTCGAATTTGCTCAGCAAAGCTCCAACTGTCTCTAACATATGATGGAGTTTTTATGGAAACTGGGTGTAAAATTTTATGAAAGAACGCGGCCATCTTGTGTGTGGCACTACCCATAGAGGCTACTATTGGTCTGAATGACAAGGTTGGTTTGTGTAGCTTCGGTAACGCATACATACGAGGTATAAGTGCGTTGTTGGTAGTGAGTGACTTGCCTAGCCGTTCATTCATGTGATTGTTTAATACTAAGTTTTTAATAAGTTTGTTATTTGATTCCTGCAGATTATTGGTGGGGTCATTTCGAATTGTTGTATATGTGTTAGTGTCGCTTAATAATGCTTCTATTGAATTTACATACTGAGACCTATTGATAACTACTGTGGTATTTCCTTTGTCGGCATGAGTGATCATAATATCTGTATTATCCCTTAGAAACTGTTTAACTTTGTCTGTGTCTATGTTCTTGTGTTTATTATGTTTCATGTGGTTGATGTGATTCTGAATAACATTAGCCGCCCTGTACCTGGCAGTAACTCTATGTTCTTTCTCTACATATTGTAAACCTGCTTCAATATTGGTGACAATTTTCTCAACAGGTAGGTTGTTAGAGTTGTATTGGTAACCATGTTTTTCTCCTAGTGCTAAATTTCTTGAAACTATTGTGGGAATGGAACAATCAGTGAGGTTACGAAACCAGCCTTTCCTTTTTTCCTCCTGTTCACTCGTGTCATTCATGGAGGAAGTCAAGAGGTTGTTGAATTTAGCAATGTGTTTGGAGCGAATCCTTTGAGATATTCTACGTTGAGACATATGTTCAAGATGTAAAAACTTCTGTAGAATGCTATCAGGTAAGAACAGTCTCATGTTAATCAAGTTGTTGTGTATGATACGTTTTAACTTATTGATGTTAAAATTGACTTCATTGATTTCTATGTTAAGAATCTTATGTCGTGCATTCTGGATTATATTACTGTATCTAAGTGTGTTGTTAAAACTATTGAAAAGGTTATGTGAATTTCCAAATTGTTCCAGATGCGTAGGCATCAACTTCTTACTTCTACACCGCAAGAGGAATATACGTTGGTGCTCCAGAGTGATGATTTTAGTGGAGTGCCTCTTCCAAGATGTCATCAATTGCATAGTTCTATGCCCAAAACGGTGTGTGATGAAGCGGAAGAAGTTTCTGTCATTTTTTTGGTCGTTGTGCATAATTGTTTTTGTAGAAATGTCGGCTGGATGATGAATTATTATAGGTGTCGAAAGGTGTTGACCATATGCAGCCTTGTTAATAATTAGAGATAATTTGATTGCAACGTTTCAACCCTTGGTGCGGGTCATCTTCAGGCCTTTATTAATGAAAAACAGGAAAAACGAAAGTTTACAATGAATACGATAAATTAATGGTAAACGAATAAGTTGTACTAACATAATAATACAAAAGAATCGTAAGGTGGATTGACTTAAAATATACTTACAGAAACAAAATTAACGTCGGTCAGATGAGAAGCGTGAAACAGAGGACATAGTCATGCCTCTAAAGTACCTATCCATTTCACAGACAAAGATAAGTGTCATATATTTAATTAACATGTGTGTTCTAAATAGATTTGAGAGAGAAAATTGATTACACCAAATTTTACCTTTTCAGTGATCAAGAATGGAATCACCATACCAGTAAAAGATGACGAAAAAGTAGACATGAAGAAAAGACGGCGGCCATGAGACCGAACATTTAAATTGAAGTTATAAGAAAACGTTAGAATAATTTTGCTAGTGAAGGACTAGTCAAAGTCAAAGTTTTACAGAGTTGTCAAAGAGGGAAATTCAATATCGTAATGAATACCATATGTCAAAATTTTGCTGAAAGATTAATTAAATGTGAAGATGAGAATTCTAGTTATTTCTTAAGGATATTGTAATATATGACACTTAGTCTCTCAATGTCGTTTCTAAAGTTTACAGTATTAGGGTTTGTAGATATTTTTATCATTTCTAGTATGCATCTACGGTGATAGTCAGCCTCATTACCTATTATTTTTGTATGTTCAAAATCAAAAGTGTGGCCTGTTTCAATTTTATGTGTAGTCAACGCAGTGTGTGCAGAATGTGCAGTGTTATCTCTTTTACAATCATACTTATGTTCGGCTATGCGCTTTTTAAGATATCTACCAGTCTGACCAATGTAACATTTCTCGCAATTGTTGCAGGGAATCAAGTAAACTAAGTTGGATCTATCAAAGTATTGTATGGTGTCCTTAGTAGTCCCGATGTAGGATTTCAAGTTGTTTGCATTCCTGTGGGTGATTCTGATTTTGTATTCTCTAAACAGTTTAGATAACCGTTGTGAGAGACCCTCTACGTACGGTAGTGAGATGCAAAACTTGAGATCTGGGTCGGTATTTACTAAGGTCTTGTTATCGGTTACACTAATTTTGTTCACTAAATATGTAAGTCTATTGTAAATAATTCTGTCTACGATATGTTTAGGATATCCATTAGTGCTAAGAGTTTCTTTTACTAGTTTTAAATTCTGTGTATGGAATTTAGGATGTGATAATAAGATGGCTCTGTCAGTTAACATTTTAATGATACCCAGTTTTTGAGATTGAGGATGGTGCGATTGAAAATTAATGTAACGGCCGGACCACGTAGGTTTTCTATACCAGTTCGTGATGATGTAGTCATTGTCTCTGATTACCGTGATATCAAGAAAATTTATTTTGTTATGGGATTCTATTTCATGTGTAAATTGTAATCGCGGGTGGTAAGTATTAAATATTTCTAATATTAAGTCTATTTTATTTTCAGGTACTGCAGTTAAAATGTCATCCACGTATCTAACATAAAAAGGTAAGAAAAGGTCAAGTTTTGATATGCATTTTTGTTCGAGGTCAGACATGACAAGATTGGCTAAAACCGGCGAGAGAGGCGATCCCATTGGTGAGCCGAAGGTTTGCTTATAGAAACGACCATTAAACGTGAAGTATGTGGAATTCATAATGAACTCCACATGCTTTATGATCTCAGATATAGGGATCTTAGTTTCAGCTCTGATCAGTTGTTCTCTATTTTTTATACTCTCAACCACTAGTTCTATAGGTATGTTTGTGAAAAGAGAAGTGACGTCTAAAGAGATGAGTTTGTAATTTGGTGGGATGTCAACTAGTCGAATTTGCTCAGCAAAGCTCCAACTGTCTCTAACATATGATGGAGTTTTTATGGAAACTGGGTGTAAAATTTTATGAAAGAACGCGGCCATCTTGTGTGTGGCACTACCCATAGAGGCTACTATTGGTCTGAATGACAAGGTTGGTTTGTGTAGCTTCGGTAACGCATACATACGAGGTATAAGTGCGTTGTTGGTAGTGAGTGACTTGCCTAGCCGTTCATTCATGTGATTGTTTAATACTAAGTTTTTAATAAGTTTGTTATTTGATTCCTGCAGATTATTGGTGGGGTCATTTCGAATTGTTGTATATGTGTTAGTGTCGCTTAATAATGCTTCTATTGAATTTACATACTGAGACCTATTGATAACTACTGTGGTATTTCCTTTGTCGGCATGAGTGATCATAATATCTGTATTATCCCTTAGAAACTGTTTAACTTTGTCTGTGTCTATGTTCTTGTGTTTATTATGTTTCATGTGGTTGATGTGATTCTGAATAACATTAGCCGCCCTGTACCTGGCAGTAACTCTATGTTCTTTCTCTACATATTGTAAACCTGCTTCAATATTGGTGACAATTTTCTCAACAGGTAGGTTGTTAGAGTTGTATTGGTAACCATGTTTTTCTCCTAGTGCTAAATTTCTTGAAACTATTGTGGGAATGGAACAATCAGTGAGGTTACGAAACCAGCCTTTCCTTTTTTCCTCCTGTTCACTCGTGTCATTCATGGAGGAAGTCAAGAGGTTGTTGAATTTAGCAATGTGTTTGGAGCGAATCCTTTGAGATATTCTACGTTGAGACATATGTTCAAGATGTAAAAACTTCTGTAGAATGCTATCAGGTAAGAACAGTCTCATGTTAATCAAGTTGTTGTGTATGATACGTTTTAACTTATTGATGTTAAAATTGACTTCATTGATTTCTATGTTAAGAATCTTATGTCGTGCATTCTGGATTATATTACTGTATCTAAGTGTGTTGTTAAAACTATTGAAAAGGTTATGTGAATTTCCAAATTGTTCCAGATGCGTAGGCATCAACTTCTTACTTCTACACCGCAAGAGGAATATACGTTGGTGCTCCAGAGTGATGATTTTAGTGGAGTGCCTCTTCCAAGATGTCATCAATTGCATAGTTCTATGCCCAAAACGGTGTGTGATGAAGCGGAAGAAGTTTCTGTCATTTTTTTGGTCGTTGTGCATAATTGTTTTTGTAGAAATGTCGGCTGGATGATGAATTATTATAGGTGTCGAAAGGTGTTGACCATATGCAGCCTTGTTAATAATTAGAGATAATTTGATTGCAACGTTTCTCAAATCTATTTAGAACACACATGTTAATTAAATATATGACACTTATCTTTGTCTGTGAAATGGATAGGTACTTTAGAGGCATGACTATGTCCTCTGTTTCACGCTTCTCATCTGACCGACGTTAATTTTGTTTCTGTAAGTATATTTTAAGTCAATCCACCTTACGATTCTTTTGTATTATTATGTTAGTACAACTTATTCGTTTACCATTAATTTATCGTATTCATTGTAAACTTTCGTTTTTCCTGTTTTTCATTAATAAAGGCCTGAAGATGACCCGCACCAAGGGTTGAAACGTTGCAATCAAATTATCTCTAATTATTAACAAGGCTGCATATGGTCAACACCTTTCGACACCTATAATAATTTAATATTGATGTCAGCAAAAAAAAAACGACTATGTAAAACGATTACAAAGTAATATGTCTTTCTTAGGATTTAAGCAATATGTCACAGAACCGACAAGAATAACAGAAACATCGGAAACCATAATAGACTTAGTTTATTCAAATTTTTATGTAGATACAACAGTACTTATAACTCCTAAGGTAACTGAACATCAAATAATTAGAGTAGATCTAGAGAAGAACATTGACAAGAATAAAGGACTAGAGATCAATACACGAAACTATACAAATATGAAGGAAGCCATTTTTGGAGAAACGTTGAATGAAAAATTAAACCAAATGAAAGATATAATAAACAATGGCCATACAAATATAGCAGCAGACGGACTAATAACAGGAATAATAAATACAATTGACACAATAGCACCAAGAAAGAAAAAAGTAGTAAAATTATAATGGCAAAATAAGCCATGGGTTAACAATGACACCAAGAAAAGCAGGCATAAATCGGGACAAAGCATATAAGCAGGCTAAAACAACCAAACTTAGTAAAGACTGGGAAAAATATAAGCAATATAGAAATTTAGCAGTGGATACATTAAGATATAGTAAGAAAATACATTATGAGAATAATATTGATAGACTCAAGCACGACCCAAAAAAATGTGGGCGACAATTAAAGAAATAATAGGATCCAAAACACAAGATAAGAATATGAACAGCATCACTTTCGACGGGATAAAATGTAAAGACACCAAACAAATAGCACAAAAATTTAACGAATTTTTTATCAACAGTATCAAGGAAATAGTCGGGGATATAGACAATGTAACAACAGATAAACTAAAGAGAGAAACTCGGTATGAGACAAAATAGATTAAATTTAGATATGTAGAATATAAGGATGTGAATGAGGTAATAAAGAATCTGGAAAATAAAAAAGGTACAGAAGAAGGAATAACTTCAGAAATCATGAAATGGACATGGAAGGCAGCAAGTGAATTGATACTGGCTGTCATCAACAAGTCATTAGAAGAAGGAATATTTCCTGAAAAATGGAAAGTATCGACTATAGTACCTATACAAAAAATACATGGAAGTTCTAAAGCAGAACAGTATAGACCTATCAATATTTTACCAATTTATGAAAAAGTATTGGAGACAATTGTAAAAGAACAATTAATAGAATTCTTAGAACGAAATAACATATTAATAGAAGAACAATCGGGTTTTAGACAAGGACTATCACGTGAAGCAGCAATACAAAAAACGCTAATTCAATGGAGAGAATATATGGACAATAGTGAATTGATAGGAGTAGTATTCATTGACTTCAAAAGAGCGTTTGAAACAGTGAACAGAACGGTAATGATACGTAAGCTAAGAGAATGTGGGATAGGAGGAAAAGTAATACAATGGTTCATATCATACTTAACAAATAGAAAACAAAGAGTAAAATATAAACAAACGCTATCCGAAGAAAAAGAAATTAGATATGGGGTGCTACAAGGGACGGTACTCGGACCGATATTATTTATAATTTATATTAATGATATAGTGAAAGCAATAAAGAACAAAGCATGCAACTTGTTTGCAGATGATATGATTTTATATATAAATAGCAATGATGCAGATGAAATTGAATATAAAATAAACTCGGATTTAAATGAAATAAATAAATGGTTAAAACAAAATTCACTTAAATTAAATGTAAATAAAACAAATTTTATGCTGTTAAGAGATCCACGTAAACGAATAAGTATAAACAGGTGTAGGACAAGTATACAAAACGAGAGAATAGGAGAAGTAGAAGAAACGAAATATCTAGGAGTCATAATAGATGAAAATCTATCATTCAATAACCATGCACAATACATATGTAAGAAAGTCGCAAAAAAGGTTAACTTCCTATACAGAATAAACAAGTATATATCGCCCTATACGAGAGTTACAATATATAAAACCATCATTGCCCCGCATTTAGAGTACTGCGGCAGTATCATGTTAAATTTTAATCGATATAGTATGGAAAGGCTACAGAAAGTACAAAACCGAGCGATGAGAGCAATTCTAGGATGTAACAGATACACACCAATTCGTAGCATGTTAGAGGCAACAAATCTGATGAGTGTCCGTCAGCGAATGATATATAATGTATGCATATTGATATATAAAATGGTAGGTGAGAAGGGGCCCGACTACCTAACTAGGAAAATGAAACGAGTCAGTGATAGACATGGATATAATACAAGAAATGCGAACAGTTTAGATGTAAGCAAGAGCAAAACAAAGTTAGGAGAAAGATCAATAAAGTATATCGGGTTCCAAATCTATAATGGATTGCCGGAAGAAGTGAAAGTACAAACGTCACTAATAAAATTTAAGAGGGAATTGCGCAAATATGTGAAGGAGAAGGTAAGCTCGCTAGCAGGAAACGAAACATAGTTACAATGTAAGAAGCGTTAGAATGTAAGAATGTTAGAAGGTAAGAAGCGTTAATAATACGTAGCAAAGTAGTCTAAGTACTGTAAGTTACACACGGGGCGCATCTTAAACTGATGTGTAAGCACCCGGGAATAGCAAATTGCTAATAAACATGCATCAATCAATCTCTCTCTCTGTCTCTCTCTCTCTCTCATCAGAAAGATTGCTGGCAGTGAATAGCTGCTCATTTGTGTGCTCTGTTATTATTTCACTATAATTATTGATTCCTGTGAAGAGGCCTAGCTCTTATACTTTTAAAATTCAAGTGTGTGCGTGTCGTACCCTGAATTACTAAAGTGCAATCTGTTGCATGGTGGTTTTCGCAGTTTTTATGTATTCTGCTAAACGGTGACTGTTGTATCGAAAGTGCGGTGCCTTTGACGATCGATGAGTTTCTGTGCTCCTGGAGTGAACCTGTTGCATCGCTAACTCATCACCCTGCACCTGTAGTTCATGCGTTGCACTCTTCTTTTCTGCTGCACTGCTCTTGATTGGTGTCTCTAGTACCTGGTTTTACCGTTGGCGATTTTGCCGTCCTGTTTCAAATTGATACGCAGACCTGTTGTGACACCTTGGCTTTGCCTGTTATTGCTGCTTTTGTTTACGAATGTCGTGCTACGCTGTCAGTGTGTGTTACACAATGTACAGTTGAACTCTACCTTATCGATGGGCAGTAACACCTGTAACTACACTCCAGTTTCTGCCTTATCCCACTGGTGTGGCCTTCACCTATGACAAGAGTGACTTGTTTTGTCTGCAAGCGGTTTATGAGCTCTGAAAAAGGTCTTAAATGCGCTCGTGCTGGATGTGATGAACTTTGCCACCCTACATGTGTACCTCAAGGTGGATCCTCGACTCTACCCCGCTTATGTAATGCCTGTAAAATAAGGTATCAACCTCGGCTGACTTCGAGTTTCACTGATATTCCCTCAACTAATTGCCATCCTACTGAATTGAGGCGGTCGTGTGAGGATCCTGTATCTATTGATCGCGAGATGAATCGTGCTGTGGCACCTCCCACTGCCACGTCGTCCACCGACCTTGCAGCAGTGACAACTGCTCTTCATCATGTTTGTGAACAGTTAAAGGACTTAACGGCTATCAAAGAAAAAGTCTCTGCTATAGATGGGTTGTTTACCATGGTTGAGAAGTTGTCGGCTACATCTGATAACATATCAGTAGCTGTAAATAGCATTACACAGGATCTGATTACCTTAAAAAACAAATGTCAAGCACTTGAGGATCAAAACACCACCCTTTCAACGAGAATGGACGAACTTGAGAAACGATGGCCCTGTACTCCCTCAGTTGAGCGGTGCACGGATTGTACGGCGCTGTGTCGTCAAGTGGAGAGCCTCTCACTGCAGCTACACAACGAAGAGGTTGTTGTTTCGGGTCTGCCTAAGTGTCCTGAGCTTTCCCTCACTGAATTAGTTCAGAAAGTTGCGAGTGCGATTGATATTGAGATCGTTCCTCGTGTCATTGTTGACTCTCATCGTCTTCCTACCAAGGCTGATCGCCCACCTCTCATTGTTGTGCGCTTCAGCTCCGTCTTCAAGAAAGATAAGTGGATTGAACACAAGAAGAAGAAACCTGTGCTTCTTGCTTCCGATGTATTTACTACCTTACCCGCCACGAAGGTTTATATAAATGAAAGGCTATCGGCATTTAAACTCAAGCTCCTTGCCCTCACTCGTGCTCGAGCGAAGACCTGTGGAAGCCTACGCGTCTGGACACGTCATGGTAACATCTTCGTTAGGAGGGATGGTTCATCCTCACTGCTCCGCATCGACCATCCGGATGATCTGGAGAAACTTAATGCCACATGACTACCTTCGGCACCTTTGTCTTCTTCTATAGTGAACTCATCAAGTGGTGTGCTAGTGTGTCACGTAAATGCGCAATCACTACTGGCTCATATAGATGAGTTCAGGTATTATCTATGTCATAACTTCTTTCATATTATAGCTGTATCGGAGTCCTGGCTGAAACCGCATATGCCTAACTGTGTGGCTGATCTTCCTGGCTATAACATTTTCCGTTGTGATCGAAATGGGAAAGGTGGCGGTGGTATAGCCCTATACATTCACGATTCCTTAAATGCGTCGGTTATGGCTGCCTCTGATAGTGAATACTGTTCTCGCCCGGAGTACCTATTTCTTGATGTAAAGGTGCCTGGTACTGTAAATACTGTAAATATGCTTGTGGCAGTTGTCTATCGTCCGCCGAAAACTGGGTTTTCCACTGAATTTGAGTCAACCTATACGCGTTTAGCTGCGGCTTATACTAATATCATAATTCTCGGAGATTTCAATGCTGATCTTTTGTCTGCGTCGTTTGACAGCTCCCACATGCACTCGTTCATAAACTGCAATGATTTGTATCTTGTGCAGCACGCTGCAACTCACCACTTGCGTGACTCACACACCTGGTTGGATTTATGTGTGGTGGACAACTCCTCCAAGGTCATGAATTTTGGTCAAACCTCTATTCCCTTCATGTCTGCACATGATCTTATTTGGATTATGTATCGAGTTAAACCCCTTCCCATTGCACCTCGCAATGTTACTTATCGGGATTTGAGCTCTGTGGATCAATCTACCTTCGTGACTAGGCTTGACATCAATATTGACTTGACTACCTTTCTCTCTGAAACCTCTGTAAACTCACAAGTAGAATTACTGAATGAAAATCTCATTAAGACCTTGGATGAGTTGGCGCCCTTGCGTTCTTTTACTATACGCCGCCGGCCTGCTCCCTGGATGGTTGATGAAATTAAAACTTCTATTCGTTATCGCAATAGACTGCATCGGCGTTATACTCGCACTCGTGATATAAAGGACTTTTTGCTATATAAAATACAGCGTAACAAAACACAAGCTCTGGTCAGAAGCAAGAAAAATGAATATAATCGTACACTTCTCTCTGCCTCTCAGGCGCCACGTTTAATCTGGAATCATTTCCGTAGATTGGGCTTTGTCAAGTCTGCTCGTAAGTTTTCCTCGTTGGATGTCACCTTGAACGAGATTAATGAGTTTTTCGTTAGTGCTTATCACTCTCATCCTGGCGTGTCCTCATTGAGTATTGCTTCTCACCCGACTGAGGATTTCCTTGATGATAGATTCTACTTTAAATTTATTCAACCTTCTGATTTGATTCATGCTCTTAAAGATCTTGACTCACGTGTCATGGGCCCTGATCACCTTCCGATGAGCTATATCAAACCAGGGTTGGAATGCGTTTTTCCTATTCTCCTTGAAGTCTATAACAAATCTCTGATGGACTCTGTCTTTCCTGAACCTTGGAAAAGGTCTTATATCTATCCCATTCCTAAAGGCCGTGGAGTTCCATCTACGCTTCCTGACCTCCGTCCTATTGCGCTCCTCTGTAGTCTTTCTAAACCGCTAGAGAGAATTGTTTGCAGGCAAATGGTTGACTATCTGGAAACGCATGGTGGATTCGATCAGCGTCAGTCAGCCTATAGAGCTGGTCTGAGTACTGAGACGGCGTTAATTCGTTTGATTGACGATATCCGTTTTGCAGTTGATGAGCGTATGATCACCGTCCTTATTCTGTTTGACCTAAGCAAAGCATTTGACTCAGTATGCCATGTTAAACTATTGGATGTAATGCGAGACTCTGGCTTCTCTACATCAGTATGTGCTTGGTTTGCGTCGTATTTCTGCGGGCGTTCTCAATCTGTAATTGGTCATGATGGAGCAGAATCATACTTCCTTCCCGTGACATCAGGAGTGCCACAGGGCTCTGTCTTGGGTCCTTCGCTTTTCGCACTATACATTAAAGTCCTTCCCAATCACGTTACACATTGTTCGCATATGATTTATGCTGATGACTTACAAATTTACATGCATTGCAAAATGTGTGATCTGCTGGAAACTCTAACACGTGTCCAGCAGGACATAGATGCGATTGGCGAATGGGCCCAGCAAAAATGCCTACACTTCAATGCAAAAAAAAGTCAATGTATTATTATAGGTTCACCCAGATATATTAATAATATTGACTTCGAAATGTTAACCAGCCTGAAGATTGACAATAAGCCAATTCCTTTTGTATCATCAGTGCGTTCCCTCGGTATCACCTTAGATAACACGCTTTCGTGGAATGCGCATACACTTGATGTCAGCAATAGAATCAGCAGGACATTATATGTCCTTAAACTAAATCGTGCAGCTCTTCCGATTGATCTACGGAAGTCTCTTATCACTGCATTAATCTTTCCGTTAATAGATTATGGCCTCATTATTTATGGCAGTAGCTCGCAGTTTACCTTAAAAAAGCTGCAGGTTATGTTAAACTCATGTGTGCGTTTCATATGTGATGTCAGGAAAGATGAGCACATCTCACCTCACTTCGACAAATTAGGCTGGCTCAAGGTGGAGCAGAGATATCGTTATCTCCTGGGATTGTTGGTGTATAAAGTTCTTGAGACTGGAATTCCCACCTACCTTAGGTCGGCCTTGGTTTATGCGTCGTCAGCCTCGTCATCTTATACAACTCGCAGAAGGCTGGACAAACTTGTCATTCCTCGACATCGCACGGAGTTTTACCGACACTCATTTACAATATCGGCACCTCTTCTTTGGAATACCTTGCCGACTGAAATCACGCAAGCCACTTCACGGAATGCTTTTCAGCGCTTACTCCGAAGTTTTCTTGTTGATACCCTTGTATAACGTTATATGAACCGCTATTATTATAATTAGTATTAAGTGCGCTTTCTTACACTCACTAACCTATTAGTCATAACGTAGCTACTGTTTATATTGCATATAGAGTACCTACTAAACAAGTTTAGCTAGGTAGGTTGTACTACATGTGGCCTTTACTTCCAAATTTCTCTTACTTTTGATATATACTATACTCATCACTGTATTATATATTTTTTTTGAACTACTTTTCCTTCTATATTATTATTATACTTATACTATATTTAGACACTATATTGCTTCGCTTATCATATCCATCATTTTATGTAATTGTGTTTTCTTTTCTATTATGTAATCGGTCTACGGGTGCTACTCCCTGAACGAATAAATTTGATTTCTCTCTCTCTCTCTCTCTCTCTCTCTCTCTCTCTCTCTCTCTCTCTTTGATTCACCGATGCTATGCACTAATCTGCGCGATAAGGTTCAAGGTTAGGTGAAGAAAACTTCCTGCAAGACTGCATCAGCGATGCATAATTCTGCGAGATAACGTTCGAGGTCAAACAGGCTGAGGGTTGCCGTCTGAAACCTGCACGAACTTGCACGGGGATGGAGGGGTTGATTGAGGCTTCTAGAAGGCTTTCCAGGGTGGGGGGCAAGGGACTGCCACAAAACCTTACGCGAGAATCCGCTGGCTCTGGGAGTGATTCTTCGCGACTTAGCACGGACATGAACCGTCGAAGCTTGTAGAATGTTCTAGAAGGTTCTCGATCGCGTGCGGTTCCCGGAATCGAACGTAAAATTCCTGGAATCCCCTATAAATTTCTAGAAAATAGGGGTCTCGGTGACGTCACTTCCGGAAATCGTGAAGCTCACGACGGCAACTTAGCCCGGACATCCATCTTCGAAGGTTCTAGAGTGTCGGCATAGGTCGATTACAGGAATCCTGGGGTCCAGAACCCCCAAGCTTATACTACTCGCAACCGAAACTGTAACTCAACTCAAAGCCCTTGGCCTCGTTAAGGCACTCTCCCCGGCGGAAGGGGTGCGGGCACCTTGGGCGCTCCCTGCCATGCTTACAAGTTCATTGAAAAAAAGAAAATACAAAAGAATGATAACACGGCCTCAACGCTGTTATCCCGATGCGCCGACAAATATAAATAATTAGAGTCCTAGTCCGAATGTACATCTTTATTAAACAAATACAGCTCACATTATAATATTTATTACATATATGTATGATATATATGTATATAATAATACGTCGCCAGACAATACATGATCCTAAGGTGTGTATGATCTGCTTTAGTGTAGGCGCGTATGTGTGTGCGTGTGCATAAACGCAGGCGCGCGCGTGTTGTGTATGTGTATTTTTAACCATAAATATTACTTCATAAATTATCCCACAAATTTTCCATACACGATATCGTTAGCACTTCGGACCAGTCCGAAAACGTATCTCCATGCGCTTCGTTCACCTATTTATTCGTAATCGGTAATAATAATTAATTCCTTAATAGTACTAGAACGTTATTTAATCTTATTAGTTAACACACAATTTGCGACGTGGGAGGGAATCCTTTTTTTACTCGGCTAATTACTTCAATTACCGATCGAATTATGATCCATCAGTTTTCATAAATTGTCGGTAATTATGAAGATAGTTTATTGGTAGTTATCTTTACTCTTTGTTACTTGTGCGAGTAAGTGGTATAGAGTAGACCGTTGGATGACTGGGTACATATTTATATAATTATAATATATATTTATATATATCATATATTAGCTGCCTACACAATATAATAGTACATTACAAATTCATTGTCCCTTCTTCGAAAGATTTTTTTTCCAGATTTTCTTCTAGCTTCATTTTGCGAATGAAGAGATGCATGCATTCTGTGTACCAAGAAGAAAAACTCGCCTGGGTTTCTATGAATCGCACAATAAGCACCTGTAATACCATACGAAAGGCAATACTACTTATATATTACTTTCGCATTCTTCTGTTGACGTCTCTGCATAAAAATTTATTATTGATCCTCAAGTTTTTCAAAATCAATGTATACATATATGTATATTTTATTACTTTCACAAACGCTAAAGTCATTTTAATTGTAAACGATTACTTGGCAAGAAGTATATTCATCAAATCCCATTGCGTCATCTGTAAGTTTACTTATATGAAGTTTGCACATACTCTTCGGATTATCATAATGTAATAATAAAATGCTTCTTATGAATAATTTTCAGGAAGGAAATTGATTCTTACAGATTAAGCATATTTACTTTAGTTTAAACATAGAGTAGCCATTCTAATATTTTGTGTTACACAGAAAAAAAGTCAATATTCTTCAATATTTATTCCATTTCCGAACTGTTTATTATTTTTGATACAGCATTGAAGCAAAGAGATTAGTTATACCTTTAACCATTACCATACCATACCATTATATTCAATAGCTGTTAACGAATTATAAATAATTGCCGTTAGTAACGTTAAGATAATATATCCGAAGCATGTAAAAGCAATATGTAGTGTCATTACAAAGTTATATTAGTACCTCTTCATCTGCGATAATTGATTGCCTAAAAGCACGTACGGTATTACATCTGCTCTCTCATATTGCCGCTCATCCACAACAAAAATATGTTTAGAGGATTCGAAGAGGGGCAATTTGCTTTTAACTTTCAGTGTAAAAGTCCGCTACATCTTACATTTTTATCGTTGATCGACCATATGTATGTAGTGTATATGTATGTGTATACAGAGTGATTTAAAAAAAATCAATGCAATAACTTTTAAGAATCTTGGAGATATCCAAAGTTTTGTTCATAACAATGATTTTAAGAGAGAAGATAGTCATAGTATTTTATATTCTATCTACAAGATCAGCGACACATGTTAAACAATTATTTAATACGAAGAAACACTATTGTTAATATAATAAAAATATAGGTGAGCGATTCCATCAGACTTCAGCCACCCGTATTTTATTTCCTGTACTACGTGGATTCGGTAGTTTTTATTTTGAACACAGATATCCCGGAGACGGTGCATCGTATCATAAAATTATTTAAAAAATGGAAGTTTTGTGTTTTTTAGTATCTACAATAAAAAATGAAAAAAAAATTTGAGTAATCTAAACCTGTTTTAAAAAAAATACACAATAGTATATTACACTACAAGGGCAGAAAACTGAGTTTTCGGCACTTGGGTAGAGAGAACGCACTGACTGAGAGAGAAAGAGAGACAGAGAAACAAAACAAAGTTTGCAATTCTCCGATAGGGGTCTCCAATAGCTACACAGCAAAAATCTAAGGCTTTCTGCATTGAAATTAATGCATCGATCCTGTATTTTCGACCATGGTATGAAGAAAAATAGTATACATCACATGGGCAGTAAACTGAGCACCCGGAACTGCTCGATAGAAGGCTCTCGGCTTTGCCTCGGGCATTCATCGAGCAGTGCCGAAAGCTCAGTTTTCTGCCCTTGTAGTGTAATATACTATTTCTTTATACCATGGTTGAAAGTACATGATCGATGCATCGATTTCAGTGCAGAAAGCCTTGGATTTTTGCTGTGTAGCTATTGGAGACCCCTATCGGAGAATTGCAAACTTTGTTTTGTTTCTCTGTCTCTCTTTCTCTCTCAGTCAGTGCGTTCTCTCTACCCAAGTGCCGAAAACTCAGTTTTCTGTCCTTGTAGTGTAATATACTATTTCTTCATACCATGGTCGAAAGTACATGATTGACGCATCGATTTCAGTGCAGAAAGCGTTGGATTCATGCTGTGCTCCGATAGTCGTTTATTTTTGGGTAGAGAGAACGTACTGACTGAGAGAAAGAGAGAGACAGAGAAACAAAACAAAGTTTGCAATTCTCCGATAGGGGTCTCCAATAGCTACACAGCAAAAATCCAAGGCTTTCTGCACTGAAATCGATGCATCGATCATGTACTTTCAACCATGGTATAAAGAAATAGTATATTACACTACAAGGGCAGAAAACTGAGCTTTCGGCACTGCTCGATGAATGCCCGAGGCAAAGCCGAGAGCCTTCTATCGAGCAGTTCCGGGTGCTCAGTTTACTGCCCATGTGATGTATACTATTTTTCTTTATACCATGGTCGAAAATACAGGATCGATGCATCAATTTCAGTGCAGAAAGCCTTAGATTTTTGCTGTGTAGCTATTGGAGACCCCTATCGGAGAATTGCAAACTTTGTTTTGTTTCTCTGTCTCTCTCTTTCTCTCAGTCAGTACGTTCTCTCTACCCAAAAATAAACGACTATCGGAGCACAGCATGAATCCAACGCTTTCTGCACTGAAATCGATGCGTCAATCATGTACTTTCGACCATGGTATGAAGAAAAATAGTATACACCACACGGGCAGTAAACTGAGTACCCGGAGCTGCTCGATAGAAGGCCCTCGGCTTCGCCTCGGGGATTCTATCGAGCAGTGCCGAAAACTCAGTTTTCTGCCCTTGTAGTGTAATATACTATTTATTGTAGATACTAAAAAACAAAACTTTCGTTTTTACGATACGATGCACCGTCTCCGGTATATCTGTATTTAAAATAAAAACGACCGAATTCACGTAGCACAGCAAATAAAATGCGGCTGGTGGTTGAAGTCTGATGGAATCGCTCACATACATATTTCATGCGTCAAGATCTATCATGCTTTGTAATTTAAATTTTTAAAGGTGAACAACTGATGGGAATGTTACGTAGAACGAGGTTTGCAAATCACTCTGTATGTACAGGATGTGACAATGAGAGTAATGATTCATTCTCTTCTTTCAAGACTCAAGATTCACGAAGACATCATTTTTAATCACAAAAGATACTGTTGAAATACAATTAAAATCATTTTTGCAACGGATATAACATATTTATCGAAGTTATATGATTTTATAGTTATTCAATGGAAATATCACATTTCTGTGATGAACTCTGTTGTCGGTGCTATTCTAAATGCGTTAATCATTTATATACAAGTATACATTTCGTTTTCGAGTCAAAATAGCGAGATAAAACAATAAATAATTAATTTACACGAATCATTCATGCCCTTACAATTCAGCGATGTAGTGAAATAAGTAACGACCAATAATCCATATCTTTGGTGCATTTTCAAAATCAATGATATAATTTTGAAAATCTTCAAACATCCAACCAATATTAATGACCGTTTTATTCTATTAATTGATGAATTGTATAGATTGTGAAGAGCTCGATATTTATTTTTCCAAAATGATCGAACTTGTGTGCCAAAGATATGCTTCAATTAACTACAAGTTGATATTTGTTAAACGAAACAATATAGTCTGGTTATATAGCTTATGAAATAAGTAAATAAAATAAAACTTCTAATAAATTATATTATATCAATGTACGAAAATGTATTGCTTTCCAAATAATCAAACAAAGTCGAAATGTAATATCTTTAAAAGTTTTAGAAAAAAAAAGTAATCTGCAAAATTGAAAACTCCAAACAATTTTTTTTCTATTTTAATATTTAATTATGATATATGCATTTCAGATTAAAAAACTGCCGCGCTCATCACCCCCGTTGTTTCATACTGTACCCGAATGTGTATATCTCTGTTTATTCGCACATGTTCGAATGTATTAAATTTGTTTTATTGTAGCATCTTTCTAGTTTAAGTACAAGATTGAAACTGACCGATCCCGAAGCGAAGATTTTAAAATTAGACGACCAGGGTTTTCTTACAATAGAAATTCAATGGTGAGTAATATCAATACTGATTCGTACAATATAAGCAAGAACATTGAATTTTGTTAAGAGAAATTAACGGAACAAATGGCGGTTCATACATAAAAAACTGCCAATTGTATATTAGAATTCCTATTTTCGTTACTTCTAGCATTCGTCCTTAAACTACCGGCAACGTATTAAAAACATCATCACTGATTAGCAATAAATAAAATTGTTCTAGAATTAGACCAAAGAATTCGTTTATACATAATAAATTTTTGATATTTATATATAGAGTGCATGTTTTTAATTAAAGAATAGCGATTTTGTTTTACTTACTACTGTAATAATATCACAAGCAGGGGCTGCATTTTCCATAAAAGTTACAATTTTATTACAATATATTGTAGTATGTACTAGAAGAATCGCGTTCTATAGAAAAATACGTACCGGGCTTGATTGAAACATAAAAGTTTTTTCAGTGGTACATTTTTTAGCCTTTTATTTTTTTTTATCAAAGTGTAATTTATGCATAGTAAGCATATATATAATATGTAACAATACTACGTACTTTGTGCTTTCAAAAAAGATAATTAAATGATTGAAGTAAAATAGGATTACTGAACAGTTTGAATCAGCTGGATAAATCAGCCTACAACATTTGCAACTGGAAAATGGTAATGATATATCAAAAGTAATTATATGAAAGCATAAAGATTACGATAATGTTCTATTTGTTTTTTTTTTTTTTTTTTCATGAAACCTACGCACAATGTACAAAGGTAAATGGCAAAAGGACGATAAATATTTTAACTATTAAATGCATACAAATGAGTTTTCACCCATAACGTATTGATTAGGATATTAAACTTCATTATTTAAGGAGATAACAAGACACTTAAGTACAGTTAGCCGTTCGTATTTTAATATTACCACAAATTTTTCGCAGAATACTTGTATCGCTGCTAATGTAACTGGACACTTAAAATCATTTAACACTTCGGGATCGGGCAGTTGACGCTGGTGCATTCACCTAAATTAGTTCGTAACCGCAACGCCGTCTTCTTCATGGTTGTATAACTTTTATTTCAAATCCACTGGACTTTATTAAGTAGCATAAGATAGAGGGACATTAGGTGCGTAGATATATTTCATGATAAAAGAAAGGGAGATTAATGCCTTGGTAATGAACTAAGTAAAGACATCATTATGACATATTAAATATAACATACCGCTTCGCGTTAGTTGAGGCATTATATTATTTTTAATGTCCTCTTAATATGCTACAATGATGCCGCTACTTATTTTACTTGGAAGGAATTATGAAAAGGAAAGATGCCGAGAGTTTGTGATATATAATGTGTAAGATTGTTTATGGCAAAAATAAAGGAAGAACGAAACCAGATTTGAAATAGGAGGAAGTGAGAGACTGATAAAAGAAAATCCATTCCCGCTTTATAAAACGATATGATATGCACGTTGGAAAAATAAATTGTCTCATAGTACCTATCAGTGAGTAGTAGATATCCGTGCTTTGCGAAGTTCGGTTCGCTGTGTACATTAAAAGTACACCGTTAAATTCATTGTACAGAGTGTCAGAAGAGTCCTTATTTTCAAAATATTTAGTTTAATCGGTCTACTTAACTTACGCAAATATTGGATTAATTCACTGTAATAGAAATCGCTAAGTTTTTCATCAATTTTTTTTATTAACTATTTTATAATTAAAATTTTGATTACTAAATGTAGTTAACATTTCATTTCATTTATTTAAATATAAACTGTGTGGTGCTAAAAAGTAACGTTATTCTTTACACTAGTTCATTGCTTTATAATGATTCTAAACGGAATTAAATTAAGAAAATACAAATGCACTAAAAATAAAATGTAAGAGTTATAAAGCATTAGATTCAAATTAATATGTTCATAATTTGCTTTAATCATATGTTACTTTAGGAAAGTGTGTTAATAAACATATAACCTAGTTCAATTGATTAGAATATAAAAAAGTAAGCTAATGAATGTAATAAAAATACTTTGCACGGTATACATTCAGTTTTGAAATTATTATATTCATTAAATAAATGGTAAAATAAAGTCACGTGAGAAATAGAACGTCACAAAAAAAAAAGTATTTAAATATTATATATGTCAAAAATGTATCTATGAAATATGTATATTGTTGTTGTTCAAATCAAAATGTAATAAAATATCAATCGACCACAATTACGAAGAAAACGATAACATAATCGAATACAAGCGATGTAAAGAAGAACTTATTTGTGCTTGAAATAAATATATACATGTTATGGCTTAATATGTCCTGGAGTATAACGTGTGAGGACTTTTAAGACACCCTGTATCAAGAAAAATCTGATCAAAATTACTTTAACTTCGTGCTTTGTTTAGCTGCTACATTACTATAATAGGATAGAGCTATTCTTACGGTGCTAAGAGATTGCTGCGCAGGTACCGTCGAGGCCAACTTAAAATATACTTGAAAGAATTGCGAAGGACAAGCGTCGGTTAGTCATACGGTCAAAAGAACCGAGAAGCGAGAGAGTAATGTATATATAATGGTAGTATAAAAACAAAGCGAACCTGCGACAAGAAATCTTAGAAGTAAGGGATTTAAACGTCACGATGGTCCCACTCCAAATCACGGGGCGAGCTATGGCGATGGTGCCCTGTAACGAGTTCACAGTCATTTTCGCAGTCAGTGCTGTCTAACTCATCATCTCTAAATGAACCATCATCAGAGTCCGAACTTCCGGAATCATCCACATCTTCATCTCTCTGTCCGTTACTGCAATAAACAAAATTGGTTATTATACAGACGCACGATATTTTTTTATCTGCTGCATCGTGAAATAAGTTTAAATATGTTTCTTAATTTCACAGTCCACATATAAGTGTAATTGGTATTAAAAACTTTCTAAAATTTTAATACGGTCCAAGGGATTCTTAAAAATAATGCCACATCGATGATGAATATAAGCGACGGGGCGGGCCAGATGGGAAAAAAGTTAGTCTTTCCATGCGTAATCTAAGGCGAAAATGGCAAAACTTAAACGGAAAATTAATGTATGTATTAATGTAGGACGGCGATAAATGTACATACGATTTAATTGCTAGAAACTAAATTTGATTGCTGTATAGCATTAATAAAAAGTTACGGAGAACTAAGTAAAGAAAAGCTAGCACCCTTATACGTGTATAAAGATGACACAGCCATTTCTGTACAATCTTTTAAAATGAGCATAATAATTTAGTGCTCTTTAGTTGCTCTGTTCTCAATTTTGTTGCAAGAACCGTTTAACCGGAAGTAGTGTCTGTGCCACAGTACAATTTAAGTTACCACAGCCAGATATAAAAAATAGATAAATAATACAATAAGGTCTGAATATTTGATTACTCTTTACTTAAGAATTAGTTGCTACATTTTTAAATTCGTCAATTCTATTCTGGAATGGAAATGCTCTCTATGATGTTGTTTCTCCATTCTGAGCAACAGTAAACCCCTGAGCTCACGAAGAATGACTTCAGAATATAACATGTGTATTAAATAATTATAAATAGTTACGTGTCTCTACATTTCCCTCCTATAAGGTAATCAATTAAATGCAGTATATTATTTATAACAACGAATAAAGAACGAGATGTGAAATCACCCCGAGCCACTATTTATGCCGACAATCGCACGCTTATTCGCGACTTAGAGTATTAAAGTACTTCGTATTTCGTTAGCTATGATAACTAAAAATATAGCACTCAGATGGGACGCAATAATATCCAAATTGAGGGAACTAAAGATCGTCATACGATTCTATCTTCTACAACTTTACAAAGATATTGCCAAAGTAATTTCTTATAAAATAAACAATAAATCCATGTAAGTGCACTATAAGGTTAACTTGAAGAAAATGGTGCTGATGCATCCTGCTGACAATTGCTGTAAATTGACAACCAAGAAACTACTCCCTCTTTTATTGTTCAAATGGAAAACTCTATAATGTCTAAACCTTAATTATCATCCTGCGTGAGAAATGTGGCAAGACGAACAATTCAGTATAAAATAACAATTGTAAGAAACTAGTGGTGCAAAAGCTTTTCTCACTTCTAAAATCATCATATTGTAATTGAATTATATTTGTCTACTAGAACTGATTGAATAGCAGCCTTAATATAAAAACTAACCTGTGGGGATCCTGTTGGTCAGCAAGCCTATCCATAGGGTTGACAGTAATGGCCAAAGCCGAATCATCCCAAGCCATTTCAGTCTCAGCAGCCAATTCATCACCAGCTGATCTACGTCGTTTAGCTGCTCCACGAATTCTAGCGGCGCCAAGCACAGCCATAAGGAGTAAAAATCCTACGCAAGTAGCGGCCACAATAGTAACAGCATGACTTCCACTTGAAACTCGAGAATTGTCACGAAGTGCAGTGGTCGCATATTCTTCGGGAAGTTCAGCATGGTGTGGTGAAAGCTGGACGTGACCAGGTGCCGGCTCAAGAATACGGGCGATTGGTGGTTCTGAAGGTGTAGAAGGAGGGCTGCTCTTTTCTTTTGGATGAATCACAGCTAATGTCTGTATGTACTCGTTACTAGCAAAACGACCGCTTAATTCAGAGCAAGTGAGTTTGAAAACTCTATCCAGATAGTAAGCGGGCTTGCGATTTGTGTAGGTAATTAAACGAATAAGTTGCTGATAATTGGATGGTGTGTCAGCACCGGAAAGCACTACACCATCACGATCAATTCGAGCAGTAACTGAATGTAATCGTAATAAGGCATCACCCGATAATCCCAAACTCTCATGATCTGGATTTAAACTAGGGAAAACACTGACAGCACAAGCATCCAATCTTGCTGCAGAACCTGCTGTTACCCTTGCATCTGGGAATACCCTTACACCTAAACGAAAGTCTACGTATTCTCGAGCTACGTATCCGGTTCCATTAACAGCAATTCCTGGCCGAGGTGGCGGCAGGACGGTGATGTACGATTGAATTGCAGGTACGGCTAATGGACGTGCTTCTTTGCCTTCACAAATAATAGTCGTATCTAGTCTAAAGTTTCTTCTACCCGGTGTTGGGAATCGACGGGAATTGGAATAACCAACTCGGCGAAGAAGCATTTCCACATTTGTTCGGTTATCTCCGTCAATTCGTACTTCGGATAATTCTGAGTTGGTCAGTAACTGCGTTCCTGGCTGGAGGAGATCCATCGATGGAACATGGAGACCTTCTTGGCAGCGGCGAAGACAGGAGAGTACTTCGGGTTTTTCATTTCGCCCTATCAACACTGATAGACCTGCTAAGTAGCCACGAAAGTGATGCTTTGTTTTATTGTCAGAACCTGTTGACAGATATAAAACAAATGATCGTTTATATCCCCTAGTTTAAAGTATTAATAAATACGTTTAAAATGATCCATTGTTTTCAATTCAATACGTTGGAATATTTATGATTTTGCCATGCGGATCAGCAACACATATAATAAAACGAAATTTATTAACTTCAGATGATGCTGAGGAACAATCTGCGTTGTTATGGTTATTCTCTTATAAGTTATAAAAAAGATATTTGGTAAAATTGAATAATATCCCAGAAACGATTTAAGTTCGATTATTTTCGATAATTCATATTCTTTTTAGTAGTTGACGCATAATCCGCCTACACTGATTTATCCGACTATACTATATTATTATGAATGTAATACAATGAAATTCAAACAAAATGTATTACTAAATTTGTCAATTATTGAAATTAATTATTTTTTATTTGATAGGAAAAAGATGTAACGAGCCCTTTTGGTTCATATATATGATCGACGATGATATAATGATAATTAAAATTTTTAAATATACTAATTAATACTTCAGTATTAATTATGATCGTATTGAAAGACCATCTGTTTATCAATTACGATCTATGGAAAATTGTCTGAATCTGTAAATGACAATGACCATATTGTATTATACAAATAATATTACCTTGCCAGCAGGCTCCAACTGTTAAAGTAGTATTGACTCCTTTTGCAGGGTGAAGTGGCCAATCGTCTATAACTTCCGGATTTTTCTCATCCGTTCGCCATTCTTCACCATCAACATAAAGGGTTACCTTGGGAAAGTCAACTTGAACAGCATAGTGGTGCCAACGATCGTCGCACACCTGAGCCAACTTCCATCGCCATTCCGCCGGTCGAAAAATATTTGGATCACCTTCCGAAAAATCTCTTCGTAGAAGAAGAATCAAGCGACAATTTCGAATGAAGAGAGCATAATGGTGCCGATTCATTTCTGTTGAGAAATTCAGTAAATTATTATCGTCTGAGGCTGATGCTGACTATCTTGGTATAAATTAAGAAGCTTATTTTTCATACTGATATTTTAGGTAACCGCAAATATATATAATATATTTATTTTGTTATTACAACTCTTGAGTGGTAAATATCAACTTTTTTAAACCTAATTCGTATCAGGGTGGGACTTTGGATCACATTTGAAATTTAAATAACTTTAGTTTCTGTAATTACATTTTGTGTACTTTATCAGTTAATATTTCTTCTAGTATGAAAATAAAATGTTCAGGTTTTTGTTTTTATCCTGTAGATTTAAGTTTTATCATATAAATTGTCATCGTTACCTCGTGGTATTATACGTCAATAACATAGGTCAACAACATCTTTCTTTTTTTTTTTTTTTTACAAAATTAACGAGTGTATACATGCATATACATTTGTGCGTATTAAAGTTTGATATGACATTGGCAATGTGAAAAAAGCTTCACGAAAAGACATAACTTTTCAAATTTTTCTCATCAAACGCACACGACATTTATCTGAATAAGTTAATCTTACTACATATTTACACATAGTAGAAATTTTATATTCCGTTAAAGCTTTGACATCATGTATATCACCATTTCAATGGCGATGTAAAACCATCAGGCTTACAGACATCACTATTTATTTATAAATGAATGAAAGTCAAATGAGTAATGTGTAGAACATAGCTAGCAGGTGATTGTAGATAATTCAATGACAAAAATTATATACATTATTAACAAGTAAATTCACTAAATGATTGATTATTATTTTCAAATAGTAATCGCAAGAGTAATATTATAATTCAAAATAGTAACTTCTATACGTACTATGATCATCAGCTGCACAGAGAATATGTTCTTTAACATGAGGATCTTGTCGAGGCCGAGGTCTATGCTTGATCCAAACACCAATGCTGAACTTTTGTGCAAGATTGTGATCCAGAATGTCATCAGGAACGATGGCAGCAGAATTAGCTCCATCAAATTCAAATATTTCATCAGCTTCTCGTCCTTCGTCTCTCGAAAGTCCTGCAGTCCAGAATGACGTACTGCTGGGAGTAGGCAAAAGATCGATACTATCTCTTGATGCTCCGCAAAGTTTTCGTTGACTACGAACACCATACGTGTCCCTATCGCAGCCTTTGCCAATATGATCTGTTGCCAGAGTCAAGGTAGCTCGAAGATTTCGTAAAATGCAAGGAGCATCGCAAAGTTCGAGTTTCGCCGAAGGTAATAATGGTTGAGTACCAACACCTGCTGCGTAATCTACCCTTTCAGGTATTCCTCGCCATCCGGGAGAACACACCCGATTTACCTGTAAAGTAAAATTTTGTAATTAATTAAACATTTTTAAATAAGGTCACCATAGCACACTTATAATATTAAAACACTTATCTCTTTTTTTTCTTGTATTTATTAACAATATTTTAATCATTTAATAATCTAATAGAACTTAAATGAGAAAAATTAAAAGAATGGATTTTTTGTTTGTGTATTTCATACGGTATTTCATATTAAATGGTTCATCGTATACAACGCAAGTTTACTAAATATTAAAGAATTATATAAAGAAATAGGAAACAGTTTTCAAAATTTGATATAATAACTGCAAAAGATATCTTTTAGACTCTGATTATTTTTAAAGATCAAGCACTATCTATTACATTTTCTGTAATTTGTTTTAATCTTAAGAGACAATATAAATGAGAGAGATAGAATGAAATTAATCGAAACGAATTGGAGAAATGTGAAAAATCTCCTGATTTCTTGTCCAAGGAAATAATGATTAACATAAGAAACTGATTTACAAATGATTTTTTTAGAGTTGTATAATTACATAGGTCGTTATCCATTTTGTATCCCAGACTTCTCCTAGTGATCCTCAAGGATTTTGGCACACGGAAACCGAATCAGATTTCTAAATTTGCCCATCTCGTCAGGTTTTTACAAAAACAACAGTTAAATATTTTAATATAATATAAAATGTAAAATGGCCCGAAATGAAAACGTTTCTTTTAAACTCAGACGTACACGTGGAGAAGGATGTGATAAAAACTATATCATATATCTGGCAAAAACTACCATAATTTTCTGGTACATATTAACTACTTCCGACATTCTGGCAAATATTCTTACAAAGCAAAACAAATAATACTAAATAATATCGTAATTTTCTTCATCACAGATGATATGATCTTCAATAGTTTTTATAGAAGATAATTGCTTTTTTCTACAAAATAATCGTGGCAATAGTCTTCTATTGGTATGTCATAAGTTTTCTTTTTTGGCCGTGTAGTTTTTTTGCAATTAAACTGTATTATGAGAAAAATAATCGAAAAACGTAACTATTAACAATGATATTATATTATTTAAAAGTAACAGTAGGTAAAGAATTTTATCAAAAATAGTTGCAATTCTGAAGGTTAAGAGATTAGAATTTTTTAATTAAAACTATTTTCGATATTTATCAGATATACGGCAATTTTTATTAGATCCTTTTTCTCAGTGTAGAAAAAGTAGTTCCATTGTCCCTTAATTCATATCCTATGTTCCTGAAGTGGACGTCCTCATTTAAAACATTATCATATAATATTTATCATATTTTGTTTGCATGTTTAACTGCGTTTTCTTTTAAAACCTGACGTGATGGACAACTTTGGGAATCGGATTTGCTTTCAGCATTCGGGATTACCTACGGTGATTTTGTGCAACAGTGCGATAAATGTTCAATAGAGAATGGCGAAGGTATTGTCGGGTTGCCATGACAGATTTGTAGGCTGTTACTTTCGAGATTCAGTTATACTTTATATGTTTTCTAAGAGATAATAATAAACAAAAATTCAACTGTGCAGGAATAGTACATTATGATAGAAATGCGGGAAGTTGATGATTCCTGACGAGTGAGACATTTCCGCACGAAATGTCGTGCGGGAATATTATGATTCCTGCACACTCTGAACTCATCAAGAATGGACCATTTTGTGCTTACTTTATGGTGCACAAACTGTGAACTTTCCGTACAGTGTCGCAAAAATAGTATATTACACTACAAGGGCAGAAAACTGAGCTTTCGGCACTGCTCGATGAATGCCCGAGGCGAAGCCGAGGGCCTTCTATCGAGCAGTTCCGGGTGCTCAGTTTACTGCCCATGTGATGTATACTATTTTTCTTTATACCATGGTCGAAAGTACATGATTGACGCATCGATTTCAGTGCAGAAAACCTTGGATTTTTGCTGTGCTCCGATAGTCGTTTATTTTTGGGTAGAGAGAACGTACTGACTGAGAGATAGAGAGAGACAGAGAAACAAAACAAAGTTTGCAATTCTCCGATAGGGGTCTCCAATAGCTACACAGCAAAAATCTAAGGCTTTCTGCACTGAAAATGATGCATCGATCCTGTATTTTCGACCATGGTATGGTTGTGTTGTAACATGGTATATCACAATGACAAGTACTTTAATCTTGTAAACTGGATCCGAATCGAATAAAGATATAATAATGTAATAATAAAGATATATTCATTCAACATCGCCCGGCTTCAACCTAAGTACAAAATTATGTGGGCGACAGTAACAACAACGCGAGGTATTCAGGGCTCCAGCAGACGGGAAGTGAAGAAGAGGGAGCATTAAGTTGCATCGATTATGTCGCATCCAGAATGGGGGATAAGGATCCCTTATTCCTCATTGCGCGTTTCATAGACCTTCCTTTACAGAACAAGGAGCCTTGTTGGCCTCCTTATTTCAAGGGAGGTCTCGAGCTTCCTTGAGGATACCTTCTGCACTGTGATTGGCTATTTCGTTTGATATGTCTAGCGCCACAAGCAGCCCGAGTTAGCAGCTAGCCCAGCTCAGGCAGCAAAGATGTATCTTATCAGTTATTGAAATTATCGTCTGGTTTTAATCATCAATTTTCTTTCCAGGTGTTGATCTTACGCAGTCCACGTAAAATTATGAAAAAAAGACAGTGCGTATTTCTTTTACGTTTCAACCCTCATAGGGGTCATCTTCAGAAATTTTTTATTACTAGGTAAACGTGTATGAACTGTTGAACAATCATTGGTTAGATTGTGTAAAAAATAGTAGGCCAAACCTAAAGCCATAGTTAATACATCAGCTATGGCTCTTTTTTACTTTTGGCTAATCCTGCCTTTACATGTAACACACAAACTCTTGTTGGTTTGGCCTACTATTTTTTACACAATCTAACTAATGAGTTAAACAGGCTAGGTAAACAGTTCATACATGTTTACCTAGTAATAAAACCTTTCTGAAGATGATCCCAATGAGGGTCGAAACGTAAAAGAAATACGCATTGTTGTTTTTTCTTAATTTTACCTGGGCTGGGTAAAGTCAACACCTGGAATGAAAATTTAAGGTGTATCTTGGCTTGGCTTATAGTATACATTACGCGATCCCTATTTCAAACTCTTTGAAAAAATGCCGCTCGAATAGACAAAGAGGGACTGAGGTGGCGGCCAGTCCTGCCACTATAGGCAATTACATGTCCCTAAAATATACCGTCCTTCTGGAAAGGAGAGCTGAGGTGTGACTATGAAACATGGACGCCTTGGAGATTGAAGGAAGCCTTCATCAAGGCGTCCTTCATCCTTGAGATAAGGACGGACTATGAATACGGCTGTAAGACACTTACGGCGTGCGGAACGAGTGTTCTCAGGCAAAAGGACGAGCAATTCTGAATGAGGGATGGGGGCTCGTGGTCCAACCAGGTACTCAGCCGGGCGAGGGTGACGCGGATTCGTGCAGTCCAGCACCTTTGCTTGTAGCATGTAGTTGCGTGCTTAGATATCTCTAATAAGTAAAATTGTCGGTTCATAGATATCACCGCGTTGATCCTGTGAGACTCTGATCACTTCCCCTTCCCCCGCCCACTTCATAGGACGCCGGATGCCAAAGGAGAGGGAGTGGGGTTAACAAGAAAAAAAGGAGATTGATAGAGTGATTGAACTCGTAGTATCACCGTGCTCGACAACTTAAGATCGGAGTTAAGTCAGTACGAGCATTATAGTCCCATCACGTGAGAGTGAAAATGAAAAAAAAAGTTTTAAACAAATGTGAAGCATGAAATTGCAGAAAGCTATATTTGGGAGAAAGCAAAGTGCCTCTGACATATGTATAAAGAAATAATAGTTACCAAATTATTAACAGAAAAGCGACAAAGTTTCTTAGAGGTCATATCTTGTACTATTTTTCTGAACAAAAATTTAAATCACTTGTCCGATTTCAATGTACTATAGCTTATTTTAGTCGTCAAAAGATTCTTTAGAAATCCACCGAAATAGATCTTTTCCAAAAATATATGGTTTAAGAATTTCCCCCCAAAAAACACTTGCGTATAAAAAACTACACCAAGTACAGGACTGGTGAATTCCTCTAACAAAATGTATTGAAGTCATATTATTAATGCCAAGTACATAAGTCACTACATATCTGCCTATTATATGATCTAGCACTGGCCGATCATTTTAATTGTATTTTCAAAATTTCCTATAACGTTTTCGCTACTCTTTTACATTACTACTGCTTCCTGTATTTAATTATGATTTAATGCTCATCTAATAATTATTAAACCTTCCTTGTCGATTCCTTATCGAATACTACTTGGTGGGTCTGTGTATTTCTTGATATAAATTTGCGTTCATTATGCCAGTCTTTAAACTTAAAATCAGCGTAAACTTTCAACATAGAACATATTAACAATAAATCGTGAAAAATAATCACAATAAAAGCCTAATAACAAACATAGAGTCTTAAGATACTATTAGTACGTTTCAAGTACTTTAGAATTCCTGGCACGGACTCGCCAAATAGTACTCGATAAGGAATCATCTTAAAATTGTATTAAATATTAAATGATCAGTAAAACATAATTAAATACAAAAAGCAGTAGTAATGTAAAAGAGTAGCGAAAACGTTATAGGAAATTTTGAAAATTCTATTAAGATCATGGGCCAGTACTAGATCATTTAATAGGCAGATATATAGTGACTTATGTACTTGGCATTAACAATATGATTTCAATACTTTTTGTTAGAGGAATTCACAGCAGCAGTCCTGTACTTGGCGTAGTCTTTTACAAGTAAGTGTTTTTTGGAGGGGATATCAAAGTTTTTGTTGCTCAACGGGATATAGAAGCTCTACGCATTCAAATCTATATTGTCACAGATATAAAATATAAATACATTGTGATGTCACTAATCAAAAAATACAATATATTGTGTTGTCAAAAATGTTTAAAGGCATATAAATTTAATTTGTTAAGCCCATTATTTGTACAAATGCATAAAGATATATACAAATTGTAAAGGAAAATGTAGTCTTGAATGTATACATATATATTATATAAGCATCATTAATAGTATCCAGCTTGTTGACGTCGTGTGGTGACCGTAAAAGAGGAGAGTGTGCTAGATTATTTACGTATCTCAGGCCGTGCGAACAACAGAGACGATACTATGGTTTGAGAGAAACGCCAAAGCGTCGCTCGTTACGTTCTTTTCTGAACTCCCTGGACTTCCACGTCCGATACCTAGATACAAGAAATAACGAGGAGGTACACCTGGATACCCTGGACTTCCAGGTCCTACACCTACATGCAGGAAACTACGGAGAAAAACACCTGGACATCCTATACCTCTAAAAACTATCATCTGAAATACTAGGAACTATGTCGAAGCACACACATACGTACACTCAACACGCGCGCTCCGCATGAATTTTTGTTATACTTTTCGGGCGAGATAAAGACAATAATTTTATACTATTGTGAAAGCAGCCTTATATTAATTGAAAATTTTGTGCGAACGGTAGCTTTACGTACAAAATGTATTTGATTTTGTTGTGTATTCGTAAATTACCAACGCCATACCGAATACAAATAGCTAATGAAAGCAAAGCAGGCAGCGCAATCCATCGTGTGAAAAAGTATATGAACGTGCGAAGAAAATGACGACAGACCTGAAATAAAATCATCTCGCTTGCCATCTCCATACGCCCTGATCTCATACATCAATCTCATTGATTCTGATGGAAATTAATTCAGAATCCTCGATTCCTATAGTAAATGTATCAATAACTTTCTCACACATAGCCGTTCAAAAGATATTTGAGTCGAAACACAGGTACAAGAAATGCTTCGATTAAAAAGTTTCGACGGGTCGTTCTATGTACGATGGGTTGCATGTACATGGCGTGAGACTAGACAGAGTCTTTTGATAGCTATTTGTTCATACAATAATGCAATGAACAATTTCTTTGGCAACAATTCCTGATTATCAATAGTCGTAATCGAGAAATCTAATCCGCTGGATTTCTAGAAAATCGTTTAACGAATAATGTAAGCTATAGTACATTGAAATCGGACAAGTGATGTAGATTTTTCTTTAAAAGAATGAAGCAAGGTATAACGTTTAAGTAACCACGCTTTTGTCGCTTCCTTATTGATAATTTTACCATTACTTCTTTTTATGTTAGAGACACTTTGCTTCTTCTCAAATATAATTTTCTGCGCGTCAATTTCATGCTTTACATTTGTTTAAAACTTTTTTTCATTTTCACTCACACGTGATGGGACTGTACCACCTGACTACTTTAATAGGAGAACATGGCTAGATAAATACAAAATTAAATATAATTTTAAATTCAATATAAATTTACGAAAATCATTGTGCAGCAAGATTGCAAATAGTTACAAAAATAAAGGATACGTCTATTAATCGTAAAAATATGACATATAATTAGTTCGAATTACAGTTTTGCATAAAAGTTTTCCATTGAAATTTACTTCTTAATTTAACTAGTTTCTGGTTTTCAATAATAAACACCCATGTTTAAAATGTTAGCTTTAATCTGAATGTTTCGAATAAACTAACGCATGCTGCTTAGGTGATCCATAAATAGTATTCAGATAATTTAGATTAATATCATAAAACATTTTGGCACTAAACAAATTAAAGTACCAGAAACCAACTACTTCAAAACGCAGAATGAATTTTTTAAATGCTAGAATCAGAGTGATTAAATCAGCCTACCTTTCACTTTTGAAAATATTAATATAACTTTCTTCCATTTCTAAACATTTTCAAATCATTAAATTTGATCTAAGATATTATACTTATACACCACATGTTGAAAATAAAAAAAACTTTTGAAGAGAATTTTGATTGAACAACTCCTTTTATTAGGAGTGTTAGATAATAGAAAGTTTTTGCAAAGAAAATAAATATTTACCTTGACTGTCACCATTGCAGGTGCAGACTGTTTCATGCCACAATCATAAGCTACCACGCTAAGAATGTAATTGTGGGATCTTTCATAATCGAGAGGTTCCGTGTTCCTGATAGCACCCTCATTATCGATGGCAAATGGTTGATCTGCTGTTAGAATTTCGTATTTGCATACATCTCCAAATTTGGGTGTACAATCTCGGTCCGAAGCTTCTACTCGTACGACTTCCTCGTATAAGCGACCTTCGTCAACGGCACTCACGTAAGCTGCTTGTAAAAATTGCGGCGCATACTCATTCACATCCACCACCGTTATGTGGACTGTAGCACTGAAACAAAGAATTCTCATCAATATCATTTATATCATAGGTATAGTCAGTCCACGAGCAGTCCATGCGTTTTTTGACAGCTAGCAGACAATGCAAACCATAATAAATCACATGTGGCTTTCCAAATAATGCATTCCGGAGAAAAATTATACGAATGCATACTTGTAAGAAAAAATATATGCAGACACACATAAACTTTCTAAAGGTTTCATTGGATGTTTTTTCTGAGACACTTCGACACATTTGTGTTTCATATACGGCTTTGCAAGATGCTTTGAATCTGATTTATGACGTCTCAGCTCGATCCTCTTAGCCCATTGGTAGTACCCTACTTGCTACCCTTGGTGCGTAAGGTCTATAAGCCATAAATGAACCACGAGTGTATTATTGTGTGTCAAAATATGTCGGCAAAAGAAATAAACCTATTGCTCTCGATCTATTAAAAAAAAAACACACATTTTACTCGTGGAACGACTATATGATTAATCTCAATATTATTAGTCTCGATATTTGATATAAACAGTATTAATTACAAAATGAACTATAAACTTTCATCCTTTAATATAAAAATATGCTCCAGATGGAATTTTTGTTAAGGTTAGTAAAATTTTATTTCAAGATCTGAACAAATTAACAAAAAAATTGTATCAATATTTGTCAAAAGACTAATAGTAGAATCAATTTTTACAAAAATACTTTTCCCAACATAAAAATTTGAATAAAAAGATGCCACATACTAAATAATTTCTTATAATTGCTTAAATTTAATTTACATATTTCAACTATTATTTGTTTAAAAAATGCAATGCTCAAATAATGCTGGTAAGAATAACCCTTAAACTGTTCTTACGAAATATCAAAAGATTTCTTTATCAGCTATATATAAAAACTCTATTCCTCATATAAGAAGCATGCATGATACTTAGAACAGATTCAATTGTATTTCATGTAAAAGATTTTGAATTAAAATCCTTTGTAACATAATATAGTAGGATTATGATCATGTACTGGATTGAAATTACAAGAAATTAAACAAAGGTAACTACTGGAAGATCAATAAGATATTGGTATCTACGTCGCTGTCATTTTATCTGACAAAAAAGTTCATAGCATAAGGAAAAGTGCAATAATTAAAAAAATATTTCCAGAATATTAGGGTCAAAAATGTGTAAATAAATATAAATCTGTTTTTAATTCTATCAAAGAATACGATAACTTTAATGTTATAACTTTTTATAAATAATTAATGATGTTTGAGCATTGGTAAACGTTTGAAGTGTTAAGATAACATTATTATATACACATATAATATGCCAAAAAAATAATGTTATCTTAACACTTCAAACGTTTACCAATGCTGTATATACAGGGTGTTTCTGTTAACTCTGCACATACTTCTAGGGTGGGTAGGGGCTGCTTAGACAAGCATTTTGAGATAAGACACCCATGGTCGGAAACTCATCCTAACAGCTGTGGAGGACTTTGAAGGTTTTAATACCGCGTGCTTGTTCGTAGCGTAATGAATCAGATGTAATCACTTTCGACTCAACGCTTTACTCACCCGCAGAAAAGAGAACAACGTTGTTATGTAAAATCAACAAAATGATAAACAATGAGAAAAATAACAAAACAATATTTTTTAGTTCAGAATATAATTTCTCGTCTTCAAACTGATCTTTTACAGTAGGTGTTCGAAGTGTCCGCCACCTTGAAGAAGGCACTCCATCGCACCGGCCCACTACAATATCATTGTGCGGGAGTACCTGAACGAGAAGTACTCAGATTGGTGGATTGGAAGAGGTAGGACTTTTATTTCTGGGGCAGAATGAAAGATCTAGTGTACCCCGTAAACGGTAGACCTGTGGCCACGGAGATGGATCTGGTAGCAAGAATTGTGGCTGCCGGTGACGTCGTTCGAGATGAGCTTGCTAAAATACCTGAGGCAATGACTAGACGTGCGATGGAGTGCCTTCTTCAAGGTGGCGGACACTTCGAACACCTACTGTAAAAGATCAGTTTGAAGACGAGGAATTATATTCTGAACTAAAAAATATTTTGTTATTTTTCTCATTGTTTATCGTTTTGTTGATTTTACACAACAACATTGTTCTCTTTTCTGTGGCTGAGTAAAGCGTTGAGTCGAAAGTGATTACATCTGATTCATTACGCTACGAACAAGCACGCGGTATCAAAACCTTCAAAGTCCTCCACAGCCGTTAGGATGAGTTTCCGACCATGGGTGTCTTATCTCAAAATGCTTGTCTAAGCAGCCCCTACACACCCTAGAAGTATGTGCAGAGTTAACAGAAACACCCTGTATATATGTATGTATATATATATATATATTTCATTTGAACATTTACAGATGAACCATTTCAGATTTCAAATGAAATATATATTTCATTTGAATATTTACAGAATTTTCAACTTTCATTTCCTGCTATATGGATAGAATATTCAAGTAATTCCGAAGTACAAATGTTGATCATATAAAGACTATTTATTACGTGACAGTATAGAAAAACAAAAAAAATTACTAATTGAATAACTGCATTTACTACTTTCATTAGTGTAATTGAGTCTATTTGACGCTTACCATAATCAGTATCAGAATACACATTTAAATTTCTTCCTGACGTTTCAATTATTATTAAAAAATATCGTGTCAAGAGTTATTAGATTTGTGACCCCACCTTGGTGTCACGCGACATTCTCGCACAAATGCTGGTGACACCAAGTTGGTGTTGAATGCAAAGCTATCACATAAACACCGGCGACAGGCGAAAAGACCTGCACGAATCCTACCCGACACAAAAAAAAGGAATATTGAGTACACGTACAGACGGCACAGTGTCAATATTGTTGTCTCATGCAGTTCTGTAAAATTGGCATGACAAAATTTAATAATGCATTATTTTTTTGATTCAATGTGAGCATTTGGAGACTCTTAGTGTCCACAAAATATGAGGCATTAGTAATATGTATTTAAATATAATCTACTCTGTAAGGATTTGAACTCATAATTATAGTATATTAATTTTTTAATTTTGCAGAAACGAAGCCTTCTATGATAGTTTTGCAAACTATTTAATATACTACTGAGCGTAAGCGCTCAGAACTATTAATCAATTTGTATTTGTTAAATTTGACAATTAGTCAATCGTACAACCTATGAATAACATGATGTATGATTAGTTTTTGGTTACGATTTAGAGCGCTAATATAAGATGAAAAACCAATTGCGTTTCCATATTGGATAAAATTATACATTAATGATGCACATTCTAAGATACTTAGAAGTGAGTTAGTAAATATTACGTCCATTTCAGTCTACTCGCTATACTAAATATAAATAAATAAAACAAATTTGGTTTAATGTAATGAAATGTTAATAAAAATTAATAACACAACATGTTATTTCATTATACAAAATATTTGCATATATTATACATATTCTGTGTTAGATTTGTTTCATTTACTAAGAAATAAACAAGCTGCAAGTTGAAACTTGCAATTTGCTTCCTCCGAATCGTAAGTAGTGTACGAAGTCCTTATATGAGGAAGCATTTTCATTTTTTTTTTAATCTTTGGCTTCCTCATAGATGAATCTTCATCTACTATCCACGATTCAGAGGAAGCAAATTGCAAAATTAAAATTCTTGGCTTCCTCATATAGGGACTTCGCACGCTACTTACGATTCGGAGGAAGCAAATTGCAAGTTTCAACTTGCAGCTTGTTTAGCGTGAGTCCCCATGCCTCTCGCAACTTGGGGTGCTTCATACTGTAGAGAACGCATGTAAGGATAAATCTCTTGCATGATCTCTTCGGGCCTAATATTTTTAAATTGGCTGAAATTCAAGAACTTGAATATACGTATAATCAGATCCGTTTTTCCGATCTCGGCCAAATTTGAGACACATCACGGCTAAATGATGTTCTATACTTTTGAAAACTTGAAGCTCAATCGGTCAAAGTTGACGGGAGTTATATTGATAAATTTAATTTTTCGAAAAATTCAAAATATCATAAAATCAAAACTTCTCGATCGATTCGGTCCAAATGCAATACCAACCAACCTTGGATAAATATCTCTTTGTCAAGAACTATTTAGACGATTATCACAAAATTTGCAATCGCTAGAGTGCGAACGTCCTTTTTTTGGAATTTTGAAAATGACATAAATTTTGAGCCACAGCTTGAATCATGACAAAAATTATAGTAAATAAAGGGATTATACAGTTGCATATACCTGCAAAATTGGGGGGCTGTAGCTAAAACCGTTCTCGAGTTATACACGTTTGAACTTCGAGAGGCCATTACACACATACACACACACACACACACATACATCCAGACATTTTCTCCAAACGCGTTTTCTCGACGTTTTGGAACATTCTAAGCATGGTGGCATAATAATCTCGACATGAAAATTTTTCACCGTCACATAGCTTCCTCTATGAGGAAGCAAAATTAACAAGAAAAATGGCATCCGAATACTTTGATGATTAAAAAACGAGTAACCACTTTAATACCATTTCTCAACAATTGCATTAATTTGTTTTACATTTAAAACAGTATTAAAATCAGTAAACATATAATTTGTAAATCAAATTTTTTATAAATTTGCAATCATTGAACAAACATATATCTTTCGATAGCAGCCATAGATTTGCAACTTCAGGAAAATCTATTTACACGTAATGAAATTATGTATAACAATTACTCAATAGAACATGATTGTATCCAAAATTGAATAGTGATCCACTCTAACCAACATGTAATTGGGACCATATTTCAGCAATCACATTACTCTGTTACCATTTAATATACACAAAACTTCTAAATTTATGTAATTGAATGATTTCATCGACTCTGTAATATGATTATCCTTTGCTAATTTGTGAGGATATTGTTTTAAACAAATCCAATTTTCTCGCCATTGTTTGTGAAAGTAAGACTTGCTCATGTGTTTATGATACATGGTATAATTTGTAATTTTCTTTTATTGAAACATCCATCTATTGCTGCAATTAATACCAATTAAGAACAATTTTAAATTCGTGTAATGGAAACACTACTCAAAATGGTAGGGCACTGAAAGCAAAATCAAAAGCAAAAGTGCAGTTGTGCTGAACGCGAAAGAAAATATTTAAATATTTATTATATTGCAAGCAAGTGCAGTGTTAAATAGATTATAAATATGATTGTATCGTTAATATTTCTAAATTGTAAAATAACAGGCTTCCAATATTTATTTTACATAATATAACATTTGGGCAATAAAATGCCATATAGAATGACAGTAATAAAATATGATTCCATTAAACCAATTTTGTGTGTACACTAATGCACTTAATAGCAATTCGACCGTATTACAACGGTTGAACCTGAAGGTTATTAATTTCGGAAAACTCAGGAATTTCTACATTTAAATAACTTCTTATACCCCTTAATCCATAAAATGGTCCCTTCAAATAGATTTACTTTGATGCCGTGACATTAAGCTATGTGAAACCACTCAATTATGTCATTTGAGATTTCCTCTAAACTCCAATGATGAAAGAAAATTATCTTATATGTGTGTGCCATCTTATATGATTGTGACTCTACCTTTTATTTCCTTTTGTTGTTTTAATCTTTTTCACACAATACTTCATATTGTAATTGTGTTCGTGGTTAAAAAAAAAACCGACGGATGAGATATCCGTGAAGTATTAGACCAACAAAATTATTAAAGGACCTGTTCGAATTACTTCAGATTTCGGTAGAAACCCAAAAATAGTACGCAACATGTCTTGTTTAAATATGTCTATATATGTTTACATATATCTATAAATTGTCAACATCAAAAGAACATTATTTATGGGCTTAAATTTCGATCCTCTGATGGTTAAGGAATTGTAATGTGCAATACTAGAAGCTGAAAAATGTCTTCGTGAATTATCTCTATACTAATTACTCTACTTGTTTTATACATGCTTTTATTTATTTAAAAATAACATTAATATCAATTAAAAAAAAAAACTTGTATTACTTTTCAGATTGGGCTCCAGAACATCCAACAGCTGCGATGTCGAACTTATAGTTTCGCCGTTTCTCACAGTTAAGCACTCTTAAGGCTCGTAATTCGGCAGTGCCCTTTTCTTTGTGGACGATTTCGAAGGGTGCCTCTCCATGATGCTTGTTTGCAATTTTGAATGAACACACTTTCGCACCCAAAGCACGAATTTGAGGTGTTACCTCTACCAACGTTTCATTCTCTTTTACTAATCCATGATATCCACTTTCTAAGCTGTCCAAATCTAAACGGGGAGCTAGAAGAAAAAAGTTACCTCTTTACACGTATATAACCAAATTATTATTATTCAGAAATCTAGCCTGGTGGATGAAAATTAATTTTATCTTAAGCTGTGTGTAGCAAACTTATACTAATTATATAGTATTACACAGTGTACTATTAAAATATATGAAAATCATGCATGACTCATGTGAGTCAGTTACTGATAATAGATTATTTCAAAACTTCATATATTATATATATGAACTATAGCTTTACTTTGATAGGCTTATAAACTGTAATGCACAGGTAATAAATATTTAAAGCAAATTGTTTGAATTTGAAGGGACTCTCTAGTAAAATGAAAGATTATATGGACCTTTAATTTTGAAATTAGAATTATCTTATATGATAAATAATGCAGAAACATTTTCTGATACATTTAAAAAGCAATTACAGAAAATAAAATTATGCAATAACAAAATTATTTTGATTAGGATAAGGAATCATACCTGCTCTTATTACTTATGAAACCATTTATACAATTTAAATTTTTTCCAGGTAATGTACTTTGAAAAAGTTAATACAAAGTTATAATTAAAAATATTGATAATAGGCCTAAATGACTCTAAATCAAACAAGACCATATAAATGTTTCAATTTCAAATATACCCATTGTGATAATAATACTAATTTAATTTTAATATAGAAACTGTAAAATATAAAGAATTTATTCAAAAATACAGAATTATATCGTTTGACCTTAAAAGATGCTTTAAATCCCATCGTACATTATACACCTTACATAGAAAACCTTGAATATAAAACTAATTTCACAGCCTAACTATACAATCCTTATTTCAGAAATATACTATATTGATTATTTCTTTCCCACGTGTAGAAAAAAATAAAGTCTATAATTATTCTCCCATATAAGAAATAGGAATTCTTACATAACAAACGTATTGGACTACATATGGAAAAAGTCTACCCAATATTATATATATAATAAAAAAACAGCTTGAAGTCTGATGCTGGATAATAATATATATAATGACAATCAGTATAGTATAAGACATATGAAACAACAGATAAGATTACTATTGAACCTATTAAAAATATAAACTTCAAATAAAGAGATCTTGATAATGAACTAAGCTTCATATACCCTACAGAAAAATTCTTATGATATAAAAAACAAAATGACATAATTAGGATATACAGCAAAAAATATATCAAAGGCCAAGTAGATCAATGAAAAGCTAATAAAATAAAAGATTAAAGATAAAAAAATGAAAGTACAAGAAAAAGAATAAATACATCATATAGTGTTAAATAAACTGAAATTAAAAGTGATAATGCACAGCTCTGTAAATCTCAATGATTATCCATTGTGTCGAAATTTTACCCAAGCAAACTAAATTGATAATAAAGTTTAGCGTCAGGTATATTTGTAAGAGATGAAATAATTGATTCGCCATAACGCGGATGCCCTTGTTATAAAAAAAATCGCATCTGCACCATAACTCAAGTGTTTTCAATTTTGTTTCATAAAAAAAACAATGCTTAATCGAATATTTAATCAGAATAATTGGCTATTATTACTAAAAAAGCTTTGTAGAGTTACGAAAATAAAGTGAAATACAGGGAATAGAAAGACTAAGTCACCTCCATGATTGTCGAAGGAGGTCGGCACAGTTGGTTCGGCAGCCACACAACCTAAGAAAATCAGAGCAATTGCCGTTCCGACGAAATCCATGATTATTCTCAGGAAACTTGTTTAAAATTCCTTGAGAATTTATTTAGTAGAACACACTCGCGAACAGAAGAAAAGTCAGATTCAGCGCATTATCGAAGAGCTTGCGACACCATACACTGCAATCGCAAAGTCAATATTTGAGCGTATATCGATTCGCTATAGTTCAGACACTTGACCACACTCAGCGCTGTTGTCGCTACAAAGCATTAAATCGAAATCCTTTTTAGTTCAATTTATATATCGTTCGCCTATCCATTATCCTCATATATATATGTATATAAAAGCAACACATGCATACATACATATATATATATATTTCCTTTTGTTCAGAAATCAAAATACTTTTACAAACAATTTATACATTTTGTCCAATTTAAGTTAATAAGTACAAATAATTGACCGCCGGCAGCTCCTTCCTTTTCTCTTGTCTTTTTTATTAATCATTATTTTTTTAATGTGATTAATAAATCACTATATGTTTCAATATCCTATAGTGCATATATAATATGTTAATAATATTATTATTATTTAATTAAATTTTTGGGATAAATAAAACTGCATGAGTTTCTCTGTAAACAAAGATTTTAATAATTATTATTTCGTTAGGTTAACTATTTACAATATTTACATACCTGTAAACAAAGAAACGACAATTAATGTTTATAATTATTCCTCTTTATTTACTTCTACACTTTAATACTTTATCTTCTAATCTTCGTACTTGCTTTTAATTCATTCTCTCTATTCTAACACGTGATTGTTATATAATTTCTATATCTCTTGCTTTCCTTGATAATCGTGTTTATCACTCAATACAATATAATGTAAATACAATTAATACTCAAACAATATAATGTATTTCTGTAATAACCCTTTGAACGGCAGGAAAATCACCACTAACTGTTCCAAAAGAATAAGATTTAAATACTATTTTCATGAGTCAGTAATGGGGAACTGGACCATTTTTTTCGTTTTTCTTAATTGTGGTACTATAAAAACTGTGAATATTGATGGCTTACGTAAATAATATGCTTATACTATATGTTAAAAAATTATATTAAAAATCGTGTTGCACAAATAGCAGTTTAAAAACCCTGTTGAGTCACATGACAAATAGCCGTCAAAACCATAGATATAAAAAAAACATAGATGTAGCAGAGATGAGTAGGGAGCAGAGATGAGTGGGGAGATGCACAACGCTCCGGTTTTAGGCGATACCAGGGGGGTGACACTCCAAATGGGCTATAGTAAACCATAGAAAACTTATACGACCTACCGATAAGATGGCGCGGCGATAACGTGCGCATGCGCATCAATGCGCAGTCGCCATCTTGGAAAAAATAAGTTTGTATGTAAACAAGTCCCTGTGCGTCACTGTCTTTCAATTCGGCGATGGCTTCGCATCTACAAATTTACGCTGGTGAATTTTGAAGTGTGTTCAGTGCAATTACAGTGCAGAGGTTTTTCTTTGAGTGTGATTGTGTTCAACATCCAGACTATTTACTTGGTGGAACTTTTGTGGACAACGATTTACAAGAATTACGACAACGAGACGAAGGCTCACTCATCTTTCCAGGCTAATCTTATTTCATACTTTCTTACTTTTCTATTCTTATTTGCCTACTCTGTTTTCTTTTCTCTAATTTCTCTTCTATTTTCATATCTTAGACCTTCATAATGTCTCCTTTGAAGAAAGACATTTCCTCTTTTAGATGTGTTCTTGGTTGTACATCGGTGTGCCTACAAGTGGGATCACATTGCTTCGCAAAAGACTTGGAGCTATCGAAGGTCTGGGTAGAAGCAATGTGCAACCCCATGCTGAGGCACATTGATTCATAGCTTTTAAATCAAAATTATCATTTGTGTAAACTACATTTTTCCTTGAAAGTCTATGTACCTCATACTGCGAAGGCAATACTAAGGAAAAATGTAGTACCATCATTGCGTCTGCTAATGATTTTAATGCAAGTGTTACTATAAGTGCGACTGTAGTAATAGATCTTATTTTTATTCAATAAACAACTTTTTATACCATAAATAACTATGCATTTATTTTATTTCAGGTACTTGCAATTATGGTAAAATGAGACCAATCGTTTGACCATATTAATTGTGCATATTTTCTTTTGCACCACATATTAACGTTTTAGGATGTTTTACGAGGGTCATACTTGTTTTTCATAATTGCAGGTGCTTTTAAAAATACCTTATAAAACTTTCAGGGCGATGCGTATAGAACGGTGAGTATAAATACACATGTATATCTATAGATACGTGTATACCTATATATATATATATCCCAGTATACCTATATATACCCCTGTATACCTATATATATCGCGTTACTTATACGACCCACCGATAAGGTGGCGCTGCTGCTTGTGCTAACAGTCGAAAGCACGGGAGTGCCGTGTCTCCAATAAGTGGTCTGTGGGCGATACCAAAAGCATGGCGCTAAATCGTAGCGGCGAGTCCGGGAGTAGGATTTCGTGATCATCGCCTCTGTCGATGTTACAGATTTCGCGTAGCCGCGCGGGCCATGATCATCGTTCCAGCCGATATTGCAGTCAGCGAAAATGAATGGATTGCTCGGTGGTGGGGAAAAAGTTGCGGCCCCTCACAAACTGTTCTTGAGAAACACGCGGTGCAGCAAGGTCTTCCGTCCAACCCATGGAGCCTGGACAGAAGGAGGGCGCACTCTAATGGAGGGAGTACCGCAAAAACGAATCTGAAATAGTGGAGAGTAAAGCTTTCAATAATGTTCGGCGGCGGCGCTGTAACCAGTAACTTCTAACAAGATACGACACGAGTTGTACCCATCTCGTGAACTTCAATTAATGAATAACCGCTTGCTGTTTTGGCGGGCAAACGTTCATTTTGTGACGTCCTGATCGTCGCCACTGTCGTTTTCGCGGCAGATTCGACTGCGTGAATCTGGCGAGGTGGGTTCGTTAGCCACCAAAGCTCTAATGAGCACTCCAACAGTGTTCAATCCTCTGTAGATATGTTGATTTCTGGTACGATGATGTTATGGGATTTCAACTGAATAAAGGCTTTAGAAATAAAAATGCAGGTGCTTTTGGAGAGCACTATAACTAACTTTATTTACTTTAATTATAACGTGATTTAGTCTAAATCAATCTATCTTAACTGAATCTAGCTAATTGACTCTACGATATAGAACTCGAAGTATACCCTTCAAGACCAGAAATCGAACTGGTCTTCTGGATCCCAAGGGATACAGTCCTTCATACTTCTCATGCATGCATCCGCACTCATACACATTCATGTGTATATACACCCTTTGTGGAGGCCCAGCGTGTGGCGCCTTGCTGTCCGGGCCCAAGATCGAGGGCCTTGTCTTATGCACAAAGGACTCATGCACACCCTATCCTTAGTTTATTTGGGGAAGCACATGGACAGCGTCATCCCTTAACCGAACATTCCGCTAGCCCGTCGATACTCTCAAGTGACTTGATTTATTGTCAAGAGTGGAAGTTCTTGAGAAACTCACTCTGTTAGGATAGCAATAAACAAATGGCCCATGCCTGCATTCTTTGTAGCCCATATGTTTATGCACGTGTAACGGCTAGAAAGCCTTCTCCGAATTGTTTAGAATATACCTTATTTATGCGTTAATGACAGACTGAGTATTTGAAGGCATTGAATTCTGATTTGGAGACAGAAATCGTGATTCCATTTTAATCCCTTATTTGAATTCGCCGCTCAATTCTAGTGAGATTATTTATCACTAGGCCGCGACATAACACCTTCCCCCTTAAGAAGGATGCGACTTATTCAAGAGTCGCATTTGTGTATTTTGTGTCGCAAAATAAGAAAGAACTGTCGCGAATTGGTAAGTTAGTTTTACTTATCCAGACGGTTAGTATGTTTTATGAACGGTACTGCTTTTCACAGCTGAAGTGCGATAACTGAAGAACTGGGACTGAGCGTACGAGTTCTAGTCATAGAGGTTATACAGTATGTCATCAAGCAATAGGTATGCCAAAACATTTCTGTATCCTAAATTTTCTAAGAGCTAACCATATTATTACTTCCGATGTTTTGTTTACTCTGCTCAGGTGCTTATTTCCTAACCTCACAAATAAGCTGGTTTCAGTCGATTTTTATGTACCACCTTTGTACGGTGCGCAGAAAGCTTGATCCTTGCATTTTCGTATCCCAGAATCTTGTCGATTTGGAATGGCCCCAAATAATTAGGATCAAGTTTGTTTGCTTTAGTGTCGTTCAATAGAAATACCCAGTCCCCTTCTGCAAAGTCTTGAACATTTACACTCCTATCATAATATTCCTTGGATTTGAATTTAGATTTGTCTAGCCTTTCCGCAGCATTTAACTGCGTCTCCCTGAGTTTTACTACGAGATCCCCTAAGTAATCTACATAGGTTCGTTCCGAACTTTCTCTAATGAAGTTTGAGGGAATTCTTGCTGTTTTGCCAAAAATCAACTCATGAGGACTAAATCCAGTAGATTCATGGACTGATGTATTATAGGAAAACATGGAATATTTTAGCCATGTGTCCCAGTCTCTGTCCAAATTAATATAATGTTTTAAGTACTCGACTAGAACCAAGTGACTTCTTTCTAAAGATCCATTGGATTGTGGGTGGAAGGCAGTGGTTTTTAGTTGTTTGATTTTAAATAGTTTGGCTAGGTGTTTCATCACTTCACCTGTGAAGTTTTTACCTTGATCAGTCAGGATGGACTCAGGACATCCAAAACAGCAGATGAAATTTTCAGCAAAGGCTTTAGCAATGATTTCGGCTTTAGCTTCAGGAAGAGCTATAGCTACAGAATATTTTGTTAAACTATCTTGGATCGTGAGGACGTATCTACTACCTGAACTTGTGATGGGTAAGGGTCCTACTATATCGAGAGCTATTTTCTCAAAAGCCACTTGAGGAGTGTCAGTAACTATCATTGGCTGCCTGGTTTTAATCCGCACGAGCTTATTCTTCTGACAAGTAAGGCAATGTTTAACGAAAGTCTGGATCTCTGATTTCATATTGTTCCAAAAGTATTGCTTTCTTATTCTTTCATATGTTTTCCTCACACCTTTGTGTCCTCCAACTACAGATTCATGCATTTCCTGTATAATTTTCTTTCGTTGTTCAACCTCAGGAATTTGAGTTTGACCTAAACATAGGGTAATATGATATCCGTCTGGGAAGGTCTTTTCTAAATGCAATTTGATATTACCCCATGGCAGTTTATCTAGTTCGTCTCCGGATCTTGCCAGTCTAACAGTTTTTACGCCGAAATAGTCCATAGCTTTCTTTAATTTCGTAATTCCTGTTATTACGTTAAATAATTGGATCTTATCCTCCGATTTTTCCTTCACTATTATGCTGAACACGTGCCATGGTCCATGTTTGAAAATAACTACATCTCCAATTTCCTGTTTCGATGTCGGGAATCCTTGTTTACTAATGTATTGTTTTTCTAAAAGTTCCCTCGTTACTTGAGTTCTTGTTTTAAAATCTGCTGAAACGAAATGGGCTATGTGGTCCCTTTTCATAAATATTCCATCCCTGGTTTCTGAGAATACATTGGCCAATATTGATCTTTTCATTCTCTTTGTTGGAACAGGTATATTCGTCTGGGAATTCTCATTCAAAACACTGTCAGAGAAGTCATCGTCGTCATCCGAAACGGATTCGGGGAATGATTCATCTTCAAGAGAATCAATGGGAAGAAGATTTCTTTCTGGATAAACACAATAATTTTCAGATACCTCACAATCACGACTATCGCTGGTACCAGACTCTGAACTCCTTATTACTTTATTGTTTTCACTTCTCTTAGATGCCTCGTATGTTAGTATCTGAGCATGCTTTTCTACTATCTGTTGTAGCTCTAAGGGATCAATGGACGTCCCCTCTTCTGACATCCTGCGTTGAACATCTAGTGCCCACGCTATACCCGGGCCCGGGGTAACTTTAACTCGATAATTTTCATTATCACTAACTAGACAACCCTCGTTGTCGTAACTCAAGGGATAGCTTTTGCTATTCCCCTCTAGAGGAGATTGCTTATTCTTCATCCGGCAACACGATTTCCCGGGTGAGGAGTATTGTACCCTCTCAGGTCGCTTTTTTCCACTTCTCACCGGGTCATCGAGCTGCCAGGCAACAATCTTCTCTCCAGATACCGGGCGACACTCTGTGTCGCTCCGAGCGGTAATAGGCTCTACCATTGTGTCAATATCTTGCACCGAGGCTGGCCTCGATGCAATCTGTTGACCAATTGGAATCAAGTCTATCCCTTTACTTTTGTGGTTCCCAGAACCGTTGGATGTCAGAGGAGTTCTCCCTATTTCTCTGTCTGCCAATGTCTCTGCATTGTACCTATTGAGTGCATCCTTGAGAAGTGTTTTGTCTCCTTCATTATGCCAAAGGCTCGTTGTAAATCTGATATTCGCGATCTCCATATCAATTGGATTTCGCGAGAGAGCATCAGCGTTGACGTTCAACCGTCCCGCTTTATAAAGGACTTCATAATTATACTCTCTCAACTTTAGTAACCAGCGTAGAAGTCGTGACGTGGGGTCTTTAATTCTGTGTGCCCAGACTAAGGGTCTGTGATCAGTTACAAGCTGAAACTTGTTGCCGTACAAGTAAGGCCTAAAGTGTTTAACAGCGAAAACTATTGCATATAATTCTTTCTCTATCACAGAATAATTGATTTCCGCTCCCTTTATGGTCCTTGCTAACTTCAAAAAGAGAATTCCGCTGGTTTAGTTCAACTTCCTGCTCTATGGCTAACTCAATCGCGTTCGTGAGTGTAGATGGATTACGGAGTGACACTCTTTCCGCTAGTTCACCCCTAAGACCTCGAACGAAGCTGTCTCGCGCGTTTTCCTGAGTGCTAACTAACAATATTTCTCCACCTCCCGAGGGATAATCTTCTTCGATTCTTGCTGTCATTCCCTGTGTAATTTCCTTTATTCGAGCGACGTAATCCATGATAGCTTCCCCCTTTTTCTGATATACTCTAGACAGAAGTCCCTGCCATTGCAAATACGTTCTACGTGGTGCGAAAGCTCTTCTCAATCCATCGAGTATTTCTTCGAGGGTTGATCCGGTATTGCCCATAATATACTTGCTTGCTTTTCCTTGGATACGCGATTTAATCAATTGAGTCAAGTATAATTTCCTCGAAGGATGAATCAAGAGAGCCGTTTGCTTACAAAGTTCTACGAAGCTATCTACAGGCATGTTTTCTCCATTATAAATCGGTATTAAGCCTGTAGCTTCTTTAGCTTCTATGTATTGAGCATGACGTGTTTCCTCTATGTTATTTGAATCCTTATTTGCCGGTATAGAAGAATTTAGCGAACCGTACTCTGTGGCAGTAGAAGAACTTTCGCCTATACCCACGTTTCTCTCTGTAGGAACGATTTCCCACTGTGTTGTCGAACTCGACATTGTTGCTTCTAATTAATAAATTTCTACTTTAATTCCTAGATGCTCTCTGAACGGAAGGACACCTATTTGATTTTACGGCTGCGGCCTTCTCTATAGGATACCAGTATTTACTGCACGATCCAGGGAAACCGCAGAAAACCTGGATAGTATCCCGATGTCCACTCCACTTATTCTAGGTATTATATTTAAGACTTACAATGATTCTGTCCTTGCAATACCAGCATATACCTATTTTAATTACATGCACACTATAACTTCACTTATTTCACAGATTGCCCTTTTATCACTTCACTAACACACTTGGATGCTGTCCGTGAGGTGTGGATCGATTGGTCCTGGGTCCTCCTTAGAAAGTCCTGGATGTCCTCGTAGATATGAATCTCTCGTGGATAATTGAACCTCGAAGGATGCAGCTATCCCACCGCTGTCACCAAAATTTTTATTATGTGACGTCCTGATCGTCGCCACTGTCGTTTTCGCGGCAGATTCGACTGCGTGAATCTGGCGAGGTGGGTTCGTTAGCCACCAAAGCTCTAATGAGCACTCCAACGGTGTTCAATCCTCTGTAGATATGTTGATTTCTGGTACGATGATGTTATGGGATTTCAACTGAATAAAGGCTTTAGAAATAAAAATGCAGGTGCTTTTGGAGAGCACTATAACTAACTTTATTTACTTTAATTATAACGTGATTTAGTCTAAATCAATCTATCTTAACTGAATCTAGCTAATTGACTCTACGATATAGAACTCGAAGTATACCCTTCAAGACCAGAAATCGAACTGGTCTTCTGGATCCCAAGGGATACAGTCCTTCATACTTCTCATGCATGCATCCGCACTCATACACATTCATGTGTATATACACCCTTTGTGGAGGCCCAGCGTGTGGCGCCTTGCTGTCCGGGCCCAAGATCGAGGGCCTTGTCTTATGCACAAAGGACTCATGCACACCCTATCCTTAGTTTATTTGGGGAAGCACATGGACAGCGTCATCCCTTAACCGAACATTCCGCTAGCCCGTCGATACTCTCAAGTGACTTGATTTATTGTCAAGAGTGGAAGTTCTTGAGAAACTCACTCTGTTAGGATAGCAATAAACAAATGGCCCATGCCTGCATTCTTTGTAGCCCATATGTTTATGCACGTGTAACGGCTAGAAAGCCTTCTCCGAATTGTTTAGAATATACCTTATTTATGCGTTAATGACAGACTGAGTATTTGAAGGCATTGAATTCTGATTTGGAGACAGAAATCGTGATTCCATTTTAATCCCTTATTTGAATTCGCCGCTCAATTCTAGTGAGATTATTTATCACTAGGCCGCGACATAACAATTTCGCGCTTAGGAATTTTTATCCAAAAGTGTTAAAAGTGGAATCGCTGAGAGAAATTCGAATTGTTGAAATTGAAGTGTATACGTACGTGGTTGGTGATTTATTTATTTTTGTTCTGGTTATATTTTATGATGGGAAAGCGGTGTGTCTTTCCCGGGTGTTCCACAGGGAACCCAAAAGATGTGAAAAGACGAAAAGTGGAGAACGAGAAACAACTGATTGTATTTAGTGTTCCAAAGGTAATTTTATTTTGTTTTATTCATTTTACTTTGGTTTTTTCCGAGGTCCGTATATTAATGATCTGACAAAAATTAAAATTAATTTTTTTAAATAAGTCGATCTCGTTGATATGAGAATTTTGCTTTGATCGTATCGTATGGAATGTCATTGTACATAATTATTGAACATTTTTTAATTGCAGTCTCCGTACGTTGCTGAAACATGGACAACAGCTGTTGGTGCACCAGCTCTGTTGATATCGAAGGATTCATTGTGTCAGCTTCATTTCAAGGACGAAGATATTATCTTGCATTTTGTGCACCAGATGCCAAATGGAGAGATAGTATCAATTCCTCGTGAAAGGTGCATCCTCCGAAAAGGTGCTATCCCTGTTCCCGGTGGCCTCAGTGAACAACAACAGCTGGCAGGAACGGTAAGTCCACAATATTTTATAACATACCTAATTTCCAAAATTTTCAGCACCTAGTTTTTACCCTGCTTCTCAGGACTGAAATTCGTGTCTTTTTGCTTCCTGAAATAGGAAGCTTTCTGTTGGTAAAAAATTAAGCCATATTTAATCAACTTACTACCTCATAGAGGTGAATTTCTGAAAATTGAAATACTTTTACAATGAGGTAAAAATGCACTTTGTACACCACTAATGCTATCGGAATATAAATGTAAGTGCGTATGCAGAATGTTCCGGTGCATGACCAGAATTATTTCGGATTTTTTCGTGGCTCCGTTTCGTCGGTCGAAGAAATCGATTGCGATTATTTTTATATTTGCGAGATCTTGATCCATCAACATTTCAGAAGATTATTTCGAAATTCTTGAATATCATACTTATAAAACATGTCTGTGTCCGTGCATATTCTTTAAAATTAATAGAAATAGAATAAAATTGTACAGACCAACTGTGAGGAGGAAGACAACGACGAGGAGACGGCGAAGAATTATAATGAGGAGATGGCGAAGAACGACGATGAGGAGATGAGGGTAAACGTCGAGGAGGAGACGGATAGAAAGGATGTCGAGATAAGAAGCACGAACGACAATAAGGAAATGACGAAGAACACTGTCGTGGAAATGCCGATGCACGTCGTCGGAGAGACGGCAAGGAATGACGACGAGATGACGAAAACGAATGTCAACAAGGTGAGAGACGACAACGAGAAAGGTGAGGCTGTGGTACAATTATTTTCAGAGGATGACTGTTCTGAGCCGCTGAAACCCACCGATCGTCTGAACAATACGCAGAGCAGCGACAAAGAGATGACAGACAACGACGAAGGGTATGGCATCGACGATCTGATGTTGGATTTGAAGACAACCGAGTGGAGACAACGTTGGGGGTGGAGTCGCAACGCCAACGAAATAATTTTCGCGAACCTGACACCGGCGACGCTAGAGCCGAGGCTATATTGCACAGTCAATAACGAACTTACTGTGACGGTTAGTGTAAATTCAGAATGAGTTTCACTGTATCATGTTTTTCCTTACATCTTAAGGTGTATTATTACAATCGCTAATTTACAGGTATCACTGACAGATCGTAAAAACCCAATTCAGATGGAAGGTAAAATCGGGACTTTCGCCGACTTGACAGCAATGCTGGGTGCATTGGAGACAATGAGAGAGTGCGTCGGGACTGGTCGAGTGAAAGAAACGTAAGTATGCTTTTATTATATCACTGTTAAAGTGTGTGCACAAAAAATGCAAAAATTCTGGAATCTTACAAGTGTTCTGAGTCATGAAATTCAATTAATATATATCTTTCACATTTGTATGGATAGTTAACAATAATTATCAGTGTACTTTATGGAATAGGCGTTCGAGAACATGCTCAATTTTCGTGGACGTGAATGAAAGTTACGTAAGAAACCGGAATTTCGAGAGGTGTATAGACTGCCGAGAATTGCGACATCGGCTAACGAGACAATCGAACCGAGCGAAGGTATCGATTACGGCGAAGAACTCAAGGATAAAGTCGAAGTTACGGTTGCTCAAAAGGAGACACACGACGCTACAAGAAAAAGTAAGTTATATAAAACAAGTAGAAACTTGCACAATTCTTTCTCATTATTTTCCACCTTTTATAGTTGGTTGATACTTTTCATCTCTTAGGTCGGTCGCCTGAAACGGGACATTAGCGAGGCGAGAAAATTGTGCAGCCAACGGAAAGCGAGTGTCGTGCGAGAGGCTATCGCATCCTTTCCTCGTGAGCAGCAGGAGGCCATCGAAATGTGCTTCATGACGGGGAAAGCAAAGAAGATGACAGGACGGCGTTATACAAAGCATTGGGCTTACCATTGCCTGTTGTTGCGCATCAAAAGCAAGCGAGCTTACAATCATCTCCGAGATCGTGACATTCTTCCGTTGCCACACCCGAAAACTCTCGCTCGGTACATCAGGAAAATGGGAAGTGCTTACGGATTCCAGGATGGGATGTTCCAATGCATGAAGACGAAGGCACTGGAAATGCATCACGATGATCGCCGTGGTAAATATTAATTAACCCTTTGAGGCATACATTTTTCTGCTGGCTGATTTCTCTCGAAAATTTATACTCGAAGGTTTTTGGAGTCGCTGATTACGAATCCGAGGCCAGATTTGCCAATTGAAAGGTCGTCACCCGTAGTGTAGCATTCGGGGATGCTTTGGTTTGGCAGCCCTTGGCTTTGCGAATGAAAGTTTGATGCTTTGTCGTAAATTCCAAAAATTAAATTATTTCCTTGCTTTCCTTTATCTAATGTCTATAAAATATTGCAGCCATCTTCTCTGAATAATAATAAAATAGCCAATCAATAATTGATAGACTAATTTTTTGTATACACTTATCGATTTCATATTGCAGCCTTTCTCTGAAGTCAAATTCATTTGCCGATTATACGATGTATGATAGCACCATTCGGGACCTCCGCTACCTCGAAGACATCAAACAAATCGAGTCTGTTTGTGGTGGTTTTCAATGGCGGCGTAGATGATTGCAAAATCTGCGTAACGAACTGTGCAAATAGAACGCCCTTCCAGGCGCTAAGCAATTACAGCAACAAGGGATGGATGTCCTGCAGGACGTGCACTGCTTCCAGCCTTACGCCTCCGACATTAGGAGCATTGGCTTCACACAGTCGGCATAATATCTTTTCACCAGGGATTCGACGAGCAAGCTTGTTCTTACTGATTTACAACGTGCGTCCACGATTTATTTTCATAGATTTTCTACAATTATGCTATCCTATTTTTTACTGTTCTTATTTTATCATAAAATTTACTGTTCTCGGGTGACCTCACGATGCCACTGCCGAGCGTCGTTGACGCCCAACACCAGGACTAAGTAATCTCGGAGCACTGATGTCCAATGGAATTCTTATTCCTCAGCAAATCATTATTTTAGGTGAGCAGAAAAATTCACATATGCTCCGTTAAAATTTGCACCATTTTCTCAAAAGCACTTAAGTGTAGCAATTTTTTATGCCTTCTATCGCGGTTGATTAATTACAAATTCTTTACTTTTAATTACAGAAAAACGCCGAGAATACGAAGAAGCACCGCAAAGCAGTCAATGATATACATAGATATTTCATATGGTATTCCCATCGACAATCTCTCCTATCTATTCTTTATGGCGGCTCCCACATTGGCACAGCCTACGCTTCCGATAGAATACATCAATGTACGTTTTTTGTTAATAAACTAAAATACAAAAATTTTAATTCTCTAATACCTTACTTTACGTTTTCTTCTTGTTCATCCACCTCCTTCTCATATTTCTCTTCTCTCTTCTTCTAGCGCCTACATTTTATTTCCACGCTCTCATCCTCATTCTTTTGTTTGTCTGGCTTCGAATTTTTCTATAAAATCTTTATTTTTCCACTGTTCTCTTATTTTATCCATTTTCTCTCTTTCCCTTTCATACTGCATTTTTTCTGAAGAATTATACATTTCTTATTAACTTATGAGTATTATGTTCAACCTTTTATTCTTTATATAAAAAATATTTAAAATATAATATCTTAGAACAAATTTTAATACATAATTATTTTTGAACAATATTTTGTCACCCACATTCGTCATAATACATTTCAGTTTATTTATTGACTTCCATATAATGCTATATGCCGTTATAACCTCGTTCACTACTAAATTCAAATTATATAGTTCAAATCGAGCGCGCCAAGATATATGTAAAAGATGGTGGTCGCGAAGTTACTGTGTTCAGCGCCATCAAGTGAAAATTATCGGAAGCGCTACTCTCCACCAATTCCATCCCAATTCTGATACCCATAGTGCGCCCTCCTTCTGTCCAGGCTCCATGGTCCAACCGAACGCTGCTGGTTACAGGTTCGATCCCCCATGAAGAACTCTTTTTTCATCTTTTTTTTTTCATTTTACTACAAACATTGTTCAAGGTTCCTTTCTTTTAAGGACGTTGTTCGGTGACAATCTCACCAAAAAGTTATACCGTACCGCTAGCATGAATGCCATTGCGCGTAGTACGACGAACAGTACAAACTTTTGTTTCGGATTGGTCTACGCACACGCACAAATGGTGTGCACCGACAAGCACACACTAATACGGTAAACGAGCTGGCAACATCCGACTGCCCCATTACGCTCAGCGGCCAAACAGACATATGTATATGTATGTACAAGTAACGCGCTGTCCCCTCCGCCGAACCACCTACGCTGTTGCCACGTCGCGAGCGTTCCCCCCACCACACACCTCATACTATCAAAAATTTTACAGTTTTCGTCAAAATAAACATGGATCGAGACGGTCAAAAATTTCATTTTTTTTGAGAATATGTCTTTTAAAGTCTTTTAACTGTTAGCAAAGTTTCATGCATGTGTTAGACCTCCATCGATGTCAAAAAATTAATATAGGCCATGCGTCTATGCTTTGCGTATTAAAGTCATCAATTTCAATTACATTTTTTACCAATTTCGGACGGCAAAACGATTTTTGCCTGAGGAGAAATATTTTTTTAATAATTCGAAGAATATTTGGTGAAAGTTTCAATCCTCTGTTGGATCTTTCATTTTACCGAACAACGTCCTTAACCTTTCTAGGTTGCCCAAACTTTATTTTAAGTTTATATATATTTTTTAAATTTGATCTATGACAGAATCGACTAATATTTTAAACGCCTGCTTGTTCCGTGCGACCGGCGATTTGAGCGATTGCGGGTCCTCTCTCGCTGAGGGGTCTGCTATTGCTGTTCCTGCTGCCGCTAGTTCTTATAATCTTATAAATACTTTTTTATTTGCAATCTTCAGTTCCAGCGCCCAGTGTAAACTCAATAAGATTTACTATGAGAAAATACTTAGCTCACTTCATTACCTGGAATCAATAATCTTGAGAAGCAAATATGGAAATGAGCATTATCTCTGTCTGTAATTGTTCGTCCACGTGGAGAAGGGTGGCGCGAAAGTTCTTAACTGGTGTGCATCTTTATATTATTCTGCTTATATGTACAGTAAGCGAAACGACAATAGTAAGCAGTTGAATAAACGATGAAATTCTAGAAATACAACTTCCGAAACGAGTAAAACATACACGTGTTTTCGGCGTCTGGCTAGTGCACCTGGTTACGAATCGGGAGGTCTATGGTTCGAGACCCCTCTATGGAGAGCATGTTTTTACAAAAAAAAAAATGTGCTTTTGCTAATTGGATTAACAGATTAAAGAGTATATCCAATTAATTTATTTATCTTATTACAATAAAGGCATAAACAACGACAACCTGCGGGCTTCCACATCACCCAAGAGGTGCCGCAGTCGATGCGTTCCCATTATTTAACGTAGCGGGTCCCCAGTAGGCCTATACTACGATCGGCCTATACTATTTTTCAAGGTTCCTCTCTTTCAAACTTTCTCGGTTGCCCAAACTTTATTTTAAGCTTATATAAAATATTTAAAAAAAAAGGTTGTCATCGGGATCGAAAATTATTTTCTATTAACTCACAATATTCTCTCTCGCAATATTGTTCATAGTAATAAAATAAATATGAGACGTGTTGCGTCTTGTTTCCTTATAACTATTGAAGAACTACTTACCATGATGCTGCTGCCTGTACGACTGTGAACGACCTGACGCTGCAGGCCCCAATGTGTATTACTAGTCGCGCGATAGTTAGCAACATTGTTGCAGACGCCCGCTCAGATTCGATCCGTGAAATTCCTAGACTGTTGTGTTGAAGTCGCCAGTACGTGATCTCAATAGAACGATATACTATTCTTCCCAATTGTCCTTTTCTCAATGTCTCTTGCTTTTAGATATTTACACGCGTCATGTGTGTGTGAAATATGATGTAAAATAATTGTCGTAATCATCTTCAATGAAGAAACTTTATATTTTAGTGCAGAACTCATATTATTAAGATTTTCTAATCGAAACCTTTTGATATCCTATTGCCATTCGTTTATACTTTAATTACTTAAATAGATCGTTTGTGTAATGTTGATATCGCCGATCGTAGTATAGGCCTACTAGGGACCCGCTACCTTAAATAATGGGAACGCATCGACTGCGGCACCTCTTGGGTGATGTGGAAGCCTGCAGGTTGCCGTTGTTTATGCCTTTATTGTAATAAGATAAATAAATTAATTGGATATATTCTTTAATCTGTTAATCCCATTTACAAAAGTACATTTTTTTTTGTAAAAAGAAAATGCTCTCCATAGAGGGGTCTCGAACCACAGACCTCCAGATTCGTAACCGGGTGCACTAGCCAGAAACATCTATTTGTTTTACTTATTTCGGAAGTTGTATTTCTAGAGTTTGATCGTTTATTCAACTGCTTACTATTGTCGTTTCGCTTACTTTACATATAAGCAGAATAATATGAACATGCACACCAGTTAAGAACTTTCGCGCCACCCTTCTCCACATGGACGAACAATTACTGGAATTGAAGATTGCAAATAAAAAAGTATTTATAAGATTATAAGAACCAGCGGCAGCAGGAACAGCAATAGCAGAACCCTCAGCGAGAGAGGACGCGCAATCATTCAAGTCGCCGGTCGCTCGGCACGAGCGGGCGTTTAAAATATTAGTCGATTCTGTCATAGACAAAATTAAAAAAAATATATACTTAAAATAAAGTTTGGGCAACCTAGAAAGATTAAGGTTAAAAATGGCGCACGTCTAAAATCAAAGTTCTGATTAGATCTTCTGCAGCTATTCTTATATAGAATTGAAAATTATTTGGATTTTTGTTTCAGGTCAAACCTCCAAAAAGTAATTCGTCCAGCCGCAGAACACGGTTATGAACAAGAGGTTTTGTTGAAAAAGCTGCGAAGTCACCATTTTGAAATAGTATATTGTGCAACTAGGGGGGGAAAAGGGCTATTTCTAGCGAGGGCGAGATTTGAGCGGCGCCCTCGACTCCAACTCGTGCTCAAATCTCGCCCGAGCTAGAAATTGCCCTCCTCCCCTAGTTGCACACTGTGCTTTTTTTGACAAGTGCAGGTAAAGGCCCTTTTTTATGTATTTAGAGTAAATGGGAAGTTGCGCATTTTGAATCGTGCACAACTCTTTTCCCAACTCCAATCACAATGGTATATTGAAAAAAATAAATAAAATTAACAAAATTTTTAAAATTTTGAAGAGCGGGAGGGAATCATTCTCTCCCGCACGCTCGAAATGAGCAACTTTCCATTCACTTTAAATGCATGAAAAAGGGCCTTTTTCATGCACGTGTTAAGAAAAAAAAATTGTAGTATACTCTTAAAATCATGCACACTGAGCGTTATTAATGGGTCCACCTTGTTGACGTAGTGCAGTAAGGTAAGAGAGGAGACTGGGCGATGCCTACTCACGTACCTCTGCCTGTGTGTGCAACGCAGAGAGCACTACGATGCGAGCGAGATGCCAAAGCGTCGCTCGGTGCATCCTTGTTGCACAGCACGAGTGTAAGCGAGACGGCAATGCGGCCCAGTGTTGCCAGAACGAAATTCGCTTTCGTACTAGAGGGCAACACCAAAACGTAACAGAATGTAATAGTCCGGGACAAATACGTTTGAAGGTATGCTACATTTTCATACTCGTAACAACGACACGTGTAAAACACAATTATTGCTTGGCGCGAGTGGTAGGGTAGTAGTCCTCCGAGCGCCTCAAGCGTAACTCGCAAAATTTAGGTGGTTCTTCAAATGAAATATTTAACCCCTTAGCAAACTCATTTTTAGATTTTAAAAGCGTGTTTTAATCGTTGAAATCTCAGCTACAACATGGGATAAATATGAAATTTCTATTTCATCGCATTCCTAATGAAAAATGGCAGGGAAGCTTCGGGTACGCTTGCGATATGTCGAGATCTCCGTCACGGGAGCGTCTCCGAAAATAATAATTATGTGAGAATCTGCATTATCGTTAAAAATGATATCACGCAAAAACTGAACCAGATTGGCCAGCGCGTTCGGAAGTTATGACCAATTAAGTGTTTTCACTTCAAGGGGGTGTAGCTTCCCCTAGAGTGATCCTACAGGAGTTCAATGGGGGTGTTTTTTTAATGCCGAAGAATGCTCTCCCTCGTGCCATAATAAGAAATATGAATTTCCTTCCGGAACTACTAGTTCTCGAACTTTTCATAAAGTACCAAAATGCACGTTTTCACTCCAACCTCTGCCATTCGGCCATTTTGTATCCGATCGGAATAAAACCTTTACCATTCGAACGGGAAGGAAATTTTCTAAAAAATATGTCCTTAGCTTTTCCAAATCGGTTATAGTTTCAGAGAAATATACAAAAATTCAAGTGTTGCACTTTAATTGGACGTTACTGTATAACTCGTGAACACTAAAACCATAATACGAATCTTATTTTACTTTTAGCTATCGCTATAAGCATATCGCGGTTTTCATCTTAACAAACAAGACTTCGGTTCCCAAGAATTAAGAAGAATCTAATTCTTCAACTTCAAAATTTTTGTCCAAAATTCTTCAATTGTGTCGTCCATGTGTTCTTTGAGTTCGTGAATATCAGGCAATAGTCGCCACTCACTATTCAATTTTTTGATATCGTCTACGAGTTGCGGGAAATACTTTAGAGCTTCTCATTTCGGTGTTGTATTATTGTCGAACACGCGCTCGATAGTATGAATAAACATTGAACAATGTACATTGACATATAAGCATAGAGTTCGAAGAATCACCGAACCTAGTGCACTCACAAGTCACAATCTTCGATCGAGGTTAGGAAACATGAAAGCATAGTATGCTTTTCTTTTTTACAGAGCAGCAAAAAAAAATTAGGACATGCTCATAACCCGTAAAAATGTCCATCAATATCTAATTAATTAGATTTCGTATGTAACATGTACACAATTTTTATTTTAATAGATGAGGAAAAACCCGCCATCTGACGTTACAACGGAGAAAGATCTAGTCTAGAAGGTTCTAAAATCTAAATATTTTGTCCATGAGAATATTTTGCGAGTATGTATTATACATTACGAGACCTCGCATGTAATCGCGAGTTTTCTAGCTAATACACAATTCATATCTTGTTGACCCTATTATCGCCATCAAGTTACATCTAATTCTTATATATAAATTTTAATATGAATCCATATGGCCATACTTATATTTCATTTTTGATAAATTGGTGCTTCTACAGCTAGGCACAGTCCAAATTTAACGAAACAGTAATAGATGGATGGAAGGCGTAATAGCGTATTAAATTATATGAATATGTAATAGATCTATTACAATCAAGAGACTCGGTCGAGTCTCGCGCCAAGTACAGGCAACCGGCTGTACAGGGCACAGCTCGCCGAGACTCTTTACTTGAGTCAACTCTTATACATGTGTTCAGAACGAAATATCTTATTAACCGCTGTACACTGGGCCACAGGAATGGTGTCAACGGTGGACGCCGTGCGGTGAGGTAAGAGAGGAGATTTGGGCGGCGCCTGCTCGCGTATCTGGGCCTGTGCGTGCGACGCAGAGAGCACTACGGTGCGAGCGAGACACCAGAGCGACGCTCGGTGCGTCCTTGTTGCACAGCACTAGTGTAAGCGAGACGCCAACAAGGCCCCTCATTCGCAATAGGGAGCTTGGTGGGGCATCTTCTCCTACGTTGTTGACCAGGCTAGCTAGCGCTAATGTTCCACCAAGCTCCCAGGTACGACTCAGTGGGACTCATGGATTGCCGTCTCACTCCCACTCATGCGTTCAAAAAGGACGCACCGTACGACGCTTTCGTGTCTCGCTCGCACCATAGTGCTAGCTGCGTTTCACGGACCTATCCTGGTACATAACGTCCGTCAAGCAGTCACTGTCCACTCTTTTCTCTTACCTCACCGCACTGCATCGACAAACTGGACAACATTAATGACGTTCAGTTTACAATAAATTCATCTAAATAGACTTTATATTTCATATGCTATTTTTTAATAATAATTGACCACAAATTTTTATTTTTTTGAGCCGTTAGAGTGGCATTACCTCTTAAAAAAATTAAAAAAAAAAAGAAATGAAGAGAAAAAGTTTTCGTCTCTAGACGCGAACGCGGCACCTTACGATTACGAAGCTGAATCGTTGCCAACGCGCCCATGCATGTTCTTCGTACGTGATCATCCATAGCTGGTGGAACTGAGCAGCCTCACTTGTTGCGATACGGACTCTTATGAAGACGTAAGAGAAAAATTGACAGCAATGGAAAAAAATCTCGTTTCATTCGTTTAACGCTTAACGCTTAACGCTTTTACATTTCTAACATAGATACATTTCTCCATTTCAATTTTTATTTTAATGTGCCGTGGTCGCAGCGTGGTCTGATTAAAAAAAAATTTTGATAACACTCGCACGTATGGCAGGCTGTTTCACTTTTTGATAGTTTCAATATTATTCAGCCGAATAGAAAAGTAGTAAGAAATGCCCAGTAGTATAGCTGTGGGCATTCTGGATACAGATTCCTGCACCGACATATTACCGACACTCCAGAGCCTTCGAAGGTGGGTGTCCGTGCTAAATTGCCTTCGTGAGCTCAACGATTTCCGGAAGTGACGTCATCAGGACCCCTCGATTCCAAGAATTTTCGCTCGATTCTGGGAATTTTGCGTCACATTCCAGGAATTTTGCGCTCGATTCTCGGAATTACGCACGATTGAGAACATTCTAGAACATTCTGGAAGCTTCGACGGTTCGTGTCCGTGCTAAGTCGGGAAGGATCGCTCCCAGAGCCGGCGGTCCTCTCGCGCAACATTTTGAGACATCCCCTTGCCCCCACCCCGGAAAGCCTTCCAGAAGCTTCGACGGGCCCGTGCAGGTTTCGGACGTCAGCCCTCAGCCCGTCTGACCTCGAACGTTATCTCGCGAAATTGCGCAGCATCGCTGATGCAGTCCTGCAGTAATTTTTCCAGAACTTTTGTCCGTAACCTTGAACCTTAGTGCGTAGCATCGGTGAATCAGAGAGAGAGAGAGAGAGAGAGAGAGAGAGAAATCGATTTATTTGATCTCGGCCGAGGGCCGCTAGACCATGACAATAGATACAGTATAGAATATTTAAGTATGGTACATAATGAAAAACGTAAGTACAGTAAATGATAAGCAGAGAGTTATAAAGAGTACAACAAGCAGAGAAACTTAAAAAGTAATCTATCAGCTAAGTGAGACGGAAAAACTGGCACGCAGGAAAGTGATGCGAATGAAGATGCTATGTGGGAACAGTATGACGAGGGCCATCAGCACTTCTGGAGGTCAAGGAGGTGGGCTTTTAATTTAGGCTTGAACCTCGCAAGAGAGTGCTCATTTTTCAGATCCGCAGGTAAGGAATTCCAAGTGAGCGGGGCCCAAACAGTGAAAGAGCTCCTATATAACTCAGTGCGGTGATGGGGGACAATGAGGTTGGATGGACGAGAGCGTAGGCCTCTATTTACCACATCACCTACGTTTGTTAGGGACCTAGCAAGGTATTCAGGATAGCCCAGGTGAAGGAGCTTATGCACTAGACAGAGGAGAAAATACACGCGACGATTTTCGACTTTCAGCCAGCAGAGTTTCTCATAGTATGGTGAGACGTGGTCATCCTTACGAAGGTCGAAAACGAAGCGCACGCACGCATTTAGTGCTCGTTGCAGCTTGATGTTGAGGGTAACTGATAGGTCCCCGTATACCAGGCAGCAGTAATCAAATATAGGAAAAATCAGGGAGGATACCAGTCTTATCCTGAGTTTGCGCGATAGAAAAGCCCGCTGGCGTTTAAGCGAGTATAGAGTTCGAAATACCTTGCCACAGGTATGGCTGACCTGATTATCCCACGCCAGAGTATTGGAGATAGTAACCCCCAGGTTTGTGGATACTGTCACCCATTCAATAGGAGCCGAACCAACGCAAAGGTTCGGTGGGTTAGTACAAGCAACATCGTTAATATAACGGGCACTACCCAGTATCATGGCCTTGGTTTTAGCAGGATTCAGGGTCATACAATGTTTATCAGTCCAGTGTTGAATAGCCACTAAATCAGTCTGGATCTGCTCAAGAGCAACAGATAGATCAGCTGGTTTGAAGTGGAAGTAAAGCTGAAAATCATCCGCATATACTGCATAACGGCAGAACCTAAGGACAGATGGGAGACCTGAGATATAGATGTTGAATAAGAGCGGTCCCAGTACCGAGCCTTGTGGAACACCTGAGGTAACAGGCACACTAAGTCATTGCTCGCCGGAAAGTAGGTGTACTGATTGAGAGCGATCCGTAATGTATGATTTAAACCATCGCAGAGCAGGTGGCGAGATCCCCATATTGCGGAGTATTTGCAGTAGTTTGCTGTGGCATATAGAGTCGAACGCCTTGGAGAAGTCTATGAGGATTAGAATCGTGAGTTTCCTCCTATCCATCGCGTGGCGTACATCGTCAAGAATACGAAGTAGAGCCGACTGGGTATTGCATCCAGGCCGATACGCAGATTGCAAAGGGTCACATAGATTTCTAGCGGAGAGGTAATCCAACAGTTGAGTGGCCGCGACTTTTTCAAGTACCTTCGAGATAGAGCAGAGAAGTGAGATAGGGCGGAAATCTGTAGGCGAGGCAGATGGCGAGCGCGATTTTGGAATAGGGCGGATTATCGAGCGCTTCCAAGCCGATGGAAAAACACCGTGTGAAAGTGAGAGATTAATTAGATAAAGTAGGAAAGGAAAGATTTCACACAGCCCGATTTGTCAGTCAGAAATGGATAGCCCGTCCGCTCCTTTACCCTTTGACCCTATTCTAGTGATGACGTCTAGCAAACAGGCCGGGTCAACATCCTTAAAGTAGAAGTTGGAATCATCAAAGTTATTAGGTTGGGACATAACACCAGCCGTCTCGCAGACGACTTCATGATGGTGAAACGCACGAGCAAAACAGTTGGAGAAGTCGCTGGCTGACAGATCAGCTGGTAATACTACCTCGCATCTATTTTTAATTAGGCCCAGTCGTCGCAAATGCTGCCAGAGGTGGGCAGGGTTAGGATCCGAGTCGATAACTCCATGTATATGAGTTGATTTAGCTCTAATTATTAAAGCACGGATCCGATTTCGTAGTTCTGCGTATAGCCTGCCTATGTAGCCTATCACGTTTCCTCATTAGGCTCTTAATGGCCGGCGTAATCCAAGGGGCTGGAAGACGTCGTGGATGTACAGTTTTGATCGGAGCATGAGAGTTAAGGGTATGCGTAAGTGACGAAGTCAAAAATTCTGTGACGTGATCAACTGAAGTGTTGTTACAGCAATCCTCCCAATTTATGTCCCTAAGGGAAGCCACGAAAACTTATAAGTTAAACGCTCGAAAATCTCTGATTGTAATCTTCGGCGGACACGAAGGAGGAATCTTTATGGCGATTTTGATCAGAAGTGCGTCATGTGCCGATAGAAAAGGAACCTCAGTCTGCGTTGCCTCGAGTACCAAGGACTCATCACTGACAATGCAGTGGTCAAGAGAGAGAGAGAGAGAGAGAGAGAGAGAGAGAGAGAGAGAGAGAGAGAGAGAGAGAGAGAGAGAGAGAGAGACGAGCGGCATCCCCTTTGAGCGCAGTGCCGAAAAGCGACTTTTGCGTCGAGGTTGATTCCAAGAAAAACGATATCATGCAGGTGTCGGACGGCAGACGTTATCTCGCAGTGGTCGCGCGTCAGCCTCCTCATCCCACTGAGAGGCTTCCCCATCCCCCGATTCGTCAGCCTCCTCATCCCACTGAGAGGCTTCGAGAATCCCCCATCCCCCGATTCGTCAGCCTCCTCATCCCACTGAGAAGCTTCGCGAATTCCCCATCCCCCAGCCTCGTGCGAGAGCACCGGCGAGTTCAAAGTCATTCTAGAATTATCTATGTATCGGTTGTTCTAATGCGCAATACCGAACGTTATCTCGCAGAGTAGTGCGTCGAGAATGCAGTCCCCCATCCCCCCGAGGTGTCAGATTACTCGTAAGCGCGCGACGCAACTTCGTCGTCGTCGTCGGTGGAGAGCTGAGGAATATTCCGGAAGATGCATCGACCTTGACGTCGATTCCAGGAATCTCTGTAGGCGATTCGATTCCTAGAAATTTGCGTAACCCCTCCATCCCCCCGTTTTAGCCCTTAAGAGTTTCCTATAAAAGGAGGAGCTGAACGTGCCTTCGTTAATTTTCTGTAACAATTCGACCGATGTCGAATAAGAGTAAACAACGTGAGCTCGAAGTTTGAATACAGTTGATCGAAGCTAAAAGAGGCCATAATAAATTCAATATTAATTGAAGGCAATGGACTTCTCGGCAATTAACAAACGGGGGGTACCCACTGACACACAACCCGATTGCGCACACGCCCAGTTGGACACAAATCATTGGATACAACACGATTGGACACAGTGTCCATTCCGCACAGCAAGGTTGAACACAATGCCGATACGACACATTAGTTTTGGACACAGACCGTTTAGCATGCGATAACATTGGACACATTAGAACTGTGTCCAATCTTGTTGTGGCGAATTGGTTTCGTGTGCGATCTGACTACGTAAGGACGGACCGTGAAATTGGACACAGATAGTTGTAGATAAATTTCAGATAATTCATTGGACACAAAGCTAGCTGCACAAATATTATACATACGAGATCAATGGAACACGTTCTTACGTACTTTTCTGAAATAATGTTGAAGTTATTATAGAAATGTTATATGCTAGATTATAGGGAAGTGAACGCTCATAAGTTTATCCCAACAGCATTTAAATACATATATGCATATTAAAAAGCTGCAATATCAAGGATTCAAATATGAGTGAAAAAATAGTATTGTGATGTATAACTGTTCTGTACGGTTACGGGGTAAAAATCTGGCCCATTATTACATTATTATAAAATATTCATCAATAGTCGTATTCTTTACAAAACGTGTGACTTTCAACTTACGAATAAATCCCATTGGCTAGTTTAAATTATCATGTTATAATTAAGATAATAATTAAAAATTTCATTAAAATGCATTACCAAGTCATTAACAAGAAACATTGAACATAGAATTCATTTATGCCTGATGACGATTATCTCTACCTATTTGACGCAAACACTTTGTAAAGTTACAAATATTGGAAGATCATTTTTAGAAGATATATAATCCCCCAAAAAACACTTACGTGTAAAAAACCACGCCAAGTACAGGTGTGCTGTGTATTCCTCTAATAAAAAGTATTGATATCAGATTATTGAGGCCAAGTACAAAAGTCACTACATGTTTGCCTATTATATGATCTAGCACTGGCCCATCATTTTAATTGTATTTTCAAAATTTCCTATAACGTTTTCACTACTCTTTTACATTACTACTGTTTCTCTTAGTTGATTATGAATTAATGGTTATTTAATAATTAATCAAACTTTAGCTGATTCCTTATCGAGTACTACTTGGCGGGTCCGTGCAATTCTTGATATAAATTTGCATTCATAATGCCAGTCATTAAACTCAAAACCAATGTCAACTTTCTATATAGAGTTTATTAACGATAACTCGTTAATAATAATCACGGTAAAATCTTAATAATAAACATAATTTTAGGATACTATTAGTACGTTCAAAGTAAGTACTTTGGAATTTCTGGCACGGACCCGCCAAGTAGTACTCGATAAGGAATCAGCTAAAGTTTGATTAATTATTAAATAACCATTAATTCATAATCAACTAAGAGAAACAGTAGTAATGTAAAAGAGTAGTGAAAACGTTATAGGAAATTTTGAAAATACAATTAAAATGATGGGCCAGTGCTAGATCATATAATAGGCAAACATGTAGTGACTTTTGTACTTGGCCTCACTAATCTGATATCAATACTTTTTATTAGAGGAATACACAGCACACCTGTACTTGGCGTGGTTTTTTACACGTAAGTGTTTTTTGGGGGATATCACAAGTTTTTGTTGTCCAACGGGAAATAGAAGTATTAAGCACTGAAATCTATGTTGTCACAGATATAAAATGTAAATGCATTATGATGTTGCTAATCAGAAAAATATATAGCGGTGTCGAAAATGTTTAATGGCATATAAATTTAATGTGTAAGTCCCTTTTTCTAGAAATGCATAAAGACATATACAAATTCTTAAAGAAAATGTAATCTTCAATGCATATAAGCGTCGTTAATGGTGTCCAGATTGTTGAAGCCGTGTGGTAAACGTAAGAGAGGAGAGTCTGCTGGATTATTTCAGGCCTTGTACCTCAGGCCGTTCGAACATCAAAGAGGATACTATAGTTTGAGCGAAGCGCCAAAGCTTGTTGCACACTATTCTGGACTTCTACGTCCGACACCTAGATACAAGAAACTATGGAGCGGAACACCTGGACACACTGAACTTCCACATCCGACACCTAGATACAGAAAACAACGAAGCGGAATACCTAGACACCCTGAACTTCCACATCCGACACCTAGATACAGAAAACTACGTAGCGGAATACCTGGATACCCTGGACTTCCACATCCAACATCTAGACACAAGAAACTACCGAGCGGAATACCTGGACACCCTGGACTTCCACATTCACTACCTAGATACAAGAAACTACGGAGCGCAATACATGGACACCCTGGACTTCCACATCCGACACCTGGACACAGGAAACTACCGAGCGGAATACCTGGACACCCTGGACTTCCACATCCAGTACCTAGATACAAGAAACTATGGAGCGGAACACCTCGACACCCTGGACTTCCACATCCGACACCTAGATACAGAAAACTACGAAGCGGACTACCTGGACACCCTGGACTTCCACATCCAGTACCTGGATACAAGAAACTATGGAGCGGAACACCTGGACACCCTGGACTTCCACATCCGACACCTAGATACAGAAAACTACGAAGCGGACTAGCTGGACACCCTGGACTTCCACATCCAGTACCTAGATACAAGAAACTACGAAGCGGAATACCTGGACACCCTGGACTTCCACATCCAGTACCTAGATACAAGAAACTACGAAGCGGAATACCTGGACACCCTGAACTTCCACATCCGACACCTGGACACAGAAAACTACGAAGCGGAATACCTGGACACCCTGGACTTCCACATCCAGTACCTAGATACAAGAAACTACGAAGCGGAATACCTGGACACCCTGAACTTCCACATCCGACACCTGGACACAGAAAACTACGAAGCGGAATACCTGGACACCCTGGACTTCCACATCCAGTACTTAGATACAAGAAACTACGAAGCGGAACACCTCGACACCCTGAACTTCCACATCCGACACCTGGACACAGAAAACTACGAAGCGGAATACCTGGACACCCTGGACTTCCACATCCAGTACCTAGATACAAGAAACTACGAAGCGGAACACCTCGACACCCTGGACTTCCACATCCGACACCTAGATACAGAAAACTACGAAGCGGACTACCTGGACACCCTGGACTTCCACATCCAGTACCTAGATACAAGAAACTATGGAGCGGAACACCTGGACACCCTGGACTTCCACATCCGACACCTAGATACAGAAAACTACGAAGCGGACTACCTGGACACCCTGGACTTCCACATCCAGTACCTAGATACAAGAAACTACGAAGCGGAACACCTCGACACCCTGGACTTCCACATCCGACACCTAGATACAGAAAACTACGAAGCGGACTACCTGGACACCCTGGACTTCCACATCCAGTACCTAGATACAAGAAACTATGGAGCGGAACACCTGGACACCCTGGACTTCCACATCCGACACCTAGATACAGAAAACTACGAAGCGGACTACCTGGACACCCTGGACTTCCACATCCAGTACCTAGATACAAGAAACTACGAAGCGGAATACCTGGACACCCTGGACTTCCACATCCAGTACCTAGATACAAGAAACTACGAAGCGGAATACCTGGACACCCTGAACTTCCACATCCAACACCTGGACACAGAAAACTACGAAGCGGAATACCTGGACACCCTGGACTTCCACATCCAGTACCTAGATACAAGAAACTACGAAGCGGAATACCTGAACACCCTGAACTTCCACATCCGACACCTGGACACAGAAAACTACGAAGCGGAATACCTGGAACCCTGGACTTCCACATCCAGTACCTAGATACAAGAAACTACGAAGCGGAATACCTGGACACCCTGAACTTCCACATCCGACACCTGGACACAGAAAACTACGAAGCGGAATACCTGGACACCCTGGACTTCCACATCCAGTACCTAGATACAAGAAACTACGAAGCGGAATACCTGGACACCCTGAACTTCCATATCCGACACCTGGACACAGAAAACTACGAAGCGGAATACCTGGACACTAGGGTGGTTCAAAATGGCCATTTTTATTTAGAAAGCAACGATTCCCCCAAATCGTTTCCAAATCGAAAAAAAGTGAACACGTATTTTTTTTTTTTTTCGAAATTTTGATTTTTAATGGTGCCTATCGAGACCTCAAATTTACATAGGAAAATGCATGGGAAAAAGACATTTTTTGGTATTTTTCGAATAATTGTTCGGGGTTTGGGAAAACGTAAGATTGAAGTTATAGGACTTGTAGAGGACTTTTCAAGGAAGAATTTGACCTATTGTATATATAGATTTGACGCCCCCAACCCACCCCACCAGTGCCCTGAAAACTACCCTTAAATGAAAAAATATACATTCTTCAGAAAATTGACACTTCTAATCATTTCATGTTCTTTTTTCTCATAGAAATCATTATTATAAGTCTAGTGGAATGTTTATAAACATTTGTCAGCTAATTTCCATTTGTTTAAACAAATTCTATTTGCTTAAATAATTCGTTTTTCTCGAAAATCCGTCTGAATTCTGTTTTCTGAGTTCGAAATGGCAGTTTATTATCTTAGAGTGACATTATTCACTAAAAAATTTCCTATTGTTTAAACAATCAATTATTATTCATTTTCAACTTTTTTTTAACTATGGTAGAAAAGTCAGCTTTTTTGTGAAATTAACTTAATAAATTTTATGTTCGAGATATCTTACCTATATATCTAATAAACCCACATTTGTTTAAACAATTTTTTTTCAATTCACCTAAAATTAATTTTTTTGGATCGGTCTGAGCAACTGTTATTCTCAAGTAACATCATTTATATTTTAGGATGATTTCCATTATTTAAATAATAAAATATTATTTGTTTTCAATATTTCATCAAATTATACTGAGAAGTAATTCTATTTTTTGGTAACAGAGTCATAATGTAATTTGTTCATTAACCATTTATGAAAGAATTGGGGAGACCCATCTAAAAAAAATGAATTTTAGGTGAATTGCAACAAAAATTATTTAAACAAATAGAATTTGTTTAAACAAATGTGGGTTTATTAGATATATAGGTAAGATATCTCGAACATAAAATTTATTAAGTTAATTTCACAAAAAAGCTGACTTTTCTACCATAGTTAAAAAAAAGTTGAAAATGAATAATAATCGATTGTTTAAACAATAGGAAATTTTTTAGTGAATAATGTCACTCTAAGATAATAAACTGCCATTTCGAACTCAGAAAACAGAATTCAGACGGATTTTCGAGAAAAACGAATTATTTAAGCAAATAGAATTTGTTTAAACAAATGGAAATTAGCTGACAAATGTTTATAAACATTCCACTAGACTTATAATAATGATTTCTATGAGAAAAAAGAACATGAAATGATTAGAAGTGTCAATTTTCTGAAGAATGTATATTTTTTCATTTAAGGGTAATTTTCAGGGCAGTGGTGGGGTGGGTTGGGGGCGTCAAATCTATATATACAATAGGTCAAATTCTTCCTAGAAAAGTCCTCTACAAGTCCTATAACTTTAATCTTACGTTTTCCCAAACCCCGAACAATTATTCGAAAAATACAAAAAAATGTCTTTTTCCCATGCATTTTCCTATGTAAATTTGAGGTCTCGACAGGCACCATTAAAAATCAAAATTTCGAAAAAAAAAATAATACGTGTTCACTTTTTTCGATTTGGAAACGATTTAGGGGGATCGTTGTTTTCTATCATCACAAACATTTTTGCAATGCATTTTTTAACCACCCTACTGGACACCCTGGACTTCCACATACAGTACCTAGATACAGGAAACTACGAAGCGGAATACCTGAACACCCTGAACTTCCACATCCGACACCTAGATACAAAAAACTACGAAGCGGACTACCTGGACACCCTGGACTTCCACACCCAGTACCTAGATACAAGAAACTACGGAGCAGAACATCTGTACACCCTGGACTTCCACATCCGACACCTAGATACAGAAAACTACGAAGCGGAATGCCTGGACACCCTGGACTTCTACGTCCGCCACCTAGATACAGGAAATTACGGAGAGAAACACCTGGACATTCGGTGTCTCTAAAAACTGTCACCTAAAATACGAGGAACTATGTTGAAGCACACATATACATACACCCATACACGCGCGCTCCACATGAATGCTATTAAAAACTTAATAATTGTATACGGTGTGAAAGCACCCTCATACTAACTGGAAATTCGGTATGAACAGTAGCTTCACGTATAAAGTGTATTTGACTGTGTTGTGTATTCGTAAATTACTAACACCATTCAGAGTACAAATAGGTAATGAAGACACAGCAGTCAGCGCCATCTGTTGGGTAAAAAATGCGATGGACGTGCGAAGACGACGACGACGACGACGACGACGACGACGACGACGACGACGACGACGACGACGACGACGACGACGACGACGACGACGACGACGACGACGACGACGACGACGACGACGACGACGACGACGACGACGACGACGACGACGACGACGACGACGACGACGACGACGACGACGACGACGACGACGACGACGACGACGACGACGACGACGACGACGACGACGACGACGACGACGACGACGACGACGACGACGACGACGACGACGACGACGACGACGACGACGACGACGACGACGACGACGACGACGACGACGACGACGACGACGACGACGACGACGACGACGACGACGACGACGACGACGACGACGACGACGACGACGACGACGACGACGACGACGACGACGACGACGACGACGACGACGACGACGACGACGACGACGACGACGACGACGACGACGACGACGACGACGACGACGACGACGACGACGACGACGACGACGACGACGACGACGACGACGACGACGACGACGACGACGACGACGACGACGACGACGACGACGACGACGACGACGACGACGACGACGACGACGACGACGACGACGACGACGACGACGACGACGACGACGACGACGACGACGACGACGACGACGACGACGACGACGACGACGACGACGACGACGACGACGACGACGACGACGACGACGACGACGACGACGACGACGACGACGACGACGACGACGACGACGACGACGACGACGACGACGACGACGACGACGACGACGACGACGACGACGACGACGACGACGACGACGACGACGACGACGACGACGACGACGACGACGACGACGACGACGACGACGACGACGACGACGACGACGACGACGACGACGACGACGACGACGACGACGACGACGACGACGACGACGACGACGACGACGACGACGACGACGACGACGACGACGACGACGACGACGACGACGACGACGACGACGACGACGACGACGACGACGACGACGACGACGACGACGACGACGACGACGACGACGACGACGACGACGACGACGACGACGACGACGACGACGACGACGACGACGACGACGACGACGACGACGACGACGACGACGACGACGACGACGACGACGACGACGACGACGACGACGACGACGACGACGACGACGACGACGACGACGACGACGACGACGACGACGACGACGACGACGACGACGACGACGACGACGACGACGACGACGACGACGACGACGACGACGACGACGACGACGACGACGACGACGACGACGACGACGACGACGACGACGACGACGACGACGACGACGACGACGACGACGACGACGACGACGACGACGACGACGACGACGACGACGACGACGACGACGACGACGACGACGACGACGACGACGACGACGACGACGACGACGACGACGACGACGACGACGACGACGACGACGACGACGACGACGACGACGACGACGACGACGACGACGACGACGACGACGACGACGACGACGACGACGACGACGACGACGACGACGACGACGACGACGACGACGACGACGACGACGACGACGACGACGACGACGACGACGACGACGACGACGACGACGACGACGACGACGACGACGACGACGACGACGACGACGACGACGACGACGACGACGACGACGACGACGACGACGACGACGACGACGACGACGACGACGACGACGACGACGACGACGACGACGACGACGACGACGACGACGACGACGACGACGACGACGACGACGACGACGACGACGACGACGACGACGACGACGACGACGACGACGACGACGACGACGACGACGACGACGACGACGACGACGACGACGACGACGACGACGACGACGACGACGACGACGACGACGACGACGACGACGACGACGACGACGACGACGACGACGACGACGACGACGACGACGACGACGACGACGACGACGACGACGACGACGACGACGACGACGACGACGACGACGACGACGACGACGACGACGACGACGACGACGACGACGACGACGACGACGACGACGACGACGACGACGACGACGACGACGACGACGACGACGACGACGACGACGACGACGACGACGACGACGACGACGACGACGACGACGACGACGACGACGACGACGACGACGACGACGACGACGACGACGACGACGACGACGACGACGACGACGACGACGACGACGACGACGACGACGACGACGACGACGACGACGACGACGACGACGACGACGACGACGACGACGACGACGACGACGACGACGACGACGACGACGACGACGACGACGACGACGACGACGACGACGACGACGACGACGACGACGACGACGACGACGACGACGACGACGACGACGACGACGACGACGACGACGACGACGACGACGACGACGACGACGACGACGACGACGACGACGACGACGACGACGACGACGACGACGACGACGACGACGACGACGACGACGACGACGACGACGACGACGACGACGACGACGACGACGACGACGACGACGACGACGACGACGACGACGACGACGACGACGACGACGACGACGACGACGACGACGACGACGACGACGACGACGACGACGACGACGACGACGACGACGACGACGACGACGACGACGACGACGACGACGACGACGACGACGACGACGACGACGACGACGACGACGACGACGACGACGACGACGACGACGACGACGACGACGACGACGACGACGACGACGACGACGACGACGACGACGACGACGACGACGACGACGACGACGACGACGACGACGACGACGACGACGACGACGACGACGACGACGACGACGACGACGACGACGACGACGACGACGACGACGACGACGACGACGACGACGACGACGACGACGACGACGACGACGACGACGACGACGACGACGACGACGACGACGACGACGACGACGACGACGACGACGACGACGACGACGACGACGACGACGACGACGACGACGACGACGACGACGACGACGACGACGACGACGACGACGACGACGACGACGACGACGACGACGACGACGACGACGACGACGACGACGACGACGACGACGACGACGACGACGACGACGACGACGACGACGACGACGACGACGACGACGACGACGACGACGACGACGACGACGACGACGACGACGACGACGACGACGACGACGACGACGACGACGACGACGACGACGACGACGACGACGACGACGACGACGACGACGACGACGACGACGACGACGACGACGACGACGACGACGACGACGACGACGACGACGACGACGACGACGACGACGACGACGACGACGACGACGACGACGACGACGACGACGACGACGACGACGACGACGACGACGACGACGACGACGACGACGACGACGACGACGACGACGACGACGACGACGACGACGACGACGACGACGACGACGACGACGACGACGACGACGACGACGACGACGACGACGACGACGACGACGACGACGACGACGACGACGACGACGACGACGACGACGACGACGACGACGACGACGACGACGACGACGACGACGACGACGACGACGACGACGACGACGACGACGACGACGACGACGACGACGACGACGACGACGACGACGACGACGACGACGACGACGACGACGACGACGACGACGACGACGACGACGACGACGACGACGACGACGACGACGACGACGACGACGACGACGACGACGACGACGACGACGACGACGACGACGACGACGACGACGACGACGACGACGACGACGACGACGACGACGACGACGACGACGACGACGACGACGACGACGACGACGACGACGACGACGACGACGACGACGACGACGACGACGACGACGACGACGACGACGACGACGACGACGACGACGACGACGACGACGACGACGACGACGACGACGACGACGACGACGACGACGACGACGACGACGACGACGACGACGACGACGACGACGACGACGACGACGACGACGACGACGACGACGACGACGACGACGACGACGACGACGACGACGACGACGACGACGACGACGACGACGACGACGACGACGACGACGACGACGACGACGACGACGACGACGACGACGACGACGACGACGACGACGACGACGACGACGACGACGACGACGACGACGACGACGACGACGACGACGACGACGACGACGACGACGACGACGACGACGACGACGACGACGACGACGACGACGACGACGACGACGACGACGACGACGACGACGACGACGACGACGACGACGACGACGACGACGACGACGACGACGACGACGACGACGACGACGACGACGACGACGACGACGACGACGACGACGACGACGACGACGACGACGACGACGACGACGACGACGACGACGACGACGACGACGACGACGACGACGACGACGACGACGACGACGACGACGACGACGACGACGACGACGACGACGACGACGACGACGACGACGACGACGACGACGACGACGACGACGACGACGACGACGACGACGACGACGACGACGACGACGACGACGACGACGACGACGACGACGACGACGACGACGACGACGACGACGACGACGACGACGACGACGACGACGACGACGACGACGACGACGACGACGACGACGACGACGACGACGACGACGACGACGACGACGACGACGACGACGACGACGACGACGACGACGACGACGACGACGACGACGACGACGACGACGACGACGACGACGACGACGACGACGACGACGACGACGACGACGACGACGACGACGACGACGACGACGACGACGACGACGACGACGACGACGACGACGACGACGACGACGACGACGACGACGACGACGACGACGACGACGACGACGACGACGACGACGACGACGACGACGACGACGACGACGACGACGACGACGACGACGACGACGACGACGACGACGACGACGACGACGACGACGACGACGACGACGACGACGACGACGACGACGACGACGACGACGACGACGACGACGACGACGACGACGACGACGACGACGACGACGACGACGACGACGACGACGACGACGACGACGACGACGACGACGACGACGACGACGACGACGACGACGACGACGACGACGACGACGACGACGACGACGACGACGACGACGACGACGACGACGACGACGACGACGACGACGACGACGACGACGACGACGACGACGACGACGACGACGACGACGACGACGACGACGACGACGACGACGACGACGACGACGACGACGACGACGACGACGACGACGACGACGACGACGACGACGACGACGACGACGACGACGACGACGACGACGACGACGACGACGACGACGACGACGACGACGACGACGACGACGACGACGACGACGACGACGACGACGACGACGACGACGACGACGACGACGACGACGACGACGACGACGACGACGACGACGACGACGACGACGACGACGACGACGACGACGACGACGACGACGACGACGACGACGACGACGACGACGACGACGACGACGACGACGACGACGACGACGACGACGACGACGACGACGACGACGACGACGACGACGACGACGACGACGACGACGACGACGACGACGACGACGACGACGACGACGACGACGACGACGACGACGACGACGACGACGACGACGACGACGACGACGACGACGACGACGACGACGACGACGACGACGACGACGACGACGACGACGACGACGACGACGACGACGACGACGACGACGACGACGACGACGACGACGACGACGACGACGACGACGACGACGACGACGACGACGACGACGACGACGACGACGACGACGACGACGACGACGACGACGACGACGACGACGACGACGACGACGACGACGACGACGACGACGACGACGACGACGACGACGACGACGACGACGACGACGACGACGACGACGACGACGACGACGACGACGACGACGACGACGACGACGACGACGACGACGACGACGACGACGACGACGACGACGACGACGACGACGACGACGACGACGACGACGACGACGACGACGACGACGACGACGACGACGACGACGACGACGACGACGACGACGACGACGACGACGACGACGACGACGACGACGACGACGACGACGACGACGACGACGACGACGACGACGACGACGACGACGACGACGACGACGACGACGACGACGACGACGACGACGACGACGACGACGACGACGACGACGACGACGACGACGACGACGACGACGACGACGACGACGACGACGACGACGACGACGACGACGACGACGACGACGACGACGACGACGACGACGACGACGACGACGACGACGACGACGACGACGACTGACGACGACGACGACGACGACGACGACGACGACGACGACGACGACGACGACGACGACGACGACGACGACGACGACGACGACGACGACGACGACGACGACGACGACGACGACGACGACGACGACGACGACGACGACGACGACGACGACGACGACGACGACGACGACGACGACGACGACGACGACGACGACGACGACGACGACGACGACGACGACGACGACGACGACGACGACGACGACGACGACGACGACGACGACGACGACGACGACGACGACGACGACGACGACGACGACGACGACGACGACGACGACGACGACGACGACGACGACGACGACGACGACGACGACGACGACGACGACGACGACGACGACGACGACGACGACGACGACGACGACGACGACGACGACGACGACGACGACGACGACGACGACGACGACGACGACGACGACGACGACGACGACGACGACGACGACGACGACGACGACGACGACGACGACGACGACGACGACGACGACGACGACGACGACGACGACGACGACGACGACGACGACGACGACGACGACGACGACGACGACGACGACGACGACGACGACGACGACGACGACGACGACGACGACGACGACGACGACGACGACGACGACGACGACGACGACGACGACGACGACGACGACGACGACGACGACGACGACGACGACGACGACGACGACGACGACGACGACGACGACGACGACGACGACGACGACGACGACGACGACGACGACGACGACGACGACGACGACGACGACGACGACGACGACGACGACGACGACGACGACGACGACGACGACGACGACGACGACGACGACGACGACGACGACGACGACGACGACGACGACGACGACGACGACGACGACGACGACGACGACGACGACGACGACGACGACGACGACGACGACGACGACGACGACGACGACGACGACGACGACGACGACGACGACGACGACGACGACGACGACGACGACGACGACGACGACGACGACGACGACGACGACGACGACGACGACGACGACGACGACGACGACGACGACGACGACGACGACGACGACGACGACGACGACGACGACGACGACGACGACGACGACGACGACGACGACGACGACGACGACGACGACGACGACGACGACGACGACGACGACGACGACGACGACGACGACGACGACGACGACGACGACGACGACGACGACGACGACGACGACGACGACGACGACGACGACGACGACGACGACGACGACGACGACGACGACGACGACGACGACGACGACGACGACGACGACGACGACGACGACGACGACGACGACGACGACGACGACGACGACGACGACGACGACGACGACGACGACGACGACGACGACGACGACGACGACGACGACGACGACGACGACGACGACGACGACGACGACGACGACGACGACGACGACGACGACGACGACGACGACGACGACGACGACGACGACGACGACGACGACGACGACGACGACGACGACGACGACGACGACGACGACGACGACGACGACGACGACGACGACGACGACGACGACGACGACGACGACGACGACGACGACGACGACGACGACGACGACGACGACGACGACGACGACGACGACGACGACGACGACGACGACGACGACGACGACGACGACGACGACGACGACGACGACGACGACGACGACGACGACGACGACGACGACGACGACGACGACGACGACGACGACGACGACGACGACGACGACGACGACGACGACGACGACGACGACGACGACGACGACGACGACGACGACGACGACGACGACGACGACGACGACGACGACGACGACGACGACGACGACGACGACGACGACGACGACGACGACGACGACGACGACGACGACGACGACGACGACGACGACGACGACGACGACGACGACGACGACGACGACGACGACGACGACGACGACGACGACGACGACGACGACGACGACGACGACGACGACGACGACGACGACGACGACGACGACGACGACGACGACGACGACGACGACGACGACGACGACGACGACGACGACGACGACGACGACGACGACGACGACGACGACGACGACGACGACGACGACGACGACGACGACGACGACGACGACGACGACGACGACGACGACGACGACGACGACGACGACGACGACGACGACGACGACGACGACGACGACGACGACGACGACGACGACGACGACGACGACGACGACGACGACGACGACGACGACGACGACGACGACGACGACGACGACGACGACGACGACGACGACGACGACGACGACGACGACGACGACGACGACGACGACGACGACGACGACGACGACGACGACGACGACGACGACGACGACGACGACGACGACGACGACGACGACGACGACGACGACGACGACGACGACGACGACGACGACGACGACGACGACGACGACGACGACGACGACGACGACGACGACGACGACGACGACGACGACGACGACGACGACGACGACGACGACGACGACGACGACGACGACGACGACGACGACGACGACGACGACGACGACGACGACGACGACGACGACGACGACGACGACGACGACGACGACGACGACGACGACGACGACGACGACGACGACGACGACGACGACGACGACGACGACGACGACGACGACGACGACGACGACGACGACGACGACGACGACGACGACGACGACGACGACGACGACGACGACGACGACGACGACGACGACGACGACGACGACGACGACGACGACGACGACGACGACGACGACGACGACGACGACGACGACGACGACGACGACGACGACGACGACGACGACGACGACGACGACGACGACGACGACGACGACGACGACGACGACGACGACGACGACGACGACGACGACGACGACGACGACGACGACGACGACGACGACGACGACGACGACGACGACGACGACGACGACGACGACGACGACGACGACGACGACGACGACGACGACGACGACGACGACGACGACGACGACGACGACGACGACGACGACGACGACGACGACGACGACGACGACGACGACGACGACGACGACGACGACGACGACGACGACGACGACGACGACGACGACGACGACGACGACGACGACGACGACGACGACGACGACGACGACGACGACGACGACGACGACGACGACGACGACGACGACGACGACGACGACGACGACGACGACGACGACGACGACGACGACGACGACGACGACGACGACGACGACGACGACGACGACGACGACGACGACGACGACGACGACGACGACGACGACGACGACGACGACGACGACGACGACGACGACGACGACGACGACGACGACGACGACGACGACGACGACGACGACGACGACGACGACGACGACGACGACGACGACGACGACGACGACGACGACGACGACGACGACGACGACGACGACGACGACGACGACGACGACGACGACGACGACGACGACGACGACGACGACGACGACGACGACGACGACGACGACGACGACGACGACGACGACGACGACGACGACGACGACGACGACGACGACGACGACGACGACGACGACGACGACGACGACGACGACGACGACGACGACGACGACGACGACGACGACGACGACGACGACGACGACGACGACGACGACGACGACGACGACGACGACGACGACGACGACGACGACGACGACGACGACGACGACGACGACGACGACGACGACGACGACGACGACGACGACGACGACGACGACGACGACGACGACGACGACGACGACGACGACGACGACGACGACGACGACGACGACGACGACGACGACGACGACGACGACGACGACGACGACGACGACGACGACGACGACGACGACGACGACGACGACGACGACGACGACGACGACGACGACGACGACGACGACGACGACGACGACGACGACGACGACGACGACGACGACGACGACGACGACGACGACGACGACGACGACGACGACGACGACGACGACGACGACGACGACGACGACGACGACGACGACGACGACGACGACGACGACGACGACGACGACGACGACGACGACGACGACGACGACGACGACGACGACGACGACGACGACGACGACGACGACGACGACGACGACGACGACGACGACGACGACGACGACGACGACGACGACGACGACGACGACGACGACGACGACGACGACGACGACGACGACGACGACGACGACGACGACGACGACGACGACGACGACGACGACGACGACGACGACGACGACGACGACGACGACGACGACGACGACGACGACGACGACGACGACGACGACGACGACGACGACGACGACGACGACGACGACGACGACGACGACGACGACGACGACGACGACGACGACGACGACGACGACGACGACGACGACGACGACGACGACGACGACGACGACGACGACGACGACGACGACGACGACGACGACGACGACGACGACGACGACGACGACGACGACGACGACGACGACGACGACGACGACGACGACGACGACGACGACGACGACGACGACGACGACGACGACGACGACGACGACGACGACGACGACGACGACGACGACGACGACGACGACGACGACGACGACGACGACGACGACGACGACGACGACGACGACGACGACGACGACGACGACGACGACGACGACGACGACGACGACGACGACGACGACGACGACGACGACGACGACGACGACGACGACGACGACGACGACGACGACGACGACGACGACGACGACGACGACGACGACGACGACGACGACGACGACGACGACGACGACGACGACGACGACGACGACGACGACGACGACGACGACGACGACGACGACGACGACGACGACGACGACGACGACGACGACGACGACGACGACGACGACGACGACGACGACGACGACGACGACGACGACGACGACGACGACGACGACGACGACGACGACGACGACGACGACGACGACGACGACGACGACGACGACGACGACGACGACGACGACGACGACGACGACGACGACGACGACGACGACGACGACGACGACGACGACGACGACGACGACGACGACGACGACGACGACGACGACGACGACGACGACGACGACGACGACGACGACGACGACGACGACGACGACGACGACGACGACGACGACGACGACGACGACGACGACGACGACGACGACGACGACGACGACGACGACGACGACGACGACGACGACGACGACGACGACGACGACGACGACGACGACGACGACGACGACGACGACGACGACGACGACGACGACGACGACGACGACGACGACGACGACGACGACGACGACGACGACGACGACGACGACGACGACGACGACGACGACGACGACGACGACGACGACGACGACGACGACGACGACGACGACGACGACGACGACGACGACGACGACGACGACGACGACGACGACGACGACGACGACGACGACGACGACGACGACGACGACGACGACGACGACGACGACGACGACGACGACGACGACGACGACGACGACGACGACGACGACGACGACGACGACGACGACGACGACGACGACGACGACGACGACGACGACGACGACGACGACGACGACGACGACGACGACGACGACGACGACGACGACGACGACGACGACGACGACGACGACGACGACGACGACGACGACGACGACGACGACGACGACGACGACGACGACGACGACGACGACGACGACGACGACGACGACGACGACGACGACGACGACGACGACGACGACGACGACGACGACGACGACGACGACGACGACGACGACGACGACGACGACGACGACGACGACGACGACGACGACGACGACGACGACGACGACGACGACGACGACGACGACGACGACGACGACGACGACGACGACGACGACGACGACGACGACGACGACGACGACGACGACGACGACGACGACGACGACGACGACGACGACGACGACGACGACGACGACGACGACGACGACGACGACGACGACGACGACGACGACGACGACGACGACGACGACGACGACGACGACGACGACGACGACGACGACGACGACGACGACGACGACGACGACGACGACGACGACGACGACGACGACGACGACGACGACGACGACGACGACGACGACGACGACGACGACGACGACGACGACGACGACGACGACGACGACGACGACGACGACGACGACGACGACGACGACGACGACGACGACGACGACGACGACGACGACGACGACGACGACGACGACGACGACGACGACGACGACGACGACGACGACGACGACGACGACGACGACGACGACGACGACGACGACGACGACGACGACGACGACGACGACGACGACGACGACGACGACGACGACGACGACGACGACGACGACGACGACGACGACGACGACGACGACGACGACGACGACGACGACGACGACGACGACGACGACGACGACGACGACGACGACGACGACGACGACGACGACGACGACGACGACGACGACGACGACGACGACGACGACGACGACGACGACGACGACGACGACGACGACGACGACGACGACGACGACGACGACGACGACGACGACGACGACGACGACGACGACGACGACGACGACGACGACGACGACGACGACGACGACGACGACGACGACGACGACGACGACGACGACGACGACGACGACGACGACGACGACGACGACGACGACGACGACGACGACGACGACGACGACGACGACGACGACGACGACGACGACGACGACGACGACGACGACGACGACGACGACGACGACGACGACGACGACGACGACGACGACGACGACGACGACGACGACGACGACGACGACGACGACGACGACGACGACGACGACGACGACGACGACGACGACGACGACGACGACGACGACGACGACGACGACGACGACGACGACGACGACGACGACGACGACGACGACGACGACGACGACGACGACGACGACGACGACGACGACGACGACGACGACGACGACGACGACGACGACGACGACGACGACGACGACGACGACGACGACGACGACGACGACGACGACGACGACGACGACGACGACGACGACGACGACGACGACGACGACGACGACGACGACGACGACGACGACGACGACGACGACGACGACGACGACGACGACGACGACGACGACGACGACGACGACGACGACGACGACGACGACGACGACGACGACGACGACGACGACGACGACGACGACGACGACGACGACGACGACGACGACGACGACGACGACGACGACGACGACGACGACGACGACGACGACGACGACGACGACGACGACGACGACGACGACGACGACGACGACGACGACGACGACGACGACGACGACGACGACGACGACGACGACGACGACGACGACGACGACGACGACGACGACGACGACGACGACGACGACGACGACGACGACGACGACGACGACGACGACGACGACGACGACGACGACGACGACGACGACGACGACGACGACGACGACGACGACGACGACGACGACGACGACGACGACGACGACGACGACGACGACGACGACGACGACGACGACGACGACGACGACGACGACGACGACGACGACGACGACGACGACGACGACGACGACGACGACGACGACGACGACGACGACGACGACGACGACGACGACGACGACGACGACGACGACGACGACGACGACGACGACGACGACGACGACGACGACGACGACGACGACGACGACGACGACGACGACGACGACGACGACGACGACGACGACGACGACGACGACGACGACGACGACGACGACGACGACGACGACGACGACGACGACGACGACGACGACGACGACGACGACGACGACGACGACGACGACGACGACGACGACGACGACGACGACGACGACGACGACGACGACGACGACGACGACGACGACGACGACGACGACGACGACGACGACGACGACGACGACGACGACGACGACGACGACGACGACGACGACGACGACGACGACGACGACGACGACGACGACGACGACGACGACGACGACGACGACGACGACGACGACGACGACGACGACGACGACGACGACGACGACGACGACGACGACGACGACGACGACGACGACGACGACGACGACGACGACGACGACGACGACGACGACGACGACGACGACGACGACGACGACGACGACGACGACGACGACGACGACGACGACGACGACGACGACGACGACGACGACGACGACGACGACGACGACGACGACGACGACGACGACGACGACGACGACGACGACGACGACGACGACGACGACGACGACGACGACGACGACGACGACGACGACGACGACGACGACGACGACGACGACGACGACGACGACGACGACGACGACGACGACGACGACGACGACGACGACGACGACGACGACGACGACGACGACGACGACGACGACGACGACGACGACGACGACGACGACGACGACGACGACGACGACGACGACGACGACGACGACGACGACGACGACGACGACGACGACGACGACGACGACGACGACGACGACGACGACGACGACGACGACGACGACGACGACGACGACGACGACGACGACGACGACGACGACGACGACGACGACGACGACGACGACGACGACGACGACGACGACGACGACGACGACGACGACGACGACGACGACGACGACGACGACGACGACGACGACGACGACGACGACGACGACGACGACGACGACGACGACGACGACGACGACGACGACGACGACGACGACGACGACGACGACGACGACGACGACGACGACGACGACGACGACGACGACGACGACGACGACGACGACGACGACGACGACGACGACGACGACGACGACGACGACGACGACGACGACGACGACGACGACGACGACGACGACGACGACGACGACGACGACGACGACGACGACGACGACGACGACGACGACGACGACGACGACGACGACGACGACGACGACGACGACGACGACGACGACGACGACGACGACGACGACGACGACGACGACGACGACGACGACGACGACGACGACGACGACGACGACGACGACGACGACGACGACGACGACGACGACGACGACGACGACGACGACGACGACGACGACGACGACGACGACGACGACGACGACGACGACGACGACGACGACGACGACGACGACGACGACGACGACGACGACGACGACGACGACGACGACGACGACGACGACGACGACGACGACGACGACGACGACGACGACGACGACGACGACGACGACGACGACGACGACGACGACGACGACGACGACGACGACGACGACGACGACGACGACGACGACGACGACGACGACGACGACGACGACGACGACGACGACGACGACGACGACGACGACGACGACGACGACGACGACGACGACGACGACGACGACGACGACGACGACGACGACGACGACGACGACGACGACGACGACGACGACGACGACGACGACGACGACGACGACGACGACGACGACGACGACGACGACGACGACGACGACGACGACGACGACGACGACGACGACGACGACGACGACGACGACGACGACGACGACGACGACGACGACGACGACGACGACGACGACGACGACGACGACGACGACGACGACGACGACGACGACGACGACGACGACGACGACGACGACGACGACGACGACGACGACGACGACGACGACGACGACGACGACGACGACGACGACGACGACGACGACGACGACGACGACGACGACGACGACGACGACGACGACGACGACGACGACGACGACGACGACGACGACGACGACGACGACGACGACGACGACGACGACGACGACGACGACGACGACGACGACGACGACGACGACGACGACGACGACGACGACGACGACGACGACGACGACGACGACGACGACGACGACGACGACGACGACGACGACGACGACGACGACGACGACGACGACGACGACGACGACGACGACGACGACGACGACGACGACGACGACGACGACGACGACGACGACGACGACGACGACGACGACGACGACGACGACGACGACGACGACGACGACGACGACGACGACGACGACGACGACGACGACGACGACGACGACGACGACGACGACGACGACGACGACGACGACGACGACGACGACGACGACGACGACGACGACGACGACGACGACGACGACGACGACGACGACGACGACGACGACGACGACGACGACGACGACGACGACGACGACGACGACGACGACGACGACGACGACGACGACGACGACGACGACGACGACGACGACGACGACGACGACGACGACGACGACGACGACGACGACGACGACGACGACGACGACGACGACGACGACGACGACGACGACGACGACGACGACGACGACGACGACGACGACGACGACGACGACGACGACGACGACGACGACGACGACGACGACGACGACGACGACGACGACGACGACGACGACGACGACGACGACGACGACGACGACGACGACGACGACGACGACGACGACGACGACGACGACGACGACGACGACGACGACGACGACGACGACGACGACGACGACGACGACGACGACGACGACGACGACGACGACGACGACGACGACGACGACGACGACGACGACGACGACGACGACGACGACGACGACGACGACGACGACGACGACGACGACGACGACGACGACGACGACGACGACGACGACGACGACGACGACGACGACGACGACGACGACGACGACGACGACGACGACGACGACGACGACGACGACGACGACGACGACGACGACGACGACGACGACGACGACGACGACGACGACGACGACGACGACGACGACGACGACGACGACGACGACGACGACGACGACGACGACGACGACGACGACGACGACGACGACGACGACGACGACGACGACGACGACGACGACGACGACGACGACGACGACGACGACGACGACGACGACGACGACGACGACGACGACGACGACGACGACGACGACGACGACGACGACGACGACGACGACGACGACGACGACGACGACGACGACGACGACGACGACGACGACGACGACGACGACGACGACGACGACGACGACGACGACGACGACGACGACGACGACGACGACGACGACGACGACGACGACGACGACGACGACGACGACGACGACGACGACGACGACGACGACGACGACGACGACGACGACGACGACGACGACGACGACGACGACGACGACGACGACGACGACGACGACGACGACGACGACGACGACGACGACGACGACGACGACGACGACGACGACGACGACGACGACGACGACGACGACGACGACGGAACTGAAATAAAATCATCTCGCTCGCCATCTTAATACGCCCTGATCTCGTATACTAATCGTAATGAACGTGGGGGCAATCAATTCAGGACCCTCAATTCCTATAGTGAATGTATCAATAACTTTTTCTCATGTATAGTGGTTAATAAGATATTTCGTTCCAAACACAGGTATAAGAGTTGACTCAAGTAAAAAGTCTCGGCGAGCT
>OZ020577.1:12722269-12918890 GCA_963971525.1 Cephus spinipes | reverse complement strand
GGAGGACGAGGAGGACGAGGAGGACGAGGAGGACGAGGAGGACGAGGAGGACGAGGAGGACGAGGAGGACGAGGAGGACGAGGAGGACGAGGAGGACGAGGAGGACGAGGAGGACGAGGAGGACGAGGAGGACGAGGAGGACGAGGAGGACGAGGAGGACGAGGAGGACGAGGAGGACGAGGAGGACGAGGAGGACGAGGAGGACGAGGAGGACGAGGAGGACGAGGAGGACGAGGAGGACGAGGAGGACGAGGAGGACGAGGAGGACGAGGAGGACGAGGAGGACGAGGAGGACGAGGAGGACGAGGAGGACGAGGAGGACGAGGAGGACGAGGAGGACGAGGAGGACGAGGAGGACGAGGAGGACGAGGAGGACGAGGAGGACGAGGAGGACGAGGAGGACGAGGAGGACGAGGAGGACGAGGAGGACGAGGAGGACGAGGAGGACGAGGAGGACGAGGAGGACGAGGAGGACGAGGAGGACGAGGAGGACGAGGAGGACGAGGAGGACGAGGAGGACGAGGAGGACGAGGAGGACGAGGAGGACGAGGAGGACGAGGAGGACGAGGAGGACGAGGAGGACGAGGAGGACGAGGAGGACGAGGAGGACGAGGAGGACGAGGAGGACGAGGAGGACGAGGAGGACGAGGAGGACGAGGAGGACGAGGAGGACGAGGAGGAGGAGGAGGAGGAGGAGGAGGAGGAGAGGAGGAGGAGGAGGAGGAGGAGGAGGAGGAGGAGGAGGAGGAGGAGGAGGAGGAGGAGGAGGAGGAGGAGGAGGAGGAGGAGGAGGAGGAGGAGGAGGAGGAGGAGGAGGAGGAGGAGGAGGAGGAGGAGGACGAGGAGGACGAGGAGGAGGAGGAGGAGGAGGACGAGGAGGACGAGGAGGACGAGGAGGAGGAGGAGGAGGAGGAGGAGGAGGACGAGGAGGACGAGGAGGACGAGGAGGAGGAGGAGGAGGAGGACGAGGAGGACGAGGAGGACGAGGAGGAGGAGGAGGAGGACGAGGAGGACGAGGAGGACGAGGAGGACGAGGAGGACGAGGAGGAGGAGGAGGAGGAGGAGGAGGACGAGGAGGACGAGGAGGACGAGGAGGAGGAGGAGGAGGAGGAGGAGGACGAGGAGGACGAGGAGGACGAGGAGGAGGAGGAGGAGGAGGAGGAGGAGGAGGAGGAGGAGGAGGAGGAGGAGGAGGAGGAGGAGGAGGAGGAGGAGGAGGAGGAGGAGGAGGAGGAGGAGGAGGAGGAGGAGGAGGAGGAGGAGGAGGAGGAGGAGGAGGAGGAGGAGGAGGAGGAGGAGGAGGAGGAGGAGGAGGAGGAGGAGGAGGAGGAGGAGGAGGAGGAGGAGGACGAGGAGGACGAGGAGGAGGAGGAGGAGGAGGACGAGGAGGACGAGGAGGACGAGGAGGACGAGGAGGAGGAGGAGGAGGACGAGGAGGACGAGGAGGAGGAGGAGGAGGAGGACGAGGAGGACGAGGAGGACGAGGAGGAGGACGAGGAGGACGAGGAGGACGAGGAGGACGAGGAGGACGAGGAGGACGAGGAGGAGGAGGAGGAGGACGAGGAGGACGAGGAGGACGAGGAGGACGAGGAGGAGGAGGAGGAGAGGAGGAGGACGAGGAGGACGAGGAGGACGAGGAGGAGGAGGAGGAGGAGGAGGAGGACGAGGAGGACGAGGAGGACGAGGAGGACGAGGAGGAGGAGGAGGAGGACGAGGAGGACGAGGAGGACGAGGAGGAGGACGAGGAGGACGAGGAGGACGAGGAGGACGAGGAGGACGAGGAGGAGGAGGAGGAGGACGAGGAGGACGAGGAGGACGAGGAGGACGAGGAGGACGAGGAGGACGAGGAGGACGAGGAGGAGGAGGACGAGGAGGACGAGGAGGACGAGGAGGACGAGGAGGACGAGGAGGAGGAGGAGGAGGAGGAGGACGAGGAGACGAGGAGGACGAGGAGGACGAGGAGGACGAGGAGGAGGACGAGGAGGACGAGGAGGACGAGGAGGACGAGGAGGACGAGGAGGACGAGGAGGACGAGGAGGACGAGGAGGACGGAGGAGGAGGACGAGGAGGACGAGGAGGACGAGGAGGACGAGGAGGAGGACGAGGAGGACGAGGAGGACGAGGAGGACGAGGAGGACGAGGAGGAGACGAGGAGGACGAGGAGGACGAGGAGGACGAGGAGGACGAGGAGGAGGACGAGGAGGACGAGGAGGACGAGGGAGGACGAGGAGGACGAGGAGGACGAGGAGGACGAGGAGGACGAGGAGGACGAGGAGGACGAGGAGGACGAGGAGGACGAGGAGGACGAGGAGGACGAGGAGGAGGACGAGGAGGACGAGGAGGACGAGGAGGACGAGGAGGACGAGGAGGACGAGGAGGACGAGGAGGAGGACGAGGAGGACGAGGAGGACGAGGAGGACGAGGAGGACGAGGAGGACGAGGAGGACGAGGAGGACGAGGAGGACGAGGAGGACGAGGAGGACGAGGAGGACGAGGAGGACGAGGAGGACGAGGAGGACGAGGAGGACGAGGAGGACGAGGAGGACGAGGAGGACGAGGAGGACGAGGAGGACGAGGAGGACGAGGAGGACGAGGAGGACGAGGAGGACGAGGAGGACGAGGAGGACGAGGAGGACGAGGAGGACGAGGAGGACGAGGAGGACGAGGAGGACGAGGAGGACGAGGAGGACGAGGAGGACGAGGAGGACGAGGAGGACGAGGAGGACGAGGAGGACGAGGAGGACGAGGAGGACGAGGAGGACGAGGAGGACGAGGAGGACGAGGAGGACGAGGAGGACGAGGAGGACGAGGAGGACGAGGAGGACGAGGAGGACGAGGAGGACGAGGAGGACGAGGAGGACGAGGAGGACGAGGAGGACGAGGAGGACGAGGAGGACGAGGAGGACGAGGAGGACGAGGAGGACGAGGAGGACGAGGAGGACGAGGAGGACGAGGAGGACGAGGAGGACGAGGAGGACGAGGAGGACGAGGAGGACGAGGAGGACGAGGAGGACGAGGAGGACGAGGAGGACGAGGAGGACGAGGACGAGGAGGACGAGGAGGACGAGGAGGACGAGGAGGACGAGGAGGACGAGGAGGACGAGGAGGACGAGGAGGACGAGGAGGACGAGGAGGACGAGGAGGACGAGGAGGACGAGGAGGACGAGGAGGACGAGGAGGACGAGGAGGACGAGGAGGACGAGGAGGACGAGGAGGACGAGGAGGACGAGGAGGACGAGGAGGACGAGGAGGACGAGGAGGACGAGGAGGACGAGGAGGACGAGGAGGACGAGGAGGACGAGGAGGACGAGGAGGACGAGGAGGACGAGGAGGACGAGGAGGACGAGGAGGACGAGGAGGACGAGGAGGACGAGGAGGACGAGGAGGACGAGGAGGACGAGGAGGACGAGGAGGACGAGGAGGACGAGGAGGACGAGGAGGACGAGGAGGACGAGGAGGACGAGGAGGACGAGGAGGACGAGGAGGACGAGGAGGACGAGGAGGACGAGGAGGACGAGGAGGACGAGGAGGACGAGGAGGACGAGGAGGACGAGGAGGACGAGGAGGACGAGGAGGACGAGGAGGACGAGGAGGACGAGGAGGACGAGGAGGACGAGGAGGACGAGGAGGACGAGGAGGACGAGGAGGACGAGGAGGACGAGGAGGACGAGGAGGACGAGGAGGACGAGGAGGACGAGGAGGACGAGGAGGACGAGGAGGACGAGGAGGACGAGGAGGACGAGGAGGACGAGGAGGACGAGGAGGACGAGGAGGACGAGGAGGACGAGGAGGACGAGGAGGACGAGGAGGACGAGGAGGACGAGGAGGACGAGGAGGACGAGGAGGACGAGGAGGACGAGGAGGACGAGGAGGACGAGGAGGACGAGGAGGACGAGGAGGACGAGGAGGACGAGGAGGACGAGGAGACGAGGAGACGAGGAGGACGAGGAGGACGAGGAGGACGAGGAGGACGAGGAGGAGGACGAGGAGGACGAGGAGGACGAGGAGGACGAGGAGGACGAGGAGGAGACGAGGAGGACGAGGAGGACGAGGAGGAGGAGGAGGAGGACGAGGAGGACGAGGAGGACGAGGAGGAGGAGGAGGAGGACGAGGAGGACGAGGAGGACGAGGAGGACGAGGAGGACGAGGAGGAGGACGAGGAGGACGAGGAGGACGAGGAGGACGAGAGGAGGACGAGGAGGACGAGGAGGACGAGGAGGACGAGGAGGAGGACGAGGAGGACGAGGAGGACGAGGAGGACGAGGAGGACGAGGAGGACGAGGAGGAGGACGAGGAGGACGAGGAGGAGGACGAGGAGGACGAGGAGGACGAGGAGGACGAGGAGGACGAGGAGGACGAGGAGGACGAGGAGGACGAGGAGGACGAGGAGGACGAGGAGGAGGACGAGGAGGACGAGGAGGACGAGGAGGACGAGGAGGAGGACGAGGAGGACGAGGAGGACGAGGAGGACGAGGAGGACGAGGAGGACGAGGAGGACGAGGAGGACGAGGAGGACGAGGAGGACGAGGAGGACGAGGAGGAGGACGAGGAGGAGGACGAGGAGGACGAGGAGGACGAGGAGGACGAGGAGGACGAGGAGGAGGACGAGGAGGACGAGGAGGACGAGGAGGAGGACGAGGAGGACGAGGAGGACGAGGAGGAGGACGAGGAGGACGAGGAGAGGACGAGGAGGACGAGGAGGACGAGGAGGACGAGGAGGAGGACGAGGAGGACGAGGAGGACGAGGAGGACGAGGAGGACGAGGAGGAGGACGAGGAGGACGAGGAGGACGAGGAGGACGAGGAGGACGAGGAGGAGGACGAGGAGGACGAGGAGGACGAGGAGGACGAGGAGGACGAGGAGGAGGACGAGGAGGACGAGGAGGACGAGGAGGACGAGGAGGACGAGGAGGAGGACGAGGAGGACGAGGAGGACGAGGAGGACGAGGAGGACGAGGAGGAGGACGAGGAGGACGAGGAGGACGAGGAGGACGAGGAGGACGAGGAGGAGGACGAGGAGGACGAGGAGGACGAGGAGGACGAGGAGGACGAGGAGGAGGACGAGGAGGACGAGGAGGACGAGGAGGACGAGGAGGACGAGGAGGAGGACGAGGAGGACGAGGAGGACGAGGAGGACGAGGAGGACGAGGAGGACGAGGAGGACGAGGAGGACGAGGAGGACGAGGAGGACGAGGAGGACGAGGAGGACGAGGAGGACGAGGAGGACGAGGAGGACGAGGAGGACGAGGAGGACGAGGAGGACGAGGAGGACGAGGAGGACGAGGAGGACGAGGAGGACGAGGAGGACGAGGAGGACGAGGAGGACGAGGAGGACGAGGAGGACGAGGAGGACGAGGAGGACGAGGAGGACGAGGAGGACGAGGAGGACGAGGAGGACGAGGAGGACGAGGAGGACGAGGAGGACGAGGAGGACGAGGAGGACGAGGAGGACGAGGAGGACGAGGAGGACGAGGAGGACGAGGAGGACGAGGAGGACGAGGAGGACGAGGAGGACGAGGAGGACGAGGAGGACGAGGAGGACGAGGAGGACGAGGAGGACGAGGAGGACGAGGAGGACGAGGAGGACGAGGAGGACGAGGAGGACGAGGAGGACGAGGAGGACGAGGAGGACGAGGAGGACGAGGAGGACGAGGAGGACGAGGAGGACGAGGAGGACGAGGAGGACGAGGAGGACGAGGAGGACGAGGAGGACGAGGAGGACGAGGAGGACGAGGAGGACGAGGAGGACGAGGAGGACGAGGAGGACGAGGAGGACGAGGAGGACGAGGAGGACGAGGAGGACGAGGAGGACGAGGAGGACGAGGAGGACGAGGAGGACGAGGAGGACGAGGAGGACGAGGAGGACGAGGAGGACGAGGAGGACGAGGAGGACGAGGAGGACGAGGAGGACGAGGAGGACGAGGAGGACGAGGAGGACGAGGAGGACGAGGAGGACGAGGAGGACGAGGAGGACGAGGAGGACGAGGAGGACGAGGAGGACGAGGAGGACGAGGAGGACGAGGAGGACGAGGAGGACGAGGAGGACGAGGAGGACGAGGAGGACGAGGAGGACGAGGAGGACGAGGAGGACGAGGAGGACGAGGAGGACGAGGAGGACGAGGAGGACGAGGAGGACGAGGAGGACGAGGAGGACGAGGAGGACGAGGAGGACGAGGAGGACGAGGAGGACGAGGAGGAGGACGAGGAGGACGAGGAGGACGAGGAGGACGAGGAGGACGAGGAGGACGAGGAGGACGAGGAGGACGAGGAGGACGAGGAGGACGAGGAGGACGAGGAGGACGAGGAGGACGAGGAGGACGAGGAGGACGAGGAGGACGAGGAGGACGAGGAGGACGAGGAGGACGAGGAGGACGAGGAGGACGAGGAGGACGAGGAGGACGAGGAGGACGAGGAGGACGAGGAGGACGAGGAGGACGAGGAGGACGAGGAGGACGAGGAGGACGAGGAGGACGAGGAGGACGAGGAGGACGAGGAGGACGAGGAGGACGAGGAGGACGAGGAGGACGAGGAGGACGAGGAGGACGAGGAGGACGAGGAGGACGAGGAGGACGAGGAGGACGAGGAGGACGAGGAGGACGAGGAGGACGAGGAGGACGAGGAGGACGAGGAGGACGAGGAGGACGAGGAGGACGAGGAGGACGAGGAGGACGAGGAGGACGAGGAGGACGAGGAGGACGAGGAGGACGAGGAGGACGAGGAGGACGAGGAGGACGAGGAGGACGAGGAGGACGAGGAGGACGAGGAGGACGAGGAGGACGAGGAGGACGAGGAGGACGAGGAGGACGAGGAGGACGAGGAGGACGAGGAGGACGAGGAGGACGAGGAGGACGAGGAGGACGAGGAGGACGAGGAGGACGAGGAGGACGAGGAGGACGAGGAGGACGAGGAGGACGAGGAGGACGAGGAGGACGAGGAGGACGAGGAGGACGAGGAGGACGAGGAGGACGAGGAGGACGAGGAGGACGAGGAGGACGAGGAGGACGAGGAGGACGAGGAGGACGAGGAGGACGAGGAGGACGAGGAGGACGAGGAGGACGAGGAGGACGAGGAGGACGAGGAGGACGAGGAGGACGAGGAGGACGAGGAGGACGAGGAGGACGAGGAGGACGAGGAGGACGAGGAGGACGAGGAGGACGAGGAGGACGAGGAGGACGAGGAGGACGAGGAGGACGAGGAGGACGAGGAGGACGAGGAGGACGAGGAGGACGAGGAGGACGAGGAGGACGAGGAGGACGAGGAGGACGAGGAGGACGAGGAGGACGAGGAGGACGAGGAGGACGAGGAGGACGAGGAGGACGAGGAGGACGAGGAGGACGAGGAGGACGAGGAGGACGAGGAGGACGAGGAGGACGAGGAGGACGAGGAGGACGAGGAGGACGAGGAGGACGAGGAGGACGAGGAGGACGAGGAGGACGAGGAGGACGAGGAGGACGAGGAGGACGAGGAGGACGAGGAGGACGAGGAGGACGAGGAGGACGAGGAGGACGAGGAGGACGAGGAGGACGAGGAGGACGAGGAGGACGAGGAGGACGAGGAGGACGAGGAGGACGAGGAGGACGAGGAGGACGAGGAGGACGAGGAGGACGAGGAGGACGAGGAGGACGAGGAGGACGAGGAGGACGAGGAGGACGAGGAGGACGAGGAGGAGGAGGAGGACGAGGAGGAGGACGAGGAGGAGGAGGAGGAGGAGGAGGAGGAGGAGGAGGAGGAGGAGGAGGAGGAGGAGGAGGAGGAGGAGGAGGAGGAGGAGGAGGAGGAGGAGGAGGAGGAGGAGGAGGAGGAGGAGGAGGAGGAGGAGGAGGAGGAGGAGGAGGAGGAGGAGGAGGAGGAGAGGAGGAGGAGGAGGAGGAGGAGGAGGAGGAGGAGGAGGAGGAGGAGGAGGAGGAGGAGGAGGAGGAGGAGGAGGAGGAGGAGGAGGAGGAGGAGGAGGAGGAGGAGGAGGAGGAGGAGGAGGAGGAGGAGGAGGAGGAGGAGGAGGAGGAGGAGGAGGAGGAGGAGGAGGAGGAGGAGGAGGAGGAGGAGGAGGAGGAGGAGGAGGAGGAGGAGGAGGAGGAGGAGGAGGAGGAGGAGGAGGAGGAGGAGGAGGAGGAGGAGGAGGAGGAGGAGGAGGAGGAGGAGGAGGAGGAGGAGGAGGAGGAGGAGGAGGAGGAGGAGGAGGAGGAGGAGGAGGAGGAGGAGGAGGAGGAGGAGGAGGAGGAGGAGGAGGAGGAGGAGGAGGAGGAGGAGGAGGAGGAGGAGGAGGAGGAGGAGGAGGAGGAGGAGGAGGAGGAGGAGGAGGAGGAGGAGGAGGAGGAGGAGGAGGAGGAGGAGGAGGAGGAGGAGGAGGAGGAGGAGGAGGAGGAGGAGGAGGAGGAGGAGGAGGAGGAGGAGGAGGAGGAGGAGGAGGAGGAGGAGGAGGAGGAGGAGGAGGAGGAGGAGGAGGAGGAGGAGGAGGAGGAGGAGGAGGAGGAGGAGGAGGAGGAGGAGGAGGAGGAGGAGGAGGAGGAGGAGGAGGAGGAGGAGGAGGAGGAGGAGGAGGAGGAGGAGGAGGAGGAGGAGGAGGAGGAGGAGGAGGAGGAGGAGGAGGAGGAGGAGGAGGAGGAGGAGGAGGAGGAGGAGGAGGAGGAGGAGGAGGAGGAGGAGGAGGAGGAGGAGGAGGAGGAGGAGGAGGAGGAGGAGGAGGAGGAGGAGGAGGAGGAGGAGGAGGAGGAGGAGGAGGAGGAGGAGGAGGAGGAGGAGGAGGAGGAGGACGAGGAGGAGGAGGAGGAGGAGGAGGAGGAGGAGGAGGAGGAGGAGGAGGAGGAGGAGGAGGAGGAGGAGGAGGAGGAGAGGAGGAGGAGGAGGAGGAGGAGGAGGAGGAGGAGGAGGAGGAGGAGGAGGAGGAGGAGGAGGAGGAGGAGGAGGAGGAGGAGGAGGAGGAGGAGGAGGAGGAGGAGGAGAGGAGGAGGAGGAGGAGGAGGAGGAGGAGGAGGAGGAGGAGGAGGAGGAGGAGGAGGAGGAGGAGGAGGAGGAGGAGGAGGAGGAGGAGGAGGAGGAGGAGGAGGAGGAGGAGGAGGAGGAGGAGGAGGAGGAGGAGGAGGAGGAGGAGGAGGAGGAGGAGGAGGAGGAGGAGGAGGAGGAGGAGGAGGAGGAGGAGGAGGAGGAGGAGGAGGAGGAGGAGGAGGAGGAGGAGGAGGAGGAGGAGGAGGAGGAGGAGGAGGAGGAGGAGGACGAGGAGGAGGAGGAGGAGGAGGAGGAGGAGGAGGAGGAGGACGAGGAGGACGACGAGGAGGAGGAGGAGGAGGAGGAGGAGGAGGACGACGAGGAGGACGACGAGGAGGAGGAGGAGGAGGAGGAGGAGGAGGACGACGAGGAGGACGACGAGGAGGAGGAGGAGGAGGAGGAGGAGGAGGACGACGAGGAGGACGACGAGGAGGACGAGGAGGACGAGGAGGAGGAGGACGACGAGGAGGAGGAGGACGACGAGGAGGACGACGAGGAGGACGAGGAGGACGAGGAGGAGGACGAGGAGGACGAGGAGGACGAGGAGGACGAGGAGGACGAGGAGGAGGACGAGGAGGACGAGGAGGACGAGGAGGACGAGGAGGACGAGGAGGAGGACGAGGAGGACGAGGAGGACGAGGAGGACGAGGAGGACGAGGAGGACGAGGAGGACGAGGAGGACGAGGAGGAGGACGAGGAGGACGAGGAGGACGAGGAGGACGAGGAGGACGAGGAGGACGAGGAGGACGAGGAGGACGAGGAGGACGAGGAGGACGAGGAGGAGGACGAGGAGGACGAGGAGGACGAGGAGGAGGACGAGGAGGACGAGGAGGACGAGGAGGAGGACGAGGAGGACGAGGAGGACGAGGAGGAGGACGAGGAGGACGAGGAGGACGAGGAGGAGGACGAGGAGGACGAGGAGGACGAGGAGGAGGACGAGGAGGACGAGGAGGACGAGGAGGAGGACGAGGAGGACGAGGAGGACGAGGAGGAGGACGAGGAGGACGAGGAGGACGAGGAGGAGGACGAGGAGGACGAGGAGGACGAGGAGGAGGACGAGGAGGACGAGGAGGACGAGGAGGACGAGGAGGACGAGGAGGACGAGGAGGAGGACGAGGAGGACGAGGAGGACGAGGAGGACGAGGAGGACGAGGAGGACGAGGAGGAGGACGAGGAGGACGAGGAGGACGAGGAGGACGAGGAGGACGAGGAGGAGGACGAGGAGGACGAGGAGGACGAGGAGGACGAGGAGGACGAGGAGGAGGACGAGGAGGACGAGGAGGACGAGGAGGACGAGGAGGACGAGGAGGAGGACGAGGAGGACGAGGAGGACGAGGAGGACGAGGAGGAGGACGAGGAGGACGAGGAGGACGAGGAGGACGAGGAGGACGAGGAGGACGAGGAGGACGAGGAGGACGAGGAGGACGAGGAGGACGAGGAGGACGAGGAGGACGAGGAGGACGAGGAGGACGAGGAGGACGAGGAGGACGAGGAGGACGAGGAGGACGAGGAGGACGAGGAGGACGAGGAGGACGAGGAGGACGAGGAGGACGAGGAGGACGAGGAGGACGAGGAGGACGAGGAGGACGAGGAGGACGAGGAGGACGAGGAGGACGAGGAGGACGAGGAGGACGAGGAGGACGAGGAGGACGAGGAGGACGAGGAGGACGAGGAGGACGAGGAGGACGAGGAGGACGAGGAGGACGAGGAGGACGAGGAGGACGAGGAGGACGAGGAGGACGAGGAGGACGAGGAGGACGAGGAGGACGAGGAGGACGAGGAGGACGAGGAGGACGAGGAGGACGAGGAGGACGAGGAGGACGAGGAGGACGAGGAGGACGAGGAGGACGAGGAGGACGAGGAGGACGAGGAGGACGAGGAGGACGAGGAGGACGAGGAGGACGAGGAGGACGAGGAGGACGAGGAGGACGAGGAGGACGAGGAGGACGAGGAGGACGAGGAGGACGAGGAGGACGAGGAGGACGAGGAGGACGAGGAGGACGAGGAGGACGAGGAGGACGAGGAGGACGAGGAGGACGAGGAGGACGAGGAGGACGAGGAGGACGAGGAGGACGAGGAGGACGAGGAGGACGAGGAGGACGAGGAGGACGAGGAGGACGAGGAGGACGAGGAGGACGAGGAGGACGAGGAGGACGAGGAGGACGAGGAGGACGAGGAGGACGAGGAGGACGAGGAGGACGAGGAGGACGAGGAGGACGAGGAGGACGAGGAGGACGAGGAGGACGAGGAGGACGAGGAGGACGAGGAGGACGAGGAGGACGAGGAGGACGAGGAGGACGAGGAGGACGAGGAGGACGAGGAGGACGAGGAGGACGAGGAGGACGAGGAGGACGAGGAGGACGAGGAGGACGAGGAGGACGAGGAGGACGAGGAGGACGAGGAGGACGAGGAGGACGAGGAGGACGAGGAGGAGGAGGAGGAGGAGGAGGAGGAGGAGGAGGAGGAGGAGGAGGAGGAGGAGGAGGAGGAGGAGGAGGAGGAGGAGGAGGAGGAGGAGGAGGAGGAGGAGGAGGAGGAGGAGGAGGAGGAGGAGGAGGAGGACGACGACGACGACGACGACGACGACGACGACGACGACGACGACGACGACGACGACGACGACGACGACGACGACGACGACGACGACGACGACGACGACGACGACGACGACGACGACGACGACGACGACGACGACGACGACGACGACGACGACGACGACGACGACGACGACGACGACGACGACGACGACGACGACGAGGACGACGAGGACGAGGAGGACGACGACGACGACGGACCTGAAATAAAATCATCTCGCTCACCATCTCAATACACCCTGATCTCGTATACTAATCGTATTGAATTTAGTGGCAATCAATTCAGAACCCTTGATTCCTAGAGTGAATGTATCAATAAATTTTTCTCACATACAGCCGTTCATAAGATATTTGAGTCGAAGCACAGATACAAGCGATGCTTCGAGTAAAGAGTCTCGGCGAGCCGTGCCCCGTACGGCGGGTTGCCTGTACTTGGCGCGAGACTCGACCGAGTCTCTTGATACGAGAACACCAGCAACAATTCACAGAAAGTTCAATAGAAAATATTGCACACAAAAACAGGATTATGAAAATCGGAACCATAAGTCGCAAATCAAAGCGTGAACCAAGTGAAAAGATTTAGTTAATTTAGCCCAGTTAAAGAAAAGAAAATTATAGAAACTGTATGAATAGAAGTAATCAGAATAAATACGGCGTGGGCTCACCACTGACTTTAACGGAACTTAAAGTTCGAAAATCTCACAATAATTAGACCAAAATCAGAAAAATAATACGTTTACGGGAATCGATATCTCAGAACAATGGGCACAATATAATAAATCGGCAGCGAGAGAATCTGGCTGAAGATCAACCAAGCCGGTCAACCCGGGGTCAAGCGTTCAAACAGGCGGATTCCCACGTTTCCGTTAGCGAAAATTCCAGAAAGTTCGTTAATTACAGAAATGTAGAAAACATAAATCAGATAAGAAAACGCAAAAATCGGAAAACTCAAAACTATCACTACTAACGGCACTATCGTCCTTTGTACTATACTAGGCGGAAAGACATTCGCCCGATAACGACAAAGAAAATTCGTCACCGGCTAAACGGACGGTTTAGCCGTGCACGTGTCTATAATCTTCAACACCAAAAATCAGGAAATATTAAGTAAGCGAAAGATCTCACCACAATAGGATAAAAATAAAACGTAAAGCGTCAAGCTCAAAAACGGCAGCCCTCAAGGCACTATTCCTCGTTATCTCTCTCGCTCTCTCTCTCTCTTTCCTTCTCATTACTTTGTAAATAATCAGGACATAGAGCAAATGGTATGAAACGCGGAAGCTCCACCACAAACTATCTCTCTCACCAAAGATCAACACGCACATTCACTTGCTATCTGTCACGTTAATACACAGTCACTCATCGCACATCGTGATGAGTTTATTGACTATTTCTGTACCGGTCATTATAGCATAATTTTGGTATCAGAGACGTGGCTTAAGCCGCATATTGATGATAGCATTGTGAACCTGCCTGGCTACAATCTTATACGATGCGACAGAGTAGACAAGCGAGGTGGTGGAGTATGCATATATGTCCAAAACTTTTTGACTGCCATTACAATTAAGACGACGTTTTCATCAAGTTACACTCCAGGTCCTGAATATCTGTTCGTCGAAGTATCGAGCCCCAAATCAGCTAAGTTCCTAGTAGGAGTAGTCTATAGACCGCCGAAAATCGCATTCTCCTCAGGATTGGAATCTATCTTGTTTTCGATCTGTCAGCAATATGTCTCTAAAATAATTATGGGCGATTGGAATGCTGACCTCTGCGCTGACTCTTTTGATAGTGCATATATCCGACGCTTATTTCGTTGTTCCAATTTCTATCTTGTACCTTATCACCCAACGCATCACACAGCAAGCTCAGCTACTTGGCTGGATCTATGTGTGACGGACTCAGCAGAGAAAGTCATGAGCTATGGACAGCATCCTCTTCCATTTCTTTCGAATCATGATCTGATATACATCAGCTATAGATTAGCAACGGCGCGAACGCCGATGACTAACATTATAAGACGACGAAATTGGCGTGGGTTGCAGGATCCTCATTTTCTACAGCGGCTGGAAAATATTGACTGGTCCCCCATGGTAGATAGTAATACGCTAGACTACAAAATAGATTATTTGAACGAACAAATGGCTAGATTAATAAATGAGTCAGCACCATGGCGTGAGCAACATATAAAGCGTCCATCAGCTCCATGGATAACAAATCAGGTGCGCAGGGAAATTCGCACGCGCAATAGGTGGCGAGCAATAGCTCGACGAACACGATCTGAGGCGGCTCAAAAGGAATACAGGCGCCTCCGTAGCCTAGTAAAAACATTAGTCGGGAACGCCAAGTCCGAATACTGTCTCACACGACTTGAGGGACTTACAGATACGCGACGGGTTTGGCAGGAGTTGAGGAGGCTTGGTATTGTGACTGGATCGCGTCGGTCGGCTGATAGTTTGATTCCGCCTGACGAACTAAATACTTATTTTTGTTCAGGATATGGCTCTCAATCTGCTCAGCTACCTGACGCCTTGCTGTTACATCGCGAAGAAACGTTTGATGACTCCAAGTTCTATTTCGCGCATGTCACCCCCAATACTTTGCTAAAACATCTCAAACTGACTGAGTCACATGTATCAGGATCGGATAACCTTTCGGGCTTCTTTCTCAAACACTGCGCTGATACTCTTTTCCCAGTACTGATAGAGCTCTACAACTTATCTCTTACCTCAGCGATCTTTCCTGCAGCCTGGAAAAAATCGATTATAACGCCTATACCAAAGAAAACATGTCCAGCTGCATCCTGTGACTACAGACCGATCTCTATCTTATGTGAGTTATCGAAGGTCCTTGAAAGGATTGTTCATGAGGACATGCAGAGTTATCTCAAGCGCAACATATACAGTGACCCCATGCAGTTTGGCTTCACCGCTGGAGGCTCCACTCAAGGTGCCCTCATCAAACTCACAGACGACGTACGCCATGCTATCGACAATCGAATGGTTACTGTGCTTGTTCTCTTTGACTTTTCGAAGGCGTTTGATAGGGTTGACCATAATCGACTGATAAATAAACTTGCTCTACTAAACTTTTCTTATTCTACTTTATGTTGGTTCTGGTCGTACCTTAGTGTGTGACGGGTGGAACTTCAACGACTAGTTGTTGAGAAACTGGAGCCGAAGTAACCTTCTCACCAGGGTTTTTCCCGGGGCAGCTGAACGAAGGTAATTCTCGTCATGCAGTGAATCAAGGGTGGTCTGTGGTGGTACTCCACACACCCACGTTGACGGCAGTCGAAGCAGAGGCCTGTAGGTTCTCCGCGACGCTGGGTGCTCAAATTCAGCCTAGGATAGGTCTAGTTGACCGTGTTAAACTAGATCGGGAGGAACAGCGACGGTACCAACGCGAAGTTCTCCAGGTAGATCTATAAAGACTAATTAAATTGAAGACGTAGCTTCCTCTCTCCTCTTAAACATCCGGTAGACGTGGAAGTGGAATTTTGAACTATCCCTTCCAGGTTGAAGCGGTTCTGAGTACGTTCCTTCGGAGCTAACAGCAATCCAGATGGAAACTGGGCCTAGACGTTCAGAGAGCCAACAGCATCGATCAGATTTCTGCTGCAGATGTCGAAGTTGAGTTGCACCACCAGATACGTAGACGCCTCGGTCTCAACCTCCTGGTCCGGATAGGATCACAGAAGTTATAATGGAAGACGCGAGTTAATTACAATGAACACGTCTGAATCTTTCAAGGGGTAAAAACGAACTGTTTTATTTATCAAACTTCGTTGTTCAGGGGATGTTTTCAGCCTTCAACCCTTTTTCCCCTTCTCCTCGACAATTGCTTCTAGAAGGTTCGATTTGTTTAACATAGTTTTTAGGTTTTTATTTTCCTATGTAAATAGTTGCTAAGCAATTTAATAACTAATTTGAAAATTAGCGATTGGGTAATGACATATACTAATCTTATTCGAGTACATACTCGGTACGTCACTTACAACTAGAAAATATTTCTGTATGTTAACTAAATCTAAGAACAGTCGGTAACTGACCCGTTGCATTCTCCCCCCAGCGGATCTATTTCCGAATTATCTATTTGATGTACTACTTCTCGGGAATGGAATCCGCTACCCCGAGATTTATACGGCCTTAAATGAATTACATTGTAAGTACCCTTAAAACCTCCGGATTCGTCTTCCAGTTCGTAGCTGTTATTCATTTTAATTTTTTTTACTCTGAAAGGTCCCTTATACAACAAGCAGAACTTCTTAGTGACACCCTGGGCGCTACAAGATAAAGCATGGTTCTTTACTAATACTAACTGGCCTTCTTCAAAGGTACGTTCGCCGTGGTGACGATCATGTTTCTCTTTTCGTTTTTGCGCACTCGATAGAAATCGTTCTTTTGCTTGTTCTAATTTTTCTGATAAACCCATTACATTTCCGTTCTCTTCAGGGGGTGTTGGTAATTCGGGACTCGAAAATATTGCGGTATCATGGCCCGTTAACTCGGCAGGTGTAAACCCGATTGAGCTATGATAAGTGTTATTTAAGGTAAATTCGAGTTTTCCCACGTACTTAACCCATAAGGAGTGTTTCTTATAGCAATAAGCACGGAAAATACGTCCTAATTCACGCATTACTCTTTCGCAGGGATTAGATTGCGGGTGGTACACGGCAGTTAAATGGGACTCGATCCCTTGTTGTTCGAGATAGTCTCGCCAAACATGCGAAGTGAAAGCACCTCCGTGGTCAGATAGTAGTGCCTTCGGTTTTCCCACCTCCCGTAAGTATCTACGACTGAACTGGTCGAGAAGTGTATCCGCTTTTAACTGTTTGACCGGATAGAGTTTGGCATATTTAGTGAAAACATCGACTAGAACTAGTATATGTTTTACGCCTCCTTTTCCCTTTGGTAACGGCCCAAAGAAATCCGCGGCCACCAATTCGAACGGCGTTGTGGCTATGACATTTTTCATCTTATTATTGGAGTCATGGGCATAGACCTTGGTCTTTTGACACAAATCACAACAAGCTAAAGTATCTTTTATTTTTCTTTCCATATTGGGGAAGTAGAAATTATCTTGGAGCAGTTGTAGTAATTTTCCCGTACCAAAATGCATGATTTTAGCATGAGCTATATCTATTAATTCTTGTTCAAAAATAGGGCTGATCAAAATCTTAAATTTTCCTCTAATTTTTTTGTAAATTAACCCCGCATGGTTTTTCAGATCTGCAGAGGCCGGTAATCTATTTTCCCTCCCTATCCACGAACGGTCTGAACTATCTCGAAGCCAACGCTTGAGTCTCGCAAGAAGGTTGTCCAACCTCGGTGGCTCCGGCGTTTCTCTGAAGAGGGGAGCCAGAAGGAAGCCACGTCCGTCTAACGCGGTAAGATCCAATTTACTCGCCTGGCTACTAGACACAGGATTTCTTGATAAAGCATCAGCAACTATATTTTTCTTTCCAGGAATATGCTCAATAGTTAAATTATAATTCTGTATATACATGGCCCAGCGTCTCTGACGTGCGTTAGAGAGTCTACAGGTGAGCAAGAACTCGAGGGCCTTATGGTCCGTTATCACTGTAATCTTTGCCCCTAGCAAGTAAAATTGCCATTTATCTAGGGCATAGATGATCGCCAGTGTCTCCCTTTCGGTTGTTGTATAATTGAACTCTGCTTTTCGCAGAGTTCTACTAATATAGCCAACGGTACATGGCTGACCGTCGTCGTCTAGTTGATACAAATGACCCCCTAACCCATGTCCGGAGGCATCAGTTTCTAGGTAATATGGCTTTCTAGTATCTGGATGATACAGAGTCTTACTAGTGTTTAGTAGTTGTTTTAATTTTTTAAACGCTAAGGTGTGGCTATCCGCCCAAGTGAATTTAACGTTATTCTTGAGTAACTCATAAAGAGGCGAAGCTATTTCTGCAAATTCCGAAGCGAATCGTCTTTCCCAATTACATAATCCCAGGAAGGATTGAAGTTTCTTTTTGTTTACAGGTAGAGGAAAAGCATCGATTCCTGCCTTAGTATCGCTCGCGATTCGAATTCCTTGCTGATCAAACACATGACCCAGAAATTTCAATTCCGTTTGGCAGAATGTAGACTTTCGGAATTTAACCGTCAGTCCAGCGGCTCGAAGTCTCCCTAATATCACCCCTATGTGCTCCAGATGTTGTTCCATGGTGGGTGATACTATCAAAATATCGTCTATATAATTTAGGCAGAATGTCCTAACATCGTTTTCTAATATCTTATCCATGGCTCGTGAAAATGAGGCTACCGCGGTGCTAATTCCAAATGGAAGACGAGTAAATACATATGATCTATTGTTAAAAAGGAATCCTGTATATTGTTGGCTGTTCGGCTCTAATGGAATTTGCCAATAGGCACTAGATAAATCTACGCTCGTAAAATAACGTGCGTCCTGTAGGTTTACTAAAATCTCCTCGAGGACAGGTGGTTTTTCGAAATCCTTTTTCATTCGTGAGTTTAAATAAAGAGCGTCCATACAAAGACGTACTTCGCCACTAGCTTTAGTAACCGTCAATAAAGGATTTATATATTGAGTCGGTCTTCTTTCAATTACTCCCCAGGTTTCCATTTCCTGGATTTGTCTGGCCACTTCGGGTATATGGGCAACTGCTATTGGGTATTGGTGTTTATAAAACGGGCTATCGTCCGTAAGTATGATTTGATGTTGATATTGATTCGTACATCCTGGTACATCATCAAACACCTCCATGTTTTGCTTTAAAACATTTAATAAATCTTTCTTTTCAAATTCAGATATTTTTCCGCATTGAAGATTCGCCATGTCGACGGGCACGCGTGCAGTCGAAATCGGCGTCATCTCTGAACGAACGACCGAAACTTCTGACGACACTGCCGGTGTCTGTCTACTTGCTTTAACCAAATTGTCAGGTAAACCAAATTTTTTTTTTTTTTCGCGTTATTTCTATTTCCCTTTGACTTTTCCTCATTTAAATTACCATCCAAAACTACTGGAGACTTTTCCGGTGTCGTAAGGACTTTTAAGGTAATATTATTATCCTCAAGGTTATTTACACCATTGTTTTCTTTTAGCTCTGGATTTGAGCTGTCTCGCTCCTGATAAAAAGGAATTAAAAACTTTCCAGAAGCTAAATAGGCACAGCGATCATGGAAGTTAAGTGATACCTGGTGCTTTCCTAGCCAATCTGTTCCAAGAATAAGATCGGTTACTAAATTTGGTACGATGATCAGGCTAGTATCAAACTTTTCCTTTGCTATATCAAGTTCGCATAGAACTTGTCTAGTGTTTATCGCTTTTCTTGCTCCTACAGCATTTATCAGAACTATAGAACCACAAGGGAGCACTGGGATATCATTTCTGCCACCTTTGGAGATCCGCTCCAAGCAGTTTTTAGAAATGCAAGAGATTTCTGCACCTGTGTCTAGTAAGGCAAGTTTAATGATATCATTAATTGTTACCTTAACCCGAGATTTAATCCTACTGTTGGTATTTCTCTTTTTAGAATCCTCAGATAATTCAACTTCTTCTGGCTCACTCCCCCACAGGGTTAGCAGCTCTCGTCCAAGTGGGAGTAGTCTCCGAGAGCTTGAGAGTTTTCCGCTGGCGTAGCGTTTTCACTCTCCTCCATCAAGGTCAGAGCAGCCCCAGGAGGGTTAACTAGCCCAAGTTGGGTCGCATCTTTACCAGTAGGTTCGCTTTCCAACAGTTGTATACGCCTCGTATTCATCTGTGATTTATTTGAATGGGGATTAATATTGTTAGAAGGTCTAATATAATTACTCCTACCGTTATTTTGGTAATTGTTGCTAACATTTTTGGTCACAACAGGATTGTTCCTATTATCGGTCACTGGCTGTGCCGCCTGTTCCGAAACAGAAACCTTGTTGGTCGAAATACCAGTAGGTTGTCTAGGTGAGTAATTTTTTTGGCTATTCTCACTAGTTATTGTTCTAGGGGCCGGTGTTTGATTTGAGATGTTAGTTGCTATAGGGTAATTACTAGGTTGAGTAGCCTTTCGTTGACTTTCTGTCTTTTCTACAAATTCTAGCAATTCATTTAAGCTCTTGGGAGGTAAATGTGTCAAAAACATATTAAGTTCCCTATCAAATTGCCTAGAAAAATACCAAATTATTTCTTTTATGTTCATAGGTGGTTCAAGATATAATAAGACTGGGATTAAACTTCGGACGTAATCAGCCATGGTAATTCCACTCTGGGCGCGGTATCTACCGTTCATAAATTGTAATTTGAAATTCGATTGCTGCTCTAAACCCCAGAATCGATTCAGGAATTGTTGTTTAAAATCAAGGTAATTTTCTGCCATTTCCAATTCAGCCCAGATCTTGGTACTGTCATCCAAGTTACTAATGATTATATTGATTTTTTCAGCATCAGTCAAGCTCGGGAATTGCCTATCTTTTTCAAAGTTGCTAAAGAATTTGCAAGGATGTAATTTTTCGATATTTCCGGTGAACTTTGGAAAGCGATTCGAGTCGTAGAACGGAGCTGTATCCTTGTACGAATTCCTAGTGGCCTGACTTGTCAGGAAAGTTTGTAACAAAGTAAATTGGTTCTGCAAAATTTGATTTTGGGAAAACGTTTCCTCTAAAACACTGGGAGACATATTAAGACTTTCCTCGTTTCTTTCAGGTTCTCTCCGAGTCTCTTGGGACTCCGTTTCGGCTAATGTATATCCCGGAATGACACGAGAGCGAAGCTGTAAACCTAAATCACTTTCGTGTCCTGTATCAGCCAAGGGCATTGTCTCCTCTCTTTCCAATCGTCTAGAAGGAGTGCGAACTTTTTTTCCCATCATGTTTCAGCCAGTGTATAAGAACAATATGTTCAAAGAAGTGTATGTATGACCGTGGTCAAGTAAGTGTGACGACGTCACTAATTTCCAATAACAAGTATAAGAGGCTAAACCGTCAACCCCTTGGTGTATAAGTTCACGCGAAGTGTATAATGGTAACGGAATTTAACACTGGAATAGTAACCAGTAACGAGCAAACGCAACGCGCGACAGTTAGAGAATTCTTAATAATAATATGACGCTTACCTTTTTTCTTAGTTAGGGCAATCCTGCGGCTATTCCAATGTGACCCTGGGTAACGGTATGCCACTCCCGTAGACACAGGCGTCGGTGACGCTGCGCTTTCAAGTTGGATATCGAAAGGCGGAAGGTGGGGATGTCGGAACTCGGGAATTCGCAGGTCGGGACAGTGGAACTCGTAAACGTAGGAACTCCAGAATACTTGGTGAGTTCAGAAATCTTCTTTCTTCCTCAGATTCTCCTTCCTTGAAACCTTCTTTCCTCTAATTCTCCTTTTTTTTTACAGTTGAATTTTTTGGACTCGTCGGAAGACGTCGGTCCTGTCACGGTCGCCAAATTCTGTGACGGGTGGAACTTCAACGACTAGTTGTTGAGAAATTGGAGCCGAAGTAACCTTCTCACCAGGGTTTTTCCCGGGGCAGCTGAACGAAGGTAATTCTCGTCATGCAGTGAATCAAGGGTGGTCTGTGGTGGTACTCCACACACCCACGTTGACCGCAGTCGAAGCAGAGGCCTGTAGGTTCTCCGCGACGCTGGGTGCTCAAATTCAGCCTAGGATAGATCTAGTTGACCGTGTTAAACTAGATCGGGAGGAACAGCGACGGTACCAACGCGAAGTTCTCCAGGTAGATCTATAAAGACTAATTAAATTGAAGACGTAGGTTCAATTCTCTTCTTAAACATCCGGTAGACGTGGAAGTGGAATTTTGAACTATCCCTTCCAGGTTGAAGCGGTTCTGAGTACGTTCCTTCGGAGCTAACAGCAATCCAGATGGAAACTGGGCCTAGACGTTCAGAGAGCCAACAGCATCGATCAGATTTCTGCTGCAGATGTCGAAGTTGAGTTGCACCACCAGATACGTAGACGCCTCGGTCTCAACCTCCTGGTCCGGATAGGATCACAGAAGTTATAATGGAAGACGCGAGTTAATTACAATGAACACGTCTGAATCTTTCAAGGGGTAAAAACGAACTGTTTTATTTATCAAACTTCGTTGTTCAGGGGATGTTTTCAGCCTTCAACCCTTTTTCCCCTTCTCCTCGACAATTGCTTCTAGAAGGTTCGATTTGTTTAACATAGTTTTTAGGTTTTTATTTTCCTATGTAAATAGTTGCTAAGCAATTTAATAACTAATTTGAAAATTAGCGATTGGGTAATGACATATACTAATCTTATTCGAGTACATACTCGGTACGTCACTTACAACTAGAAAATATTTCTGTATGTTAACTAAATCTAAGAACAGTCGGTAACTGACCCGTTGCAAGTGGACGTCAGCAAGCTGTCAGAACTGCGCACGGCCATTCTGCCTGGTTGCCCGTCGCGTCTGGGGTCCCTCAGGGATCAGTTCTTGGTCCTGCGCTATTTTCGCTCTACATACAGGACCTAGATAGCAACTTGCGACACTGTAAGATAGTGAAATATGCGGATGATCTGCAGATCTATATTCACTGCCCCCCCGCGGCCCTAAATGAGTATATCAATAAGATAAATGAGGATATTCGACGTATTTGCGAATGGGCTGAGACTAACAAACTTGTACTAAACCCATCTAAAACCAGGGCAATGATACTTGGCTCCTCCAGGTACGTAAACGCAATAAACCCTCAAGGTGTTCCTAATATAGTAGTAAGCGGCTCCTCGATACCGTATGTAGATCTTATTAAGAGTCTTGGATTAACTATCACACCAACACTCAACTGGCGTGAGCAGGTCACTGCAGACTGTAACAGGGTGTACAAAACTCTATATCAACTTAGGGCGAATGGACAGTTTCTAACTAAAAATCTTAAACGACAACTAGTCTCAGCTCTTATATTTCCAATCTTTGATTACTGCTCGGTAGTTGTTTTAGACATTACGGCTGAAGAGGATATCCGATTACAAAAAACATTAAATGCATGTGTTCGGTTTATATTAGGCGTCCGGAAACACGAGCACATCACACCACACTATCGTGCGCTAAAATGGTTGAATATTCGGCAGCGTCGGTATTACTTTCTAGGAATACTAATTTATCGTGCAATATTCACGGGCTTACCTGCATTCATCTCAAGGGAACTAGCATTCCAAAAAAGCAGAACGGGGGCGTTGCATCGGACTCGCACGCACTCTTTGGACTTGTATGTGCCCTTATGCCGAACGACCATGTATCAGCACTCAGTTCTGATGTCTGGTATTAGACTATGGAACTCACTACCCATTGCTATTCGTGAAAAGCCCACGCTTGGGTCATTTAAAAATGCTCTGCACGCATATCTCCTAGAGGCCGGACACTAGCTTGTAGTAACTTAGGATAAGAATAGTTATAATATATCTAGTAAGCGTATATTAACCTACGATAAGTTTAGCATTTAAGTATTTTATGTTCTTCTGGATGTCTCAATTTATACTGACAGGGACTTGCTCCCTAGTATAATAAATATTATGTCTCTCTCTCTCTCTCTCTCTATTTCTCTCTCTCTTTGGGTCGAGTTCGCAATAATAATTCGTAATACGTGGCTGTTCCCTCAAGACTTCGCACGACAATGATCTATCGATCGACGATCGTTGGCGAGCGGGCGTAGGTGAGGCGGGACGGCATCGGAATCGGACGAACGTTGACGAGGATAGCCGAGCTCTCCCGAGCGTCGACGCGCAGTGATGGAAGCGGCCGAACGAAATCGAGCGGCGATCCTGACGGCACGGTCCTCGAAGCACGCTGGGCCGTGCGTGTTGAGGAGGCGCAGGCGGCTTCTCAGCCGGACGGAGGCGCTGTCATGGGCGATCGGCAGGCCTTAGGCGGGCCAGGGAGGAAAACCACATCTCCCTGCCGGCCGTATCGGCGGCGGATAGGCCCAGAGGGCAGCCCTCGCCTGCCAACGGAAACGGCGGAGCCCCCTCCCGGGTGCTCGAGGGCTTCTTTCGGCGTCGTGGCAGCAGCAGGATCCCGGCGACATCCAGGTCGGCGGAACCGGCGGGCATCTCTTGGTCGGTGGAGGCGGCGTTGCATTCTTGTCGAGTGGTCCCTCGCACCAAATTCTCCAAACGCGGCATCAAACAGCCATATGACATCGTCACTAAATCCTCAAAAATCTCCAGAGTGGCTGTCCTGTCCTCACGCCCTTAGGCCGTTGGCGAGAGACTCGAGAGAAGAGATTTCATATATCGTAACAGAAGCAAAATAATAATTAATCGCAAGAAACGTAATCGGAACTGACAACAAGGACGATAGTGGACGTTCACAAACGGAAAACTTAATATTACAGTAGCATACGGAATTTCGCTAGTGGATTGTCGTGCGGAGCCTAGGTTGAGCGAAAAAGACAAGTTTATTAATTTTTGGGGCGCGATTCGGGAGAATCACGTCACAAAACATATATATATATATATATATATATATATTGTGACGTTATTTTTGGGACGTCACAAAGGTCCCGGATTAGTTACTTTCGTTTTTCAATTTCGGGACGCATTTACGTCCCTCTTTCCAATAAAATGTTACGCAACCGGCCAAGAGCTCCAGGGTCATAGGCATTAGGGAACATTAAGTTAATATTTTCGTGTACATAAATATTTCATACGTCACGACCACTTCACCGGAACCGAGCCATCCGGACAGCTGGAAGCCAACGAAGGAGGATAAGCAGATTTTATGCCGAGGAACGTGGAGAGCTGCCGTGTCGACCTGACGACTCCACCCTATAAGGGACCCTACCCGACAAAGAAGACGGAGGGTCAACCCAAAAGGACAGCGCCATGGACTCCATCCTATCAATTGATATCGTCAGTACCGATAGTCCCTAGCAATGGGACTAGTAACGAGGACAAGGAGGTCCCGAGTTCCGCGAGACTCCTCGTGCTGGAGATCAACGGGCCCCTGCGTGGAGGCACCGTAACTGGCTTGCCATAGGAGGCAGAAACGACCAGACCTACCGAAGTCATCAGGATCTCAGTCACTATCGCCGAGGACAGGGCAGGAATCTCATCGCCGCCAGAGGCCACTGGACACCCCGAGCTACGGCAACAAGGCCGTGACTACGTTCCGCGTGGCTAGCGAACTTACGACCTGGACGTCAAAGTGTTGCGTTTAGTCCGCGATTGGAACTTTTATTTTACGCCGTCCTTCCGAGTACTATGTATCGTTTCTCAAAGGAAGGCTCCGGCATCTATCGAATATTATCGAAGTCCGTCTCGTAGGGGTAAGGCGATTGAGCCACAGATGTCACTCGTGTATTATATCGTGTGTTTTTATCGAGGAATAGTCCAACGGCATGACTTTTGTAACGGCGTAGTAATACGAGTATTGTAAATCCTCCCGAGGATCTAATTGGCTATCTAAGGGCACTACTTTTGATTGCTGGTGGGGACGCGAGCCCCAGCCCTGCAGTGAATTTGACTTGTCGAACATTCTTGTCTGAGTTACCACCGTGGTCGGGTGCGAATTTTGTATCGTCAATAGTTTCAATAGTACCGGTAAGCATCTTGTAACGAGTCACGAAATCTTTTCCATACAGTTAACTTTCCTATCGTTTTCGCGTTCGCGTTTTTCCCAGGGCCTCCGCCTATGGATGATTTCGGTATCGCTAACGTGGAAAAGATTCCGTGTATCGCCTAAATTTCTCTGTTGAATTGTTATTTCTTGATTTTGTAATCTTTTCTTAGCGCAAAAGTCTCGTGACCCTGGAGACCTTGACAGACAGAATCTGCGAGTTCTCGCCTCACGAGAACGCGTGTAGTGTATCGTGATCGTCTCGCTTCCCGAGACTTCACGTAGCGTCGCATGTGTCCCGCTTCACGGGAGTTCACGTATCGTATTCGAAAGTTCCGTAAAGGAATTACTTTAGATTTTGTTGATTTGCCTAAATTGTTATTAGTTACCTTTATTTGACTTGTTTCGAAATTATTATTTGTTAATTGTTGAAATTCTCAATCGTCCTGAATAAAAGGACACCTGTTATTGTTTTCTATTCCGAGGTTCTCATTCTCCTAATCAAGTCCCTTACCAACACCTCGGTGATCCCTGCTCCTCTACCATCTCGCGAATTATCTGTGCTGGTCGGTGGCACTTTCTCCGTCCCTTCTGGAATTATTTTGCAGATTTTGTATCGTGACGCAAAGGTGCGTCTGGCGCCCAATCGGTCTTTTTCGGTATCGTATTCCAGGGGGATAGGGGTTTATAATTTGTCGACGGAAAATCAGCTGTTTTGCTACGAACGGCTCGAGTAGTTGAATTCGGTCATAATTCGAGGAAAGAATTTTCGTCACAATATATATATATATATACAATATACAGGGTGTCCCAGAACTACCTGACCAACGGGGTATAGCGGTGTTCGGGAGGCACCACTGATCACGAAAATGACCTTCCTTTTGTCCGGAAGGTCATAGTTTTTAAATGGGAGCAGGTCAAAGTTGACCAATCAGAGGAAGATGTCAAGAGAAACGTAGGCACCTGCGAACTCTGAGTTTTCTTCCCTCGCTTTTGTTTATCGGTACTTCGGGCAGGATAACGTCAGCCGAAGACATACATATTGGAAACAAGAAACAAGCTACCGAGAAACAAAAGCGAGCTAAGAAAACTCAGAGTTCGCAGGTGCCTACATTTCTCTTGACGCCTCCCTCTGATTGGTCAACTTTGACCTGCTCCCATTTAAATATTATGACCTTCCGGACAAAAGGAAGGTCATTTTCGTGATCAGTGGTGCCTCCCGAACACCGCTATACCCCGTTGGTCAGGTAGTTCTGGGACACCCTGTATATATATTGTGACCGATAATTCAAAGTCGAAAAATGATAGAGAAATGATAATCTATAATAGCCACAATTAGTCGAAGGATCACGTACGGTGTCCGAAAGAGAAATCTGAAAAATTGAGGTAACGAAAGATCGCGAAAAATCACGGAAATTGGGCGCCAGACATCCGACGATGTCATAACACCGCAGGAAAATCCTCCGCGATATCCTGGCTACTCAGCCCACGGGAATGGTAGAGGGGCGGATCCTGTAAAGTCACACACACGCAGGAAGGTTTCGTACACGAGTAAAATAATGCGAGAGATTTGGTAACAATAACAAAAGAAGTGAGAAAATATATTAAGAATGAATTCCCGTAAACGGGAGAATACAATAGAGTACGGTAGTCTAGGCGCTACCAGCCAAGTATTTAACAATGAACGATCGAACACGAAACCCGCTAAACACGGTAAGAAACAATGGGCGGTCACCTCAACGGGACCTGAGTGGCAGAAGGCCTGAGCAATTACAAATTATCGTTAAGCAATTCGAGCTATACAAAATTACGCGTTGGCGGCAGCCACTTTACTCGAGTGACGGTACTCTACGGAGAAAATATCCAAGCCATGCGATCGGCCGGCCCACGGCCGCCGTAGAACGCGCGAACACGATAAAAGTAGAAATTATACAGGTAGAACGAATGACAGATTACATAAATAGAGCAAGAATAAGATATTACAATACAATGCAACACCATACGCCGTCTACCGAGAAGCGGTTGCCAGCGGATTCAGCCGTAAGGGACACTCCAGGGTTTTACTTCAGGTAGAGATAATGAAAGAGATAATATAAAATCAACACTCGCGAGAATCAGACAGATAAAGATAGGCGAAGATAATCGAGAAACGAAGCCCAGCATACGGTACTCGTCAAACGGCAGGCAATTACCGGACGGGAATGCGTGAAATCTGTCACCGGAATCGTTGCCGATCCCGGGCACTGTCCTACTGAATTTATCAAAGATGCTGGCTCGTTATGAGATGAATTATTAAAGGTAACGTAAGGGCTCACCTCAGGTATCGCCGGGAAGAAATCCGGGACCTCGGGAGTGGACTAACTTATAACTACAATTATTCTAATAAGCAAACGACTAAATGTATGGCACTCGCGTTGACGGTAATACGGCGAATGGCGAATAATGCGTTGCTCCCTCGTTGGGTGGTGGTGGCGCCGGCAGTTTCCCTAGCGCTCTCTGATTGGGCGGCGTTTGGGCCGTCGAGGGTGGCTGCACTGTTTTCGGGGCCCATGGCGTCGCGCGAAGTTTGGATGTCGGGATGTGATTTCGCCGGCTCTTTCTGGGTGGTAAGTTGCGGTCGTCCTGTCTTTTCCCCATCCAGGGTGGTGCAAACGTACGATACCTCCCGCCTTATCGGTAGAACGGTAGCATCCGCGAGGCACGGGAGGCCGCTCGGTATAATGACCTTTATGGCTCACTAGGATGGCAGGCCCTCTCCGCATTGGCCTCGCGATGGTTCGCACCGGTAGCTGTCTGGCTTCCAGGTAATGGCCGAACTTCCCGGAGCGTCCTCCGGGAGTCGGTACGTCGGACGGATTCTGTTCTCCTTGATCCAGCTGGTCGGGAATCCTTCGGTGGTCCGCCGCTGACTGGACACAGATGGTTGCTCCCGCAATCGGTGGCGATGCCTATGGTCGGCCGGTACTTTTACGCTACGATAGCGCTGCTCCATAGTTGTCGCGACTCCTTCCGCCCTCCTCGGCAGCTTCCCTCGCGGTACTTGGGGACCCGTAGCATCGGGCTCCCCTACGACTCCTCGGAAGCGTCGTTCTCCGTTCCCGTGCCATCCGTCCTTCTGGCAACCATGGGGCCCCTCCAACTGGCAACGTCCCCGCTTGTTCCACCCTCCTCCTTCTTGGACGAGGAAGTTCCCGTATTCCGGGAGAGTTCTTGGTCCGCCGTGTCGCATGTGCCAATGGTACAAACAAAAATATAATTAATTACCCTATTTCTCGGACACGTGAGTGACCCTGGAGTGTCGGTAACCAGCGCGAGTGCCCCGCCTGACGAGACGTAAATCCGTCTCGTACCGAAAAGAAGATATCCCGCCCCTAGTGACGGGACATCCCAAATGTAACGTCACAATATATATATTGTAACACGAAGGTTACAATAGACCCCCTCCGCCCCCTGGCTCGAGGTCCCACAGGCCTTGAGTAACGCGTTTAGTATAATCTGTAATGATAACTGCGTATCCGTAAGTATTGTAATCACCGATTTCTAGTGTTTTAGGTAAATTGTATATAGGATAAGATCCCTCCCCTCCACCCTTCCCTCCCTACCACCATCCCTGTAGGGCACTGGCTCGAGGACCATCATCGAGGACCAACAGCACCCACCAGTGGGCTGACACTTTAATACTCCCCTCCACTTCTTAATTGCCAGACTCGCGGGTATGCTGTTGTGCCAACTGTAGAAAATAAGTGAGGTATTTTTTGGTATATTTATGTATAGGTTGGCTGCACTACATCTGCCGCCATTTTAATGGGTCCGGTCATTGTTCAAACTGGTTAAAACGTGCTGCCACGTGCTGGGATGTATATCCATATTTGGCTAAACTTTTGTTAACTTGGTGAGAAAGTGCAGTTAAATAAACAATATTATTTTATCATATCTGTATCTATATTTCACTATATCTTCATTTCCGCAGTCTGGTGCTACTCTGGCTTATACGTTTAGTAATGACGAAATATTCGAAGTGTGTTGTTGAACACTGCGGATATCGTCAGCAGCGGAACAAGACGTGCATTTATGCAAAGTTTCCGAAAGACGTTGAACGGTATGTTTCAGTATGTAATATTGTTTTATAGTAGCTGTTCAGCTGGTGTTACTGCGTAGTTAAAATTTTGTTTTACAGATGCCGAAAGTGGCTCAAGGCTGTCGGTGAAAGTGACCTAATCTACCTACCGCCTGACAAGCTTCATAACATTCGGTATGTCTGTGGATGTCATTTCACCGATGACCAATTTTGCAACGCGACTCGCAAACGGTTGAAGAAGACCGCAGTACCGTCATTGTTCAACAGCAGAACAAGATCTCTTGGAGACGATCTGGTGTGCCAATATCCATTGACACCAGATTATAATACTGTAAGAATTTTGGACAATGAAAATTCCAACACGAATCTTGTGTGTGCAGTTGGATGTAAGTATATTTGGTATAAGTTCGTGTCGTATATGTAAATACTGACATACGCCAATTTTTTAACTTTTTTATTGACTGTATTGAGGTTCGACAAGTATGCCATTAGTTGGCGACAAAACAACAGTGGTGCACGAATTGGTGGAGGAAATTCCAATGAGTAGCGGATCGATGGTCAATGACTTGCCTTTGTCTGAAGAAGTGACTGAAGAAGTAGCGAACAGGGGTGATGCAAAACGATATCGACCATCAGGTATTTGTTGATTTCCTGATTGATAAGGATATGTTTGTTGTTTACACTTTATTCTCACAGTTGCTACCACCAGAATCAGCTGCAAAAAAAAGAATAGAGCTCGTTGGAATGCCGAGCGGGTCAAACAGTCCACGAAAAAAGAAGCTTCTAAAAATTATAGGAGGACAAGCCGCGGAACTGAAGAAAAAAATTGTAACACTACAAAGTACCAAGGATGCATTGCAGAAATTATCGTCCGCCGAAACATTTGCGTCGCTATTTGCGAAAATATCGTCCCCACTCCTACGCGAGATGGTTGTAGCGGATTTGAGGAATAATAATCGAGCACCAACAGGCAGACGATGGACAATGCAGGATAAATTGCTAGCGATCTCAATTTACAAACGCAGTCCACGAGCGTACTCATATTTGCAGCACTTAATTACACTTCCGACGAGCCGAACGATCGCACGGCTTCTGCATAATATTCCTATGGACGTCGGCATCAATTCGAAGATCCTCAAGCACTTGGAAAGAGTTGTAGCGACAATGGCTCCGCAAGACAAAGAGTGCATTGTAATGTTCGATGAAATGGCACTGAAACAAAGATTGGTTTACAACGAGTGCACCGGCGTCGTAGAAGGATATGAAGATTTTGGCACACACGGACGCACTCCAAACCATGCTGACCATGCTTTAGTGTACATGGTGCAAGGTCTTGGAAAGAGATTCAAGCTACCCATTGCTTATTACTTCTGTCGAGGGACAACGTCAGCCGACTTGATACGCAAAACTTTAGTTGACGTTATAAGGGCTTTGATGGGAATTGGACTCCATATTGCAGCAACAGTGTGTGACCAAGGCCCCACGAACCGTTCAGCTTTAAACCAGTTAAAGCGAAACACACGATCAGCCACACCAAGAACATTTTTTGAAGTTGACGGACAGAGAGTGTACACGATATTCGATCCTCCGCACCTTTTCCAGTCGCTGCGAAATAATTTTATGGGCAACTTCAGTGACTGGTCGCAAAAGAACAAGACTCTGCCTATATCCGATTATCCTGGGCAAAGCGTTCGCTGGAAAAATCAAATAGCGAAATGGAAGCACATTATGGATATACAGGGTGGACCAATAACTTTGTCCACCTGGAATATTTCTGTTATTTGTAATAATTTCAAAAAATGTTTCATACAAAACTTGTACGGTATCTATGGGGACATAATGTGATGTTATTTTTTTTTGCGAGGGTGGAGGCGTAAAGGAGTTTTCAAGGTCATTTTCAGTTTTTTAAATGGGATGCTACTTTTTATTCATCGCTATGTGATAGCCAGTGTTGAGACGATTTCAGCAAGCTGCTATCAATGTCATTTAAGTTCAAACATACATGAGATATTCAAAGTGTCGACCATTTGCGTCAATGCACATCTGCAACCTTTGTATCGCTGAATCTCGTGCACATCTTATCGTATCGACACTTATTCTAGCACATGCTGCAGTAATTCGTTGTCTCATATTTTTTGGTGTAGTTGGCATTTCTTGAAAAACAACATTTTTTAATGTTCCCCAGAGAAAAAAATCTAACGGGGTTAAATCCGGAGAACGAGCTGGCCACGAAACCGAACTTAAATGACATTGATAGCAGCTTGCTGAAATCGTCTCAACACTGGCTATCACATAGCGATGAAAAAAAAGTAGCATCCCATTTAAAAAACTGAAAAGGACCTTGAAAACTCCTTTACGCCTCCACCCTCGCAAAAAAAAAATAACATCACATTATGTCCCCATAGATACCGTACAAGTTTTGTATGAAACATTTTTTGAAATTATTACAAATAACAGAAATATTCCAGGTGGACAAAGTTATTGGTCCACCCTGTATATGTCTTGGATACGGCAACATATAAATTCAATAAACTTACGTACAGTCACGTCTTCCCCACGTCCCGAGAGAAGATGAGGGTAAAACTTGCAGCTCAAACTCTGAGCAACACCACAGCAGCGATATTAAGGTGTGTTTGCACTCTGAACACCACCTTAATTCCTCACGGCTTACTAACCGCTCAATTCGTCTCGGATATGGACGCAATGTTCGATTCCATGAATGGACCGGCAAACTCGAAGGACCGCAAGAACTTACAGCGGGAAATCGTTACAACGACATCTGGACACATCGAGCAGTGGAGTAACTTTCGGAAACACCTTACCGACATGCAGTTCGTACGATATAACGGCATCCAATTTCGACCTCCATGTCAAAATGGCCTCATTACGACATTATCGGCGATGCAAGATTTGTGGCAATATCTCATGAAGAAAGGTTTTACAACATTGAATCAACGACATCTGAATCAAGATCCACTGGAAAACCTTTTCGGCATCATTCGACAACATGGCGTGACAAATGATAATCCGACGTGCACTCATTTCGTCGCAGCTTTGAAATCGACAATTATTTCTAACGTATCCGCTCCACACAGTAGAGGTAGCAATTGCGAGAATGATGATGGGAAAACGATGAACGACCTCATGGATTTCTTTCTTGAACGTGAAATTACCTCACTAAGTCCAGCCACAGTAGAAGAGATTGTTCATGAGAAACGTAATACATTGTTGAACAACAATGTAGATGAAATTACAAGTTCTTATTCGGGAGATCCCGAATCTCCACCAATGTTTCATATTTCCGACTCCGAGGATGAGGATTTGATTCTCGAAGAGGACTTGATGGCGTTTCCCGACAGATCGGCAATTTACCTGGGAAACTACGTCGTTCGCATTATGGCGAAGAAAATGTCGTGCTCAGAATGCCGGCGATGCATTTGTGGTATTACGCCAGATGACGCGCTCCAACAATACGAAGCCGAAGGATTGATTGGATCGTTACAGCCATCGTCGTCAATGCTGCATACAATCGAAGTAGCCCAAAACGTTTTTGTCAGGGACATAGCTTCGCAAATGTATCGTGCAGACGTTACCGAATTCGCTACACAGAGACTGATGGCTGCATGCGATACATGTTGGTTGCAGTGTGAAGGTCACGGCGCCATAATAGCAATGGACCTCTACTCCATTCTTATTCGTTTATTTATAACACAGCAGTGTAAAATTCTAAATTACAAACTTAAAGACACTGAGGTTTTAGCGAAAGCGAACATTCGATAACACTATATACTATACTACATTATACTATATACTACGTACTTAAATAAAGGCTTTATTAATCCAAGTAAAACAGTGTTAGCTCACGTTCTTACTACCACTCACTACTATTAGTATTACTGAGTATTGCATGGTATTACAGTAGTGAGTTATTTCAAATTTTCCCGCGTGACCTGTAAAAACAGAAATACCAACATCGTAGCACGAAATACTTCACCCGCTCTCTAAACATTTTACGAAGTTGGCAATATGATCATACCTCTGAGCGCTCGACCAATCAGCGCGCGGGCAAATCGGGCAAATAAGCGGAGCTACGAAAGCATTGAGTTTCAGCCCACTGGCACCCACCATCACGAGAACACAGCATCCCTGGAAGGAGCAAGAGAGTGACTACGTCGCCGAGGCAGCGGAAGGCAGGGATGGCATGGGCAGGGAGAACAGCTGATCGAGTCGCCCGTGGGATGAATGCCCACCAACCCGACATCGTCGCCACCAATATGCAGCCCCGGTGCAGTCCCGTCACACGGGCAGGAAAACGTCCCGTGTGACAGCGGCGGAGCCCTCTCCCTCCGAGACCGCGGACGTGCCCGGGAGAAGTTTGACAGGCCTGGAGGCCGCCATGATGACCGGCGCGCGCAGCCAATACGCGCGCCGGCGAAGCCAGCACCGTGTTGCCGCCACGAGGCCCTGGAAGGCCCGGCGGCGCTGCCAAATTCAAACCGGACCAATGCCCTGCCATGCCGGAACTGCCAACCAATGCCAGAGCGCGTAGCCCTCTCAGCTGAGCAGCCACCACCAATCACCGAGGCCCTGGAGGCCCACGAGGACCAGGATCAGCGAAAACCTAATCACTTCGAGCCAGACAGCGGAACAATTAGCCAGTGTGAATTGTGAGAGTGAAATTTAAAGCGAGTGAGTTTGAGTGCGACCTTGGATATCTTTGTGGATTATACCGAGCGCGTGGATAGTTTGAGTGAGTACCGAATGATTGGATTTGCCCTCTTCGCCATCCCGTTTCTAGCACACCCTTTATTACAAGTTGCACAGTAGATTTTGTAGGTCCCTTCAGGACATTAGCGAGCCGGCCCACGTGGCCCAGCATCGTGAGTACTTCTTTTGTAATTTCGACGGGCCTTCCGCCCACCTACTCGAGGCCCGTGGTATATTGCGTGCGCCCTAGATTTAGTATTTCTGCGTCCCCTTTAAAACCCTCCGTGCTCTTCCTTTTCCCACCACCTGCCCTCTGCTCATCCCATAACCGAGGTAATTTTGTAAGAAGCCATTTTGCGTTCGGGAACCTTCCTCCCTGAGATTCCCTCACCTCTCCCGCCGCTAGCCCAGTTAGTCCCAAATAGTAAACAAACGAGGACCTCTCGGGGTCACTCGTCGGTGCTACACCGTAACAGTAGCTGGCGCCCAAAACCATCCGAATCCGAGTCCCCAGCTGATAGCCCTCCCCTGCCCCGCCTACCCCCTCCATCCTCACTCCCTAGACCACTGCGTGCTCCTGCGTGAGCCCCGCTTGTCATTAGTTCGTCTTATCTTTTCTGGTATATGTTTGTCTTCTTTATTGTAGTGCTTTTCGAATTATTATAGAATACACATTCTTTTCTTTATACTACCCCGTGTGCCCTTTCTTGATTTCCCTTACCCTCCGCGTTGAGATAGCTGCTATTGCTAGACCCTGGATAGGAATCACCTAGCCAGTACGTCACAATATATATCCACATATAGCTGCAAACGTGGAGAAAATATGGACCACGCTGCGCGAAACTTTCTGCCGTGAACATAAAAAGAGGATTGAATATGCGCCATCGGGTTCGGCTCGAACTCTCGTAAAAGAGTGGGGGCTATATCAGAGTATGGTCTTCCTGGTGCCGCATATCACTCATAGGCGGTACGTCTAATTAAATTATTCCATATTAAGTATTTGGCTAATTTTACTGATTTTTATTCGCAGGACTAAAAGCACGTATCGTCTGCCCTTGCAACAAACTGTGGACGAAGATGCCAGTCAACAGAGCGACAATACTCGGCGCTTAATACCCCTAGCACTTGCAGTATCGGAGCGGACAACTCAAGTAATCCCTGCAACAGTGATCTGCCATTGCCATTTTTCAGATCACTACTCCGGTCAACCATTGCTGAGCTTGTTCCAACAGCTTCTGCCGAGTCGGTTCCCTCAACTTCTGCCGAGCCTGTTCCCTCAACTTCTGCCGAGCAAGTTCCCTCAACTTTTGCCGAGCAAGTTCCATCAGTATCTTCTGGGCATGCTCTATCGACATCGGCGCCAAACCCGGTAGTGCCACCGATGGATAACTTCGCTAAGCGCAGGAGAGTGCAACAGTCTGAGGCTGAAAGAGAATTGGTGGAAGCGAATAGGATAATTGCAAATGCTGCGAATTCTGTTTCAGAATTTATAACCAGCAATGCAGAGGCAGCAGCACGGGCAGTGGCACCACAACCAGCCAGACCTCAAACAAGATTTATTTCCGCCATAGAAGACATCTTGTTTTACGTCAAAGAAGAGCACCAGGTGGACTGCGTCATCGAGATGATGCAAGTCGGCCAGAAGTACATGAGACTGGGTCGCGATGAATAAAAAATTAGTGAATGTCGGTATCGACACACGAATTGTCGAAATCGACAAGGAAATTGTCGGAATCGACATCAATGTTGTCGGAATCGACACATAAATTAATTGTATATACATTGTATATGACAGGAAATAGATAAATAAATGTTTTTACATATATAAAAGTGTGTTTATTTAAATAATTAGCAACGTAGAAGAAATTAGAATTAGAACATTAATTAGAACAAATAGCAATATATAAAAGTATATACAGGGTGTCCCATGACTTATTGCCCACCGGGCACTGGCATATTCTCCGCTGAAAATAGAGCAAAATGCAATTTGTCCGAATGAAATCGGTAGCAGCGTTCTCGAGAAAATAAATATTAAAAATTTAGAAATATCATCATTTTAAGTGATGATTTCCAACCACCGCCAAAAGAAAACAATAGCAGCAGAAAAAGTAGAGTAGCAGTAGAAAAGGAAAATGACGGGCGTTTAATTCTGTGAAGACATTCACAGCATTAGACTATATGATAATATTCCTGTTTCTACTTGAGTGAATGTGTTCACAGAATCAAACGCCCGTCATTTTCCTTTTCTACTGCTACTCTACTTTTTCTACTGCTATTGTTTTCTTTTGGCGGTGGTTGGAAATCATCACTTAAAATGATGATATTTCTAAATTTTTAATATTTATTTTCTCGAGAACGCTGCAACCGATTTCATTCGGACAAATTGCATTTTGCTCTATTTTCAACGAAGAATATGCCAGTGCCCGGTGGGCAATAAGTCATGGGACACCCTGTATATATATAAAAGCGTGTTTATTAAAGAAAGAATTTAAATGAAATTATTAATATATAATTATATTTCCTCCGCCGCCGCCACCGCCGCGTCGCCCGGCCCTACGACCTCTGCCGTATGCCCCGTACCGGCGATCATACCATCTTGCCCGACTTCGCCCACCTCCACTACTCCATCTGGGCTCTGATCGCGCTGAAAAATAATAAATAGTTTTAATAAATTAATATTAATTTATTTATTGCTTTTCTATAAATATTTAAAATATAATTACCGGCAGGGGCATTTCGTTGATCGTGACTCTGGGGCAGGAGACGCTCCAGGCGTTCCATCCTCTGCTCCAGAATCACATTGGCCGTAGTGGCCGCGTGGTCGTGGCCGTCCTCCTCGATGTGCCACCACGGGGAGGATGGATCCTCTCGTGGTGGCTGTGTTCCCGACGGCTGTTGCGGCGGTGGCGGTGGCGGTGGCGGTGGCGGTGGCGGTGGTGGTGGTGGAGAGCATAGCTCAAGCTTTTTCACTATAAAAAAATATTATGGTGTGTTTTGTAAATGGTATGGGATTATAGTATTAAATGGTTTACACAAAATGTTCAAACTGAAATCATACTTACTTTCGACGTCTGTCGTGGACATTTTTCTTAAAGAAGTGAAGAAGTGATGAACGTTTATGAACGATTTTAAAACAAATACATACCATCCTTTAATTCACTGTTGATTTTATAAATATGCGTTCACCTCGCAAATTAAGCAAACAATTGTTAAAAATATGAACGAAATAAATAATTAAATATAAATTAGTCCTTTTTTTTAATATAAAGTTTATAATTATAATCTATTTTAATTTTAATTTGTTTAAATAGAAATTATGCATCATATCCGGCAAACCTTCCAATCACAAAGCAGAACCAAAGTTTTCAAATATTCCTATCAATTGGAAAACAAGAAAATGGATCATAAAAATGTTCGAGTCTTTTTCAATTTATTGCAAGCCTCTAATAGTATTTCACAAATACTATTAAAAAGATTGCAGCGAAATTGACGAAGAAGTAGTAGAAGATGGTGGGTGAAACCTCACATTATTGAGAATATTAGATGCGCCTTTGGCGCGTATAATCGGCTGTTCTCCTACTTCAAACTCAGTGATCACGAAGAGTTTTCTCAATTTACAAGAATGACAGTGCAACAATTCAATATCCTTCATGAACTTTTGGCACCACTCCTTATCAAAAAAAGTATTCGAAAACCTTTAGAGCCAGAACTGCTAATTGCTACCACATTGAGGTTAGCTTATTGAAAATTAAGTAAAATATCAAACAATAACTTGTAACAAAAATGTTACTACAGACTCCTCCCCGCCACCCTGGCTCGAGGTCCCACAGGCCTTGAGGTTCGCGTTCATAGTTGATAGTGATAATTGCGTATTTTTAGTATGGTTAATCTGTTATATTTAATGTTCTAGCTAGTAAATGTAGAGTTAAGATCCCCTCCCTACACCCTTCCCTCCCTGTCCCCTTCCCCGTAGGGCACTGGCTCGAGGACCGTCTCCAAACACTATCATCGAGGACAACATCGTGGACCTGCTACGAGGACACAGCATCCCTAGTTGGACCGCGAGAGCGGCTACGTCGCCGAGGCAGCGGAAGGCAGGGATGGCATGAGCAGGAAGACCAGCTGATCGAGTCGCCCGTGGGATGGATGCCCCGCCACCACCATCACCACCAATGTATGCAGCCCCGGTGCAGTCCCGTCACACGGGCAGGAAAAAGTCCCGTGTGACAGCGGCGGAGCTCTCTCCCTCCGAGACCGCGGACGTGCCCGGGAGTATCTTGACAGGCCTGGAGGCCGCCATATTGACCGGCGCTTGCAGCCAGCCCGCGCGCCGGCGAAGCCAGCACCGTGTTGCCGCCGCGAGGCCCTGGAAGGCCCAACAGCACTGCAAGTTTGAAACGGACCAATGCCCTGCCATGCCGGAACTGCCAACCAATGCCAGAGCGCGTAGCCCTCTCAGCTGAGCAGCCACCACCAATCACCGAGACCCTGGAGGCCCACGAGGACCAAACCACCGGAAATCTACTTCACTTCGAGCCAGGTGTTGAAAGATAGCGTGCGTGATTGCGAATTCGTATAAGAAGCCCTGTTAAGTAATAGAGAGTGAGGAAGAGTGCATTGTGTGTGTATTTTCCTTTGGGATTACAGTGTGAGGATATTTGCGTGAGTACAGCGTGATTGGATTTCCCTATTTTCTATCCCTTCCCTAGCACCCCCCTTTCCCACTAGCTGCATATTAGTACTTGTAGGTCCCTTCAGGACACCGTTAGCCGTCCCCACGTGGCCCGCATTGCAGTAGTTCTTTTGTATTTCCGACGGGCCTTCCGCCCTTACACTTGAGGCCCGTGGTATATTGCGTGCGCCCTAATCTTAGTATTTTGCGTTAGTAGTTACAGGCCACTATGGGGAGACACAACAAACCCCCCACCACTGTCACCTATGAGTCATGGAGCGCGCAGCGCTCTGACCCCCCGCACCGCACTACGGCGCCACCCCCTCGCCCATGTAGTCTGTTCTCCCCACCACCGCCCTATGCCGAGCTCCCCCACCACGCGGCCCTGGTCCTAAGGCCCGAAACTCGGCAGCAGCGGCGTTGCATGTCCCTAAGGGCCTATCACGGTCGGAAATTATGCACTGACCACCGGTCGGTAATTTTTTTAATTACCCTAAGTGGGTAGGTGTACCCGTGGTAAAATAGAACACCGTATTTTGTAAGGCCCATTATGTATATTATAAGGCTGTCTGGTGTGATACATTTCCGATGAATAGCCTGAGCTCTGTGTAGAGGAATACGCTTAATGTTTTATTCCCTACCGCCCGTTACCATTATTGACAAGAATGGGGAGATGAAGGTGAAGGAAATAAAAAAAAAGAAGAAATAGGCATTTTTTGAATATATGTCGTATATTGTAAGAAACATCAGTGGTACATAAGGAGTTTGAAATAAAACGCAGCTTACTTAATTTTAATATATAAAAATTTATTATATTATAAAAAAAAATAAAAATATAAAAATTAAAAATTTTTTTTTTCTCCTCAATAGTCATCGTCGCTATCATAGTCGGAGTCCCTACAAAAAATAAAATAAATAATATTGCTATTCATGTGTGACACACACACACACACATACATGGTGTTCCATACATAGGAATGATTAATACGCACCTATTGTAATCGGTAATTGGAGGCAGCCCAAAGAGCTGCCTCAAGCCAAAAATATCCTCGTCACCCCAATCCAATTCCTCGAAGAGGAGCCAGCCGTTGAGGCCGCCCCTTCGAGCACAACGCTGGCTCCTCTTCTCCAGCATGTGTCTGACACATATGTATCCTTGGAGCTTTAATAAATAAACAACACGTTATATAATAAAACTTCTTTTAAATATTACGCTTGTGTATTAATAGAAACTTAAAGGACACTACACTCACTATTAAATGCACCTCACTTCGTCGACCCACCATGGTTGCTTTTTATGTTCTAACTCTGAGTCGACAGGATGAGTCGAGTCGGGGCGGCTGAATCGCCCCAGCTTACCCCCACTTGTAGTTCGTAGAAACGAATTTCTTGTAAATGATAACCTTATAATATAGAGGTACCGTATGCATAGCCGTTCATTTTTCGATACTTTTAACTATCGATGATATCCAACCCCTAATATTTTTCTCATCTAATATCCAACCCCTAATATTTTTGTCGGGATGAACCCTTGACATAGAACGTAGTTGCTTGTGGAATGCTGGGGTCCCCTCTTTCGCTCAATCTAGCGAACGATGCGCAAATACGGCTGGCGTGGGGGTACCACCGTCTTGACCAGCCCTATGAAATCCCGGCCACCGCAAACCCCTACTACGGGTATCTCTTATTTGCGACTATGCAAAATTTATGGCCATGGCGGGGGAAAAAGACGGTGCCCTGTGAACCATCTTAGCCGCATCTTGTCAGTACTGTGACAGCGAGTAATAGGTACAATTAAAAAAGCACAAGAGTAATTAAAAAGCATAAGTGAAAGTGACCTAGTGAAGTTAAAAAAAAAGAAAGTGGTATGTATAACAATATTAAGCTAGTACACGTTTTTTTATTTGATTTTAAAAAATGTATCGTACATTTCCTACCTTTTACCCTTATTTCTAGACGCTGCATAGTAGGTTAGCCAGGACGGTGACATCACATATCCAGATATATATTAACCAGACAGCTATTACTGCTATTGGAACGGTAAGTGTAATAAGACTATACGTTTTTATTTGCTTTAAACAAATTTATTAAAGAAACTGAAATTTTTACAGACTATGCCACCGAAGAGGAAAGATACACCGCCCTTGGGGATGGAGGGGCCGTTTGAGGGGCCCCTACTGGACGGCATTAGACCACCGCGGAATGAGTTTTTAGCCCCCCTCCACGGTGGCCAATGTTTTTATGGGTGCCTATATGTCCGCGGCCCTCTGAAACTATGTCACTGCTGTATGCGCGTGCAGGCCCCCGAAAGCAGGGCAGAGTACACCCCGGCAGTGCTCCATTATTTATTGGTGGATCGCACCATGCAGATAGGCAGCGGGGTGTGCATGCGCTGCGAACGGAGCGTCCTGCAGACGTATAATCCACTAGATTGTATTGCTTGCATTAGTTACTATGTGGACCACAGGGCCGTGGTCATAGCCCAGGGCGGTGATGAGGTGGCGGCCGTTCGCCTGTAACTACACCTATTATACATATATATATTTATCACTTATTTTTTTGGCTTACTAAATAATTGCTTACATATATATTGTGACGTGAATTTTGGACAATCCACGCCACAAACGACCCGCCAGTTTAGGGATTTACTGATTCTCTGTTTTACGCTCCAAACGTCAGTCCTAGGTTAAGACGCACAGATTCCTTTAGTATTAAGTAACCAGCCTGTCGTCCGCTTTAATGTTTCTTTGCTTGGGTTTATTTGCCTACTGCTTGCTTTCTTTTTCTTTTTCTTTCTTTGGATATTGTATGACGCTTTGGTGAGATTCATTGGTGTAAGAGCTGGTGGACCGAGGACGTACGACGGGGGAAGGGAGGAAAGAGGCGCTGATTTTGGTGACCCTTGGGGACCGACTGCCGCCGCTGCACGAGGAGTGGATGCTGCACCAAAGGACACCAGAGAGTTACTGAGTACCCGGGATGGGGCTCAAGCTTTCGTCTGCCGGCCGTCCAGCTGGGACGCCCTACGATCGACGCCGCCCTCGCCGCCGACCAGGAGTTTACGTGTCCTCCTCGTCCTGCCGCGAGGCCGCGAGAATATCTACGGCGGGCTCATGCCGATGTACCGCCGGAGACAGGGAGGGAGAGCAGCCAGCACCGCGGACTCTCGCGCTCCCTGGCCTACAAACGGACCGCAGCACCCGAAGACTCCCGAACGTGCCGCCGACAGCTTCGGTCATTTTCGTGACTAGCGATGATCCTCACCGCCAAAAATCCCCTTAAGGAATTTATACGTTTGAAGTTCGATATATTGTCACGGTTCCGCCAGCGCCGAAATAATGTAAATAGTGGGGGTCAAGAGGTCTCGAGCTGAGTGAAATTAAACGAGTACTTCACTTACGTTTGGAGCTTATTAGCGAGTGGTTGCGATTTAGGGACAGTCAGTAAGCATAGGGCCGACAAAAGAACGTACGGATAAGAGAAAAGATAACGGAAAAGAGATAGACGAGAAAGTAGAGAAGGAAGGAAGGAGGGAAGGAAGGAAGGAAGCCCTTTTGGCTCTCGAGACTTAAAAACGTACTTGGCCGCTACTAGATTTGGTGAGACCCTTGACTACCATTATAAAATTGGCGAAATAATTTCTTTGTGTTAGTGAAAAAGTACCGCCTAGGCCTTCTGCCTCAGCGGACGTATCTCCGATTTTGAGAGTCCCGATGTGAATGTCTTTCCGCATCGGGCTAGCAAAAAGGACGATAGTGCTGGGATTTGCGAATTAGTGATACTTCGATAATTTAATGTTTGTTGGATTTTTGCCGCATGAGGCCCTAACGTAAGCTCTATACTGGAATCTGTCTGGAAAATAAGTTTTCTTATATGGTTGAGTATTTCTGTAACGCTGCGCTTTTTGGCGATATTTCATATTATAATTTATTGATGTCTCGCATTTTCTAGTTGCTGGGTATGGTTTAGAGATTTGTCGAATCATTTAACGAATGAAGATTGAGCGCCCCTCTGGCCTAGTAGAATAGTACAAATCCTTTGTTCACGAGATACACGCTCGACCTCGCGGCGACCGCGTGTGTTTTCGCCGGCCGTTTTGCCGTTCCTTCTGAACGCGGCCGATTAATAATTATACTTAGTCTTTTATATTAAATTTAGTGTATCCAAAAGAGTTTGAAACCGGCAACTATAGGATGCTTTTAGTGATAATTATTATATTTTATGCTCTCGCTATTTATGTGATTTCTTGGTGTTATCTATGCTGTATCGTATACTTGTCGCGTGCTTTTCTGTTACTCTTCGACTCTCCGCGTTTTGCGATGGACTCTTTCCTATTCGCGTAAAGCTCCTTAACATCTAGGGAATTGTAGTGACGAGTACGTCGGATTCTTTGTTCGCGATTCGGATTATTTGTGTGTCCTTTCGCGCTCGTTAGTCGTAGTATTTATTGAGTGCCGTTTGTGAAAATATCAGAGTACTTGGTTAGTTCTCAGAAAAGTAATCCAACATCGAATTACTAGGGACGGCCCTGTGCCGCGAGCGCGTCACGAGCCTCACCGCTCCCCGCGATTACACGCTTCGCCCGCGCCTACGAACTCGCCGAGCTCGCCGCTCACGCGTGCGCCGTCTACCGCGCGATAGCCGCCGTGCTACTTTAGGCGAAAAGCCGTAGATCTTGGTACGCTTAGTAGAGCGAATTTCTGAGACTGCTGGATAATATGATCTGTCCGATTGATGTTCGTGTATTCGTTCCGCGTTGTTAGCGTCTTTTGCGTTAATCTTTCCGCGTTAGCTTAAGTCAATTCTTTAGTGTAATATTTCCGCATTTCAGTAAAATCCATCTGAGCATATCATTTAATTTGGCGAACTTTGTATGCGTAGAATCCGTAAACTTTGCATTTTGGAATTATATAGAGTCATCCTCGGGAAGTTCAACTGATGGAATCATCTAGTCGATTTTCTTACTTATGTTCCTGCGTTTGCTTCTATTTCTATTGCTTGCTTATCTCTACCTACGCTTTTCTTTCCGCATATACGTTATAGTAATTTCCTTAGATTAACTTCACTTTGGTTTGTATAGAATCATTTTCTTGGCTTTGTTAATTTAGTATAAGGCTTTTGTGATTTTGAATTGATTTGCTCTGCACCGCTCTTGGTTGTTGCTTTATCTTGCCGCATGTCCTTCCTTATATGAATTGTCTTTTGGCTACATTTTCTAATTGCTTCTGATGACTTATTTTAAAATATAGCTCTGGTGCGTTAACTTATTCTGGTGCTTTTCCTATTTTCAATTGCTATACCTCTGTTCCCTGCCTGAACGCCACGACGCTTCCGTCTAGCTAGCCACCGGACAGGGCATTTGGTGACTTTTGTTTAGCGACTCTCTCTCCTCCGCTGCTTAGTGGACATCTTACGGATCGGCCGTTGTCCCTTGGTGCATCTCGTAGTGAGATTAGGTTAGTGACTTTGTGAACGGGAGGCGCGTCTTAGGACCGTTGGCGTCGCCCCCGGATCCGTTAAATCCTTGGTGATAGTGTTGAGAGCGAGAGGCCCGTCTTAGGTTGTTGGCGTGGTCCTCGTGTCCGTTATGTTAGTGTTTAGTTTTAGTGTAACCCGGCCGATTCCGAATTGGGTAAAATTTAATTAGTGACAAAGAGAGTGCGTTGCACTCGTGGTACTCCCGCGAGGGATACCTGGCGCCCAACCCGTGAATTCGTGTTGGTGATAGGAGGCAGAGAGAGAGGACCATTGCGGGTCGTTTTTGCTGGCGTAAAATATATTGGATCCTTCGGGGAAAGTTGTTCTGTACGTCGCAAAATTTGGCGCCCAACGTGGGGCCCGAGTAAGGAGTTTTTTTTTGGTAGTTTTACGTCGCAATATATATATTATTACTATTTTATTAAATATACATTATACACCGCTACATTACATCGCTATCTCTATTATTATACATATACAGGGTGTCCCAGAACTACCTGACCCGGTGGGTATGGCGGTGATCGGGAGGCTTCACTGATCACGAATATGACCTTCCTTTTGTCCGGAAGGTCATAGTTTTTAAATGGGAGCAGGTCAAAGTTGACCAATCAGAGGGAGGCGTCAAGAGAAACGAACTCTGAGTTTTCTTCCCTCGCTTTTGTTTTTCGGTGGCTACGGGCAGGATGACGTCAGCCGAAGACATGCTTATGGGATGTCACTCGCTGAGAACGGAGGTTCTCAGTTGAAAACTCAAGCAATTAATGAAAACTGCAATGTCCTATGATAATGCCACATGACTTACACAGATATCTCTGTGACGTCTTACGTATATTATCTTGATTTTGCTTTTCTTTTATTGATCTCCAGCGATTCGTGCTACATCCCGTTGACGACTTTTCATATGAATAAAGCATATTCCCTAAGAATTTATTATTCCCTGTACGATATAATACAGATCTTTTGTAGTAGGCAAATCCAAAATCTGTCACCTACAAGTATTACGCAACTTGGCGTGGCCGATAAAAGCGTTACACGTATCTATTATTTTCTCTCTTAGAGCCCATACTATGTCAGTATTAAATACCTTCCATGCTTCTCTAGCTTGATTTTACAATTAATGTTATTATTGCAAGACTAAAGATATTTGCAATAAAGTTGCATATCGTACAGGGAATAATAAATTCTTAGGGAATATGCTTTATACATATGAAAAGTCGTCAACGGGATGTAGCACGAATCGCTGGAGATCAATAAAAGAAAAGCAAAATCAAGATAATATACGTAAGACGTCACAGAGATATCTGTGTAAGTCATGTGGCATTATCATAGGACATTGCAGTTTTCATTAATTGCTTGAGTTTTCAACTGAGAACCTCCGTTCTCAGCGAGTGACATCCCATAAGCATGTCTTTGGCTGACGTCATCCTGCCCGTAGCCGCCGAAAAACAAAAGCGAGGGAAGAAAACTCAGAGTTCGCAGGCGCCTACGTTTCTCTTGACGCCTCCCTCTGATTGGTCAACTTTGACCTGCTCCCATTTAAAAACTATGACCTTCCGGACAAAAGGAAGGTCATATTCGTGATCAGTGAAGCCTCCCGATCACCGCCATACCCACCGGGTCAGGTAGTTCTGGGACACCCTGTATATTTATCACTATTTTTTTTTTGCTTACTTACATATAGTATATCAAACGTTTTTCGTTAAAACCAACATTTTTGTTGTGTTATCATTCATTTTTTAATATAACTTAAAAAATATTGAAACACAGTGTCAGTCACGATAAATTATAAATCTATAGAATAATTTGTTGTGTGGTACTGATTTTCCACGTTTTGTAAGTTATATAATTAAATTCCCGGAACCAGACAAGAAAAATGATAGAATTAACGAAAGAACATTTGAAGTATATAAACTATGGGGAAGAATTCATCAAACTAGAGGGAAATGATGTCGTGAAACCACTATATTATAGTTCTTATAACTATTTCCTTATAGTTATACAACTCCAAAAAATAGCTAGAAACACTCAAACCTATAGTTGTTGCAACAACAAGCTTCCAAGGTCCATAAATACAAAATTGATGATTTAAGCAACCTAAGAATGATTCATACTAACAACAACATTACCTTAGTGTAGCAGACTAAGATCTGTAATATCCATGACAGTAATTTTCTAGTATTCTCTGCAATATCACTGTCTGCACACAACATTTATAGCGTTGGTAAAAATAATTAAAAACTATCGTTGCTTCAATAGAATATTGAAAATGTAAACAGCTTACAAAACTCATTTTGCAGCACTAAAATTCATTAGTAACTGCAAAGAGTAAAATAAAGGCTTTCATTACATAGACGTTTTTAGTTTCTGTAACCACTTTTGAATACTTGCTATAATGCAATGCAAGTCACTTACACGTACTGATGAGAAATAGTTGTTGTAGCTAGAGAAGTTGACTACATATACATGACGCAATATAATGAATGAAACTATACATGCTTTGTACCTGTAACGGCGAAGTGAAAATTCAGATCACCCAAACCTTATAGTTGTTATTATAATTTTTTAGTAATTGCCCTAATGCGAAGACCAAAATGGTCGATGCTAATGAGAGATAGTTCTGATAATCATAAAACATGCTTACTTCAAATATACAAATGAGGTGAGTTACAAGCAGTTCTCGTAACAATGAATTTTGTTATAATAACAATCGTCTGCAGTTGCACTGACCATGTATTATTAGTATAAGTAACTAAAGAAATAAAGTTGAGGTGGTATTTAACTACAAATTTATAGTTGCCTCAACCATTTTTTTCTCTGAGTGTGTGAAAATAAAAAGTAAAAAATAAGTTGTAGATCCGCTCAAGGCTGCTGGCTACAACAACCGCCACCAATTTCGAGAACCCATTGTACCGGGTAACCCGCTGCCCCGTAGGAGCACGACGACACGGAAGAGCCGTGACTGTGGATTCTTAGGGACGGCGTGTACGACGCAGCGGATACCGACGAAGCGGCCAATGTATTAGCGGAGCTCGATGAGGCCCCAAGCGCCGCGGATACCCTCGAAGAAGGTAACGTATAAAGAGGTATTCTTTAGCGCTTAACGCCTTTTTTTGTCAAAATTGCTAACATTAAAAATGTAGGGGATGATGAAATCCTGTTAGACGCTGTATTCTCATACATCGGATCGATGTTTAATCCTCGTGAGGAATGAGAAGTCAGTATGAGCCGAATACTGTTTCTTTTTATATTTAATAACGAAAAATAATAAAAAAACCTCTTTTTCCAAACGCTAGATGCGGGGAATGCGGGCGTACAATATCAAACCGGCGGGGGACCCCTTCTTTAGTCGCAGAGCGGTCACGACGTAGACACTGACAACGAGGGAGTTATCGATAACGATGTGTTACCGTCGGGGTATAGGTTTACCGTGCAATCCGAAACCACGTGTCATATAAATCGGTTTCATTTAGGCGGACGCCAAATAACAATGGCTATCCGGCTGCCGCCCCAAGATCCTGATACGAATACGGTATCTTGGCTGCAGGGCGCGGTCCGAGATATACACGCGTGCCTTACAACCTCGTGTACCGCGCGAGATTGTATAGATCTGACGATCAAATCAGACAGTTTTGCGTGCGGGGCCGCGTGGCTGTCATACAGACTGGCTCGAGACTTTCTCGAAAACGACGTGTAGGGTGTAATATCGCCTGTCCCACAGAGCGCCCAGGCGTTCCAAATAGACAGATTTTTTGTCATCGATACGTGTATAGACGAAGTACCGCGTGGTACAGATCGCGTAAGGTTAGCGCACAAGTTTGTGAAAAAAACACTCTATACTTACCCTAATAAACACCGATAATCTCTGTCTATCTAGATCGCTCGTTGTGGCGATGGTACACGCTGAACGCGGGGAAGTACGCTCTGGGGAACTGTATGAAAGATGGATCGCTGTACGATGTCAACGGGGTAAATTACAAAAACAATTCGCTCTCGAGCTTGTGACAAACGCCTGTGTAGACATACGGTCTGACGGTTGCGATATTCCAGAAATTGATAGATTTCAAAGGTACCTTGCTCCGAAGGGTATAGCTATTATTGTCTACGAGTTCGACAGTATAGGCAGCGGTGAGAAAGCACTGTACGACGGATCGCAAATAGTCGATAGCGCCTACGGTTCAGGAAAACCACGGACACTTGTCTCTAGCCACCACGTCGCAAATATCTATGTTTATCTTACTAATGCTGTTTGACGAGGACGGATAATCGAAAAATCTATCTCTACCCCACTACCGAAAGTCGCGTTAGCTCCTTCTCGTTTCATAGCGGGGTACTAACTGCCCTCGTCATAGAGCGTTAGTTTGAGAGAGAGAGCAAGAGCGTGCGCCCGGACACGAGCAGTTCCCCACCAAGCTCCCTGTTTCGCATGAGGGCTCTTATTGGCGTCTCGCTTACACTCGTGCTGTGTAACAAGGACGCACCGAGCGTCACTCTGGCGTCTCGCTCGCACCGTAGCGCTTCCTGCGTTGCACGCACAGGCCAAGATACGCGAACAGGCGCTGCCCAAGCTCCTTTCTTACCTCACCGCACGGCTTCTACCGTTGTCACCATTATTATGGTTCAGTCTACACAAACGTTGTTATAGCCGCGTACACCACGGCTCAGGCTCGTCTGAAATTGTACGACTTCTTCGAAGTATTAGATAGACGCGTTCTATATTACGACATCGACTCGTATATATACTGTGACACCTTTTCCCGTATCGCCTAAGATACTAGATTAAAGATAACCAGATCCGGATATAAGGGAGTACCTTCGCTCGACCGGTCCAATATCTTCGAATACGTAAGTGACACACAAACCTGGGAGGTATGCCGATGGGCGTCAGGTATCCAGTGATGCCACGAGGTAATGATAATGAACTGCACCGAGATAGCGATAGGTAACAAAAATCCGACGATACTAGGACCGATGCGTCGCGGAAGTTCGACTAGTTCAGCCAGATTTATGTAACCAAAAACTTAATACTTTATTGCACCTGGCAATTCACAATATAACAAACAATCAAAACCCGACAAAAATATGAGAGGCTACTAGAGGTAGTCGCGGCATTACTCAATCATCGCAGGTGTCGAAAATGGCCCACAAGGTAGCTTATAGCTCTACCAGGTAATGAGCGTAGGTAATAATAAGCGAGTTGAACTCCGAGAAATATCCGGTCAAGTATGTTAACGCATATTAATAAAAACGTAAAATAAACTCAAATAGACGGACAAAACAAACAAGCTCTTCCCCGTGGCTGTAATAGGGGAAACCACTATTATTAGAAAATACACTTCGCTCACGAACTAGCATAGAACTTATTACTCCGGCAACGAAGCTCTTCAATCGATGCTTGCTTAGGCCGTTAGGCCGGAGTTAACCGATATTTCGCTACTAGGTAGCGTATTATAATAATAATCATGTAGGCAGCGTGAAGAGTTTCGCACCCGGTTACAAGAAAAGACTGCTTACTAGATAATGCTGATAATTCAGTTTCGCACAAAGGCACTTTCGGGTGGTTGGTTCCGGAGCGGTGTATAAACGTCCTCTTTACAAGAAGGTCCACGACGAAGGAGGACGATTACGAGTCTTTTCGCGATACCCGGGGTACTATCCTCCCACCCGACCCTTAATTTTACTGATTATAATTGGTCAATTATTCATCGCAATTACTTCCGCCAATCTTAGATGCGTATTGATAATATATCGCCAGGATCTAGGATCATTAACCCTATCAGGTAGCTTCAAACGTTCGAGCGGTTGCGTGCGCATCCTTTGCGCAACCCTCTGGGTAATAGTAGTATGCTAGTGCTCCGACGGAGGGCACAGTGTGTTCGTCGCGCAGTGCCTTTGAAGTTCTGCTGGGATGTTCCGAAATAGTGTTACGTCCCTTCGAGTTTCATTACTTAACCGGAGGTTGCCGATGTAGGTAACCAGGTAGATTATCGGCTACAGGTAGCGTATGAATCTTGACTCCAGGTAAGTGGTCTTTTCCTATGCTCCGTATTTTGCATTTCGATGACTCTCAGAGTGACAGCTTCCCGTACCTTGCAGGTTGCTGACCGGATCCTCGTGCCACGTTTTTGGGGAAAGCCTTATCGTGCCCACAGGGCACAAGAATACCCTAAGACGACAGACGAGGTGGCCCTTCACCCGGGTATGTCGAGTATTCCTCCTGAGCGCAGTGGATTCACATGTGGTTACGCCGGACTCGCATCCCGATGTCAGGTAACAGGAACACCTTGGTGGAGGCAGCAGGAGTTTCGTGACGTGCGAACAGGTAAGACGGTAATCCCTTCACAGAGACTTCTGAGGTTGGCGGCAGCTGCGATATTGGTGGTATGCGTTGAGCCGTTTGAGTTCAGCAGGCTCCAGCAGTGGCGATCGGGTCGAGCGGTCGGTATAGCAGTCCCGCCGGGGTCGGTAATGTCGTCCCACGCAGGTATCTAGCTTCAAAGTTCTCCGTGTTGGTGAGTATAGGCTCGTTCATAGGTATAGATTAAAATTAGATGTAATTAATTTACAGATCGTATGTTTTCTAGGTGGTTCCCCGACCCTCGCTAGTGGACGCTTACGTAATAGCGGACTGTTCCCGCGACAATACCCTTGTGACGTGCATTTCTGAAAATGCAACGTCACAGTACTTGGCTTCAATAATATGATTTCAATACTTTTTGTCACAGAAATTCGCATCATTCCTGTACTTGGCGTAGTTTTTTACAAGTGTTTTTTTGAGGGATATCACAAGTTTTTGTTGCTCAACGAGATACAGAAGCTCTAAGCACTGAAATCTATATTTTTACAGATATAAAATGTAAATGCATTATGATGTCGCTAATCAGAAAAATATATAGCGTTGTCGAAAATGTTTAATGGCACATAAATTTAATTTGTAAGTCCCTTTTTTTTAGAAATGCATAAAGATATTGTAACGTTCCACCCTTATACCCCTCTATCCTCTATCCTTTTTCCTTCACAATCATCCATTCTCGATGATGGATACGTCGAGAGCCCCACATAAGAGTGCATGGCGCACTGTGGATGTGCATAACAGTATCTGAGAGAACTCCTCAAATCCTAGAATTCCTCAAATATCCTATTTGACCTCTCACAGCGACGCCGATAAAGGAAAGGGAATATAGGACCTTTAAATCTCTAATATTGCGTAATCCCCTTGAAACTATTCAGAGCGACAGTCATGAGGAAATAATATTAGAAATTATTACCTTTAATATTCTTAGAATCTGAAACACAGTCGACCGACTGAAATCAAAATAAACAAGTGCCCAGACGCAATAAGCCGGCACCCGCCGAACACAATAAAAATACCAGTAAGCGGGTACTTGAAGAAACCGCTAATCCAATTAGTCTAATCAAATAATCGAATCAAATAATAAATCGAAATATTGAATCCAAAAAGCGACGTTAACACCTCGGAAGGATAAAAATCGTTATCCCCACTAGATTTACCGTATGCCTATCGACGATATAAGCAGCGGCTTCCTCGATAGGAAACTGACTCTTGTCTTTCTAGACTAGTCAACCGAACTCTTGTACACCACAAGACGACAAGAAGCAAGTAAAGATTTCGAAAGTACAAATTATTAAAAAGCTAGGAGAAACCCAATCCTCTATTCCAGAGCGGATCAGTGAACAGTATTGTACTGCAAACTGTGGGAACTCATCCTCGGCAGTTCCTGGTCTTGGAAAGCATTGTGTCTCCACCATGTATCAGGCAATCTGCTATTCTTGTAGATATTCTGCATCGAAAGCATTGTGCTGGAGCTGTCAGAAATCGACCATTAAAACAACCCTCCTTAAAAAGACTCAGCTCCCAATATCATGGTGATTAGTAGCTGTCTGAGCCTAACCTATCCTTAAGATAAGGGATTCAGCAAACGGGGTTCATTGTGATCTCCTGTGGGTACTGAATCATTATCATCCTAACTAATAGCTGGCCCACGGTCTTCGGACGCATTGTGCAATCTGCTGTATTGTGGTTCCAGCTACCTCTTTCCATTCCAAAAGGCTAATAGAGAGAATACGTAAACAAAAACACTTCTTGTCGCCTACGGTACGACTATCAAACGAGAGACAATTATAAAGTGTGTGAATGCGTGTGAGAGAAACAAAATAGAATATTACGGATGCCTAGTCCGTAATATATAGGACAATATAGCATTTTTTTTTTATTTTAAAAACTCCAGTGTCTAATTGTTTCTGAAGACGCCTGCCCAGTGCACAAACCCTACAAAAAGTCTCGTGATTCCTAAGGCTACAAAATCACGAAACGTCTCAATATATGTTGTGACGTGATTTTACTCCCTCGAACCGCCTCGTAGCAAGACGATCTGATCGCACCACAAATGTAAGGGACGAGACTCTAAAGTTTTCCCGAGAAAACGCAAGGAGGACATCTCTACGATAAGAAAAGCCAAATGGGCGCCAGACGCAGCGTTGCGTAACGCAGCGTCACGTAACACACGAAACTCCCGAGAAAAATTAAGAGGACTCCGGCTAGTAGGGAAGAAACGAAAAGGTATGGTAGAGGGGCGGGGAACGCACAGGTGGTAAAGAAAGAAGATTAAGAAACCGCGAGGTATTCAGTAACAAATATAACAATGGGCCCCTTATTTTGGGACTTATACGAATTAACAATAATAACAAAATAACAAAATGAAATAGTGAATTCGATACTAGTAATACGAAAGCCACGCGATACAGGCTTCCTTAAGGGACGCGTGGATAAACGATAAGATACGATATTAAACGGTCGCTACCGAGACTTAATCCGTTGCCGGTACGGAGTTACGCGTACGAAGGTCGACTCTATCTACGCCCTGAGACGTAGTTACTAAACACACGATTCGGGCGAATAGGGGCACGGATTTGTTCGAGTGGCGGAATTAACACGAAATATGGAACATAAAGAATGTGGAAAATACAGATTCACACAGAATAAATAATGTACAATAGTAATATACGAAACTCTAGAGGCAAGAAGAAAGATATTCGCAGATTCACAGAAATAATAATTAGGTGTAGAGAATTTCAATATCTTATTTTATACTGTAGGCTTTTCAACAATATGGCTTGCTACTTATTTCTACGTCCTACGAGTCTATCACGGGAAGCGTGATACACAAATTCTCTACTTTTCTCCAGGGTCACCAAGAGTAATGCGATAGCCAAAATACACACTAGACAATCAATTATAATAAATATAGAGTTCAAACGGTAGGCACGGAATCTTTTCCTCTTGCACGTTACGCCATCGTCTCCTAGGCCGAAACCGGGAGGAAAGTAACAACGAGATACAAGTTGGCAATTAAATGGTAGTTACATCGACGGAAAAGATTTCGTACTCTCGACGACGAGACGCTTACCGTGAACAATACTAACAGGCCTGTACGATACAACTCTTCAAAACGAGACCACCGGCCAAGACGGCAAACTAATAGAGAATGAATATCTTCCTCGGGAGTTCTTCGGGACTCGGGGCCAGCGCTAGCTCCGTCATCCCCGCCGGGCCCTCATGGGCCGATCATCATCGTCGAAGGTACTCGCCAATTGTAGGTCCTCGCGCTAATTTCTTCCGCCCATACGTAACGACAGACCGCACGATCCCCACGTACAGGCGGCGAACCTCTTCCCTGGGCCCCCCAAGGTTCGGGAGCAGGCGCGCAAGTGCTGCGGCCACTCCCGCTCCCCGGGACCCTACACCCTCGAAGTGCGCCCGGAATCTCCAGTGGCTGTCCAGGGTGAGACCGAGGTACTTCATATTCTCTCCGATCTCCACCTGGGCCTCCCCGATACAGATCCGCGCCCCCATCGGGGGCGGGCCGCTCCGCCTGCGGTTAAAGACCCACATCGCCTCCGTTTTTTGCGGAGCGACCCGCAAACCGAGGGCGCGGATCGCCGCAACGACGCGCGCCACGCCCATCTCCGCCAGCCGAATGGCCCTCCACCAGGAGGTCTCGCCGGCGAGGACCAGTGTGTCATCCGCGTAGCACACCAGCCCTACGCCGGGCGGCAGGCCAACCGGCAGAACCGCATCATATGCTAGGGCCCACAGGGTCGGGCCCAGAACCGATCCCTGCGGGACCCCGCACCTCACATCCCTATTGTGTGGGGTCCCCTCCCTGTCCCGGTATGTGACCGTCCTCCCGTCCAGGTAGGACCGGATCAACCTCCTAATATGGGGCGGGACCTGGTGGTATTCCAGGCCCGCCCCAATCGCGTCCCAGGGGAGGGTGTTGAAGGCGTTAACTATATCCAAGCTCACCGCCAGCGACACCCCCCCCCCCTGGGCAACTACCTCCACTGTGAGGTCCCGGACCCGCTGGATCGCATCCAGCGTGGACCGGCCTCCGCGGAAGCCATATTGCTCCGCGGAGAGATCCGGGCCCACCCGCTCGAGGTGCCCGACGAGGCTGGCAGCCACCACCCTCTCTAACAACTTGCCCGCCTCATCGAGCACGCAGAGAGGACGGTACGACGAGGGGACCCCCGTCGGCCTGCCCTCCTTATGGAGGAGGACCATTCGGCCCCCCTTCCACCCACGGGGGAAGGTTCCCTTATTGAGGCAGCCCTGAGTGAGCCGCCTCATCCGGTCCCCTATCACCCCGTGGGCCAGCCTCCATACCCTGCCAGGGATGCCGTCCGGCCCCGGCGCCACACGCCGGGCGCCGAGCTGTTGGACGGCATCCGTCCACTCCGCGTCCCCGAGTGGGGGTGTGGGGGCCGCGTCCGGGTGTGTCGCCCCGTCCCCGGCCCCCCAGTCCCCCACAACTTCTCCCGCGGCAGGGAAGAGGGCCTCCACTACATCCTCTAGGGCCCGGGGGTCCAGGGACCCCGCCGCAGGGGGCGCCCTGTTGAGCTTCCCGGTGACCTTCCTATACGGGCGCCCCCAAGGGTCCCTGTCCAGGGAGGACAGAAGGTCCCCCCATGCCCGGGCCTTTGCGTCCCGGATCGCGTCCTGAAGGGTCACTACCCGGGACTTATACGCCACATACAATGCCCTCTCCCCTACCTCGTCCCTGCTCGCCCTCCGGCGGGCACGGAGGTAGCACCGGCGGGCCCGGGAGCACGTCCTCCTCAACTCCGCTATCTCCTGGGACCACCAGTACACCGCCCCACGCGCGGGGTGGCCCGCCCGGGGCATGGCAACATTACAAGCGTCAGTCACGCACCGGACAAGCCGCCTCGCCTCTTCCTCCACATCCTCGACTGGTCCCGCCGGAGGGAGCCAATCGCCCGCCAAAAGCGCAGCGAGCAGGCGGTCCTCATCCAGCCTGCCGAGGCTCCATCTCCTGGCATCTCCCCCCGTAACCGGTGGGCGTCGACCCTCCCCACGGGGGGGCGCCAACCTCATCACTATGTAGAGGTGGTCCGAGAGGGTCTCAACCCCCTCGGCCACCTCCCACGACGCCACCTCATGCGCCACCGCGGGGGAAGCCCAGGTGATGTCCACCACGGACTCCCCCCGCCACCCGACAAAGGTAGGAACCCTTCCCCTGTTCAACAGAACTAGGCCCCGGCAGGCTGCCCACTCGCAGACCGCCCGCCCCCTGGCGTTCTCCCGCGATGAACCCCAATAGGGGCAGGCCGCATTGAAGTCCCCCGCTACAATCACCCGGCGGGGGTGGCGCGACACCGCCCCCCCCCCACCTGGTCCAATATTTCAACGAAGCGGGCCAGGGGGTATCTGGGGGGGGCATACACCCCCACCACCGTCAGGTCCCCCCAGTCCACCATCACCCAGTCCTCATCGCTCTCTAGCAAAGTCATAGCGGGGGACCCCATTCCCCTAACCACGGCCACGGAAGCCCCACGGCTACCAGCCCAGTTAGGCTGGGAGGGGACGCCGTAGGGCTCGGCCGCAATTCCTAATCCCACTCGCATGCCCGCCATGCTCTGGACAAAGAGGTCCTGAGCACGGCGGGCATGATTCAGGTTCGCCTGAAGTGTTATTCCCTGGGGCATCGTCTATTCGGCGGCCTCCTCCATCGGGGTGACAACTCCCTCCTCCCCGGCGGTGGGACCAGGCCCACCCCCCGACGCAACACCGATAGCCCCGGACGACCCTCGGAACGCTTGTCTACCCTTGTCCGGACTCCTGTCGGTACGGATAGGTGGTGGAGGGTAGCGACCCCTCGCACCTGGACAGCTTCCAGAGCCTTCCATCCTCTTCGGTACTGGTGGAGTTCCCTTGGCGGGACGTCCGTACCGGCGGTAATGCGAGATTGGAATGATCCAGTGCGATATCTTAGGCTGTATTGGCTTCCCACTTGATTCGGGAGCCGTCAGCAGCGGGGTGGAGGCGCCTGGTGACGTAGTGCGTCTCCACGTTCCCTCGCGGGACTGGCGGCGACTTCCTTCGAGCGAGGCTGCGACTGATGGTCTGTCTAGGCGTGGCTGCTCTTTACTCCCTCGGCGAAACGTTGATAGTGGTGGTGGTGGCCGGATATGAAATGCATGAAATAGTTGTACGGAACAAAAATTAATCCCATGTAACTCTAATATAATCTTGGACCCTGGAGTTCTTGGCCGGTACCTTTCGCAACTCTCCCGGGGGACGGTAATGCGTCCCGTATTTAAAACACGCCAGTTCTATACTCGAGACCTTGTGACGTGAATTTTAACGTCACAATGTATACAAATTTTTAAAGATAATGTAATCTTGAATGCACATGAGCGTCGTTAATTGTGTCCAGCTTCTTGAAGCTGGTAAGTAAACATAAGAGAGGAGAGTATGCTGTATTATTTATGTATCTCTAGCCGTGCGAACAAAAGAAAGGATACTATAGTTTGGTATGACACCTTGGACTTCTACATCTAGTATCTAGATACAAGAAACTACAAAGCGGAGCACATGGACACTCTGGACTTTCACATCTCACACCTAGAAACAGGAAACTACGGAGAGGAACACGTGGACATCCTATATCTCTAAAAACTGTCACTTAAATTACGAGGAATTATGTCGAAGTACACACATACATCCTGTAACGTTTGTCGATAGTGCTCTTTCGTACGCTCCTTATGAGTGTACGAAATGGGATGCAGGTAAGTGCTCGGGGCTGGCGTCTTTAAGAATTTAGTCGATACAGGTTGGTAAAGTAAAATAAAATAACAAAATTTTATTGAATGATTGATAATCGGTACAGTAGTTTTTGTAATCGGTGCCAATTATCCAGTCGTAATCAATTGTCGGTATTTTAGAAAACAGGATTTTCTAGGAATCCGCCTCTGTTTGTTTTCTATCCCTATCTCTCTCTAACGTGCATGTGAGGTACAGAGGATTTGCCTGTGTTGGTTCCATAGCCCTAGTGGCGCTTTGCCTATCTATTGGCTATGGCACTGTGTGCGACACAACTACCAACGGCGTGGACAATAGATTGAACAAAATGGCGATAACTAAAGTTTCTGAGGTAGATCATGGTGGTCTCCTCAGAACTTTATCAATTTTTTCTACGTTGAGGTCTAATCGGAACAGCGAATGTTAATATTCCGTAGCCTCTCGACACAATTACGGACTATGGGTTTTTCTGACGCGGCTATGCTCTATCTCGGAGGATACAAATTGAGCTTATTGGGTTAATGACTCTAAATGCGCGATCCTGATTTAAATTTACGCTGAGTCCCTTTGTAACGGGTGCGCTCTCATTACAGGAGTACTGAGAGGCTGGTCGTTTTGTCACGTTACAATACACCCAACACACGCGCTCCATATGAAAGTCTTAATAATTCTGTACTATTGTGAAAGTAGTCTTATCTTAACTGGAAATTCGGTGTGAACGGTAGCTTCACGTACAAAGTGTATTTGATTGTGTTCTGTATTCTTAAATTACCAAGACCATCCAGAGTACAAATAGGTAAAGAAGTCAAAGTAGTCAGCGCCATCTGTTGTGTTAAAAAGTAGATGGACGTGCGAAGACGACGGCGACGACGACGGACCTGAAATAAAATCATCTCGCGCGCCATGTGAATACGCCCTGATCTCCTACACTAATCGTATTGAACTTGGTGGCAATCGATTCAGAACCTTTGATTGCTATAGGGAATGTATCAATAACATTTTCTCAGCCATAGCCGTTCATAAACTATTTGAGTCGAAACACAGATACGAGAGATGCTTCAAGTAAAGAGCCTTGGTGGGCCGTGCCCTGTACGCCGGGTTGCCTGTACTTGATGCGAGACTCGACCGAGTCTCTTGATAATAATAGAGTATACAACCATAGTAAGTATGGCATACTTTTGGTACATACTATCGACAATTTACTAGATGCACTAACTGAGCAGATGATAGCAATGAAACACTAATAATAAGAATAAGGTAAACAATGACAAACTACTATATAACTTAATACTAGTTGTACTAACGAGTGTAACCACACTTATTGTTCCACAATTAGATGATCACGTAGTCGTGTGCGGAACGTGGATTTAGAGGGAGATTCCCTAATCGCGGTTGGCAAAGAATTCCAGAACAGAGATCCACCAACATGAACAGCATGTCTGTAACACTCGGTACAATGAATAGGCACCATGAGGTCATCGTTTCTACGTCTGGTTTCGCGAGACAAGTGCGTGAAAGGTGAAGTGACAAGTGCCGATCTAAGATACGTACGACTACCGCTAGGTAAAAATTTATAAATAAGGTTGCCAGGCAGAAAAAGTCGCCTTTGTCTAATTTTTAGCCAATTTAGCTGACGATAATAAGGCGTAACGTGTTCATCTCTGCGCATGTCAAAGATAAAACGCACGCATGAGTTTAATGCCGCTTGCACCTTTTGTGTTAATCCACTGGAACAGCAGCCGTACACCAGTAAATAGTAATCGATAATAGGAAAGATAAGAGCTGTCACAAGTGATATCCTGAGACTAACATTCAGGGTAGCGCAATTTGTCTTCAGCACGCACAGCGTCTTGTTTATCATTCTACATACCTCCAGCATATGCTCGGTCCAAGTGAGAATATTATCTATTTCGACTTCAAGACAACGCATAGATGATACGAAGGGAATGGTTTTAGAATCAACGCGCAAACATGGTACCAATTCTATATTTAACTTACTTAGATACCTAGGTGAATCAGCAATCATAGACTGCGTCTTCGAGGGATTTAAACTAGGACAGTTTAAAACAGTCCATTGAGTGATTGCATTTATATTATTCTTCACCATCGAGAGAGCATCCATCAGACCATTGGGTTTACAGTGTAAGTAAATAAGTAAGTCATCAGCATAGATGGAGTGTGAACAATTTGAGATGACACTTGGTAAATCTTTCAGATACAACGTGAATAGGAAGGGACCCAAAATTGAACCCTGAGGTACCTTCGAAGAAGCCGTAAGGAAGGAGAACGAGACTCCATCTAATATCATCAATATAACTATCATGTTCCTTTTATTGAATATTTATCCATGTTACAGTTTTTAATTATGTTTAGAAAATTTCGGAAAACGCTAGTAAGAGGTTATAAAATTTATATGTATTTTGACAACTTAAGGTAGTATGAGCGGAATACATAGTCAATAGAAAGTCTATATTTTTAATTATGAGGAAAAACCGAAGTATTACACATTACGGTATATTATAAATCATAATACGAAGAGAGAAAATTTAAGAAGTGTATGCGATGATAATGCGTGTATATTTCTAAAACGCTAGTAGTTAAAATAGCATTCACATTTGACTCAAATTGTCTAGCCGGCCGCGATTTTGCGATTCCCGGAATACGCGTGACAACGCTGTAGTTAGCTATTTTCTGACAGTTTGATGCCAGTTGCACGAAATGTTACGAGCTTGCTTACGATCGAGGATAGAAGCCGATATGAATTAATATGGCTCAGCATAATATACATTCTAATCACGGACGTACTAAAGGACGATTTGTGTCCGAAAAAGCATACCAATGGCGAAATAATGTACGTGCATCGAGACAAAAAAAGATAAATGGTGAAAGTGAGGTTATCACGAAAAAAAACATACGACGATTCGGGACGTCGTATTATCGATTTTCGTACTCTCGCTGAAAATCTCTGGTGCAATTTTTGCAACCTTCCTCTCTCGTTTCGAAATATAGCACATGAGGAGAGGTTTGGGTTGGCAAGCAGGTTGGATGTGCTTTGTGTGCAGTGCAATGAAAATCGTACGGTTGAAACTAACAAACGTCATGCAAACAATCGGTTGTACGATGTCAATAGCAAAGCTGCGATAGGTATGTATTTTTATTTTAATTCTGCTCACAGAATTTATTATTATATCTAGAATTATACTTAAAATTCTCATTTTATGAAAATATTTTGCAGGTATGATCGATACGGGTATAGGAGAGGCCCAATTGAACACACTCTTATCGGTTTTGAATATTCCAGTTTTGCCAGGGACTATCGTAAAACGTTATGAGCGACACGTTGGTCCTGCATTTGAAGAGGCTGTTGAAAATAGTTGCCGCCAAAGTATAAAACTTGAAAAAGCAATGACCATTGCAGCTCAGCGTGAAACCAAAGAAGAACAAGCCGAGTCAGTATGCAATGCGATACATGTGATTGACACGTTAAGCTAGAATTTCGAGCAGACTTTCGTTTCCCTTACAGAAAATATTAATTTACTGTGTTATTGCGTCAACGCCATGAGATGTTGAATTTTTCGCTGTTTTAGAGAGCCGGTCGAATATGAAAATGATTCCGAAGAAGCAGTGGATATTGTTGCATCGGTTGATGCTGGATGGCAGAAACGAGGGACAGGTCGTGCCTACAACAGTCTCTCTGGTTAATATCGTTTGTCTTTTATAATTATTATGGATCATGTAATTTGAGCACTGCATATTGAATGATTACTTCGGTATTCCAGGTCATCTGTCTCTGATTGGTCATCGTTCCCAGAAAATCCTATCCTATGCCGTGCGAAGTAAGGCTTGTACCTCGTGCGCTCGCGGGCGCGATCAAAATGATCATGACTGTCGCAAGAATTTCGAGGGAAGCGCGAAGTCTATGGAGCCTGATATGGCTGTAGAAGTGATCGTTAATAATAAATTACTGAAAGAGGAAAACGTCAGAGTTGCGGTTCTCATAGGAGACTATGACTCATCAACGATTGCTGCTGTACGACGAGAATCGTCGACAAAAATCGAGAAATGGTCAGATCTCAACCATGTGTCGAAAGCTCTAAATAATGCCTTATACAGTTTACATTTGCCGGGCAAAGTAATCAGATATCTTTCGCGCTGCTCCACTTCTGCGATAAAACAAAATCATGGGGACCCTACAGCCGTAGCGGGAGCTATAAAAAATATTACCTGCCACGTATTTGGCGAACACAATAACTGCGGTGAATGGTGCGGTTATAAGCTTTTCGGAGAGAATTATAAGCATAAAGGGCTTCCCAAAGGTGAACCGCTCACCGATCCCGGACTTCGTGATTCTCTAACAGGAATATTCTTGCGGTTCGCTCAAAACTCGCTAAAATTAGCGCCGTGTGCTTCCAGCCAGGCCAATGAGTCTTTCAATCACACTGTAGCAAGTAAAGCTCCAAAGTCGAAGTTTTACGCCGGATCTGAATCGCTAAATTTTCGAGTTGCGGCATCGGTGTGTCAGAAGAACATTGGCGTAACGTACATCGACGAGATGAACAAAATTCTGGAGCTATCCCCCGGTGTCATAACGAAGCGGTTTCGAAACCAAAAAGAACAGACACGGAGGTCAAAAATCCAGAAATCGAAGACTGTTGAAATTAAGAAACGGAGACTTTTTCACAAAAACCAACAATCGACGAAAGGAGCCGCGGCTGAACGGCACGAAGGGATAACATACGAAACTGAGAGTGGATTTACTTATGTCTCTGAACTCACAAACGATCCCTCTACTTCCGGTACGTATTATATTGACTATACCGAATTGAATAAATCAAACTTTTAAAAACCCACATAAATAGTAAAATGAAAACATTTGTTGTCTTTCAGATGGCAACTCGCAGCTACAGACAGATTTGAACGATATCGCTCTAGTTATCTTCGATTTGGAGACCACTGGACTCTCAAAGACAGCAGAAATTTGTCAAATCGCGGCAGTCTACAACGATAAAGCTTTTAACGTGTACATAGTACCGTCGAAAGATATGACCACCAGAGCAGCAACAGTTACAGGGCTCCAAGTTTATGGTGGCGAAATGTATCTGAATGATGCTCGAGTGGATACGATACCGCCTCGAATGGCGCTCCAAAATTTCATCGAGTATCTACGCAGTATCGGAACCGATGTAATTCTGGTGGCTCACAATGGCTTTAGGTGACGGTTTGCTCTTCATTAGTAATTGTGATTTTTCTCACCAAATGTTATTGATGTCAAACGTTGAGTAATCATTAGCAATTATTTCACAGGATTTCTAGGTCGAGCAATAATTTTACCATCGTTTCTTGTGGATTTACACATTTACAAATGAACATATTTTTCAACAGCTTTCATGGTTTCTAATAGGTTTGATGCGCCGATGATACTTCGTTCAATGAGAGAGTATGGGTTGCTGGATCAATTTCAATCGATCGTGAAAGGGTTTGCCGATACCTTGAATCTCTTTCGCGATCACCTTCCGGATCGAAAGAAAGAGAAAAAAAGTTATAGTCAAACAGCCCTCGCGGAAGATCTTTTGGGCTTAAATGCAGCAAAAGGTGCTCATAACGCCGTTAATGATGTATTAATGTTAAGTCAACTAGTTTCTGTCACTGGAATGAGCGAAGATAAAATTAAATGTAACGCAAAGGCGACGAGTAAGATTTTATATGAGGCGAAGATGGCCGTTATGCAAGCTCGAAACAAAGAATCTTTGCTTGCAATGAAAGAAACAATATCAGCCGGTATGATAGGTAAAATGGCAAAGGCTGGAATCACTATGCAGGTTCTGGAAACAACTTATCTGAGCTCTGGAGCAGAAGGAATTCGGATTCTCCTCAGTGAAGACGTTAGAGGAAAACCACGAGTTAGTAAAAATAATAAAATCTTTAAAGCTATCGTGGCTCAAATAGAAAAGACTATCATTAATTTGGTATAGCGTATTCTTGTTAAAAAATTAATATAATTCATAAATAATAAGAGAACCTGATGAAATTGTTGCTTGTTGCAAATTGTGATAATAAATGTACCGCATTTTAAATGTTACACAATGATTGATTTTATTAATCCTTTTCCGCCTAGATTCCCTTATTTATATCTAATCAAATGTATAAGAAAAAAATAGAAGTGAAATACAACCTCAACATGTCTTACAGAAGAAAGCAGATATAAAAAAAAATAATAAAAATATAATTTACAATGTTCAGGTTATATTCGATATACTATTAAGTCATATCTATTATTAAGAAGCAAATTCATCATGCGGGATAATAAATTCAGAGCAACAACTCTTTTAGTGCATTCAAATTGTTCGCCACCATTTAGTTTCCAGCTGAGATATGAGCGCTGATGTCACGCGGTGTTGCCAAATCTACATCCTCTCAGCCGCCATGAAAAAGAGGCCAGAGCTCGCGAAAACATGTCAATTTAATCAATGATATCCATTCAAAATATTCGGTAACATATATTTTTTAAGGGACGTACGTGTTTGTGATAGTTTTCTCGATATTTGGTGCTTTATTTTCGGAAGGTAGCTAAATTCAAAGAATGATTATTTCGGTCTCAAAGTTTTATCTGCCCGAATTCTGTATATAGCGTATACTAAATTTCCAAAGTTTGTACATTAATTATTACTGTAAATAGTCGGTAACACGTTAGTAGTTATATACCACTATTGGCCGTCACAACAAACCCCCACCACTGTCCCCCATGAGTCATGGACCGCGCCGCGCTCTGACCCCCCGCACCGCACTATGGCGTCACCCCCTCACCCAGGTGGTCGGCTCTCCCCACCACAAACCTATGCAGTGTTCCCCCACCACGCTGCCCTGGTCCTAAGGCCCAAAACTCAGTAGCAGCGGCGCTGTATGTCCCCAGGGGCATATCACGGTCGGTAATTATGCACTGACCGCCGGTCGGTAACTTTTTAATTATCCTAAGGAGATAAGTGTACCCGCGGTAAAATAGAACACCGTATTTTGTAAGACACATTATGTTGTGACGTGGTGGAATTCACCCGTCTTGTCCTCGGCGGAAAATCACGCCGAAACGCGATACGGGCCTAAAAGGCCATTGCAAAGTCCAGGCAGGATCCACCGACCGCAAGGGCCTATTGGAAAAGTCGATAGATTATTTTATTATTTTCTTTTGTTTTGCGTGTACTCTGCCGGAGTTCGACTAGGTGCTCGCTCGCCGTGCCCGTGAAGACGCGTAGGAGGAAGAGAGAGGGAGAGCCAGCTGGAGTCCCAGGAGGGAGGGAGCTGCGGCACGCGAGGGTCGACACTCGCGCTATCTGTGGAGAGCAGCTCTACTGGCCCCGGAGGCGCGCGCAACGCGGGACAGCTTGACGTCACGCGGAAGCAACGCGCTCTACGCAGCTGGCACTCAACCACATCGACTGGGAGTGGCGCGCGAAGCGCCCACCGATTGAGCACCGCTACCGACCCCTATGGCTTACCGCCCACCGTCAGGTTTTTGTACTGGAAAATATTTCCGCGAGTTGGGAATCCAGGGACGCCTGGTGCACCCTCGCGCGAGATCGAAGCGTATATTCGTCGTAAGACGAACATTTATGCATGGTATATTATTGGATGCGATCTTGAATAATTGTCGCGATGACCTGTTCGAAACTGGCGCGTGGCGAAGCGTCTGGGTTGAAGGATTCGTCCGCCGGGCGAATCGCCGCCCATTGGCCTAAGGGTGGGGGTGCTGTCTTTCTCGCGAGAAGATCGAGAATCAATCAATCCTGCTTGGACGCGTGCGTTAGTCGGACGTTTGGGTTTGTTTTGGTGGAAAACAGAGAACGAAATAGTACGCGAGTGCACGAGGTGCTGTGGGCAAGGCGAACGAATATATTGGATACGCGAACAAGGGAAACCCACGGTAAGCGAGTGCTATTTGACTTTTGTGAGCGACGTGTTTTCGTGCAAATCTTGGTACGTAGTTTTGGTTTCGCGATTTGACTGCGCGTGCAGAGAACACGCATTTTTCGGAATTGACCAAGGCACGAAGATCCGTCGACCGGCAGGGTTCACTGTGTTTTTTTTTGGAATTGCATTATGTTTTGTTGATTTTGGAAAATTGAGCGTTAGTAACGTATTCGAATTGTTGCCTGTCTGTCCGTCCGCGAGGACTTAGAAATCTTGTTTTGCGACGCGTAGAGCGTACAGGTCCTTGACGGTCGGGTATTGTGGAAAGGTGACCGCGGATTAGCCGCGTCACGAATTGGGAACGCATAAGGTACGCGAAGTACCGAGTAAACTCTTTCGTGAATTTTTATTCTATCGGAAATGAAGATCCTTTTTTTTTGTTGTTCACGCTTATATTGTCGTTTCTGTAGTTCGGTGTTGTGAGAGATCGTCGCGCTTCGCGCCGCCGATTTTATTAAATAAACCGAACCCTTTTTGAACTTTAATTCGACGCGTCCGAATTTATTTTGTGTGTCGTGTGAACGTCTAGACCTATCCGCCCTATTCTTCCGAATCCCGACGCCTCCGCGGTACTGAGTTAGCCAAGGAAGGTCGGAAGGAAAGAATCGACTGGAAGCGGATACGTGGTTCCCGTTTGGAACCTGGCGCCCAACAATATCGTAGAAATTTCACAGGAACAGTTGTTAGCCCTTGGGTTGCCTGGACACGCGAAGGAATCGCGTAAGTTGTGCACCGGTCATCCTCATATTTTCCGGTGAGGTTCGATCGCGTGAAAAATACGTCACAATGTATATTATAAAGCTGTAGCGCGTGATACATTTTTGATTATTACCGTATTGTTGACGCGAATCCGCTTTAAGTCGTAAAAACGTATCCTGATTAATTGGTAAGGCCTGGTCCCCCGTTTCCCAAGCCGCGTGACTTTAAGAATGTTATGCTCAAGACATTCTCCGAACAATGACGTACTCATGGTTCAGATCGCCTCTGAAGAATGTCTTTATCTCAGTGAGAATCCCTGCAGGTGTGCGATGGCGTCGTATAACACTCATTTCCAATGATGAACATCGTGCAGAGGGAAAGATATAGGGAGAATGAGGTGTAGGAGACAAAACAAGAAAAAAGTTTTAAATAAAAATATATTATAAGCATATTGCAAGATACATCAATCATACAGTTTTATTAAGAAAATAAGTGTTATGCATGGCTGTTCTGGTCCTCCATGGTGCTCCGCACGAAGGAGAGGTACTCGTGGTTATACAGGGAGAGCAGCTCCACTAATAATTGGTAAAGTACCGGTGACCACAGGCCTTTCTTCTCCAGAGTCTGTCGAAGATCGCCCAATATGCTGTCCCTGGAGGAGGTGTCATCTCCGCGCCGGTCGAGTTCCGCAATCAGCGTATCTTTACAGTTGTTAGCACTGTCGGTAATTGCGCGTAGCCTGGTTATTTGAACGGTCACGCAGCGCAAGACCCTCTGGAGATTGAGGTAGGACACCCTCTTCATCACAACAGTAGGTGTGTAGGCCCTAGCTCTTTTAACACCAGAGCCGTTGTTGTCCGTAGACACAGGGATTGCCGGCTTGATAATAATTGCCCGCTCACCGTATGAGTACGTGAAGACTATCTCATGAGTGGTCATGAGAATAGGATTGCTAAAAGCCTCGGGTACCTCCTTGATGTTATCCTCGGCGGTGAAGAACTTGTCGATGACGGGGAAGTGGTCGGTGATGATGGACCATTCGGTAGGTTCAAACTCCACGCCGGAATAATCTTGATTAACGATGCGTATGACAGTTGATAAGCTTCCCGAACGATTTAGAGAGAGGCCGGTGATCACTTGCTTCGAAAACGAGCGGTTTAGACCGTACACAGCTGGCAGCAGTACTTGCTTCTTGTACATGATTGTAGTAAATGGTATTATACGATCGGTACGAGGGTCTGAGCAGTACTGTCTAAGGCAACATCTAAAAAACAGGTCATCGAAATATTGGCGAACATGTCCCCCCACCATCACCATAGCCACACCCCGTTTTCATAGGATGCAGCGAACAAAGAGCCTATGGCCGTGATACTGCTGATATCGCAGGATGTATCAAAGATGACGAGATGCTGATATCCTATAGCGAGTGATTCACGTGAATCACTGTACTGCTGGGTGCATCTGCATCAGCGTTAAGATGATCCTGTGAAAAAGAAAACACGCAGCTGGGACACGCGCGAGCAGGCAGCGATGTACAGTCTAAGAAAAGCAGTAGAATCATTACAGTGAACAATTTACTGACAGCCACCGTAGAAAAAAGAAATGGCTCACTACGACGACGACGACGACAATGACTTTTTGAGGCATAGACGTATGCAGTGGGCGAAGACACGAGCCCTCTATCGGTACACAAATCCCGAGTACGATCCAAAGAAAGAGGCTGTGCGGGAGTGGTTGAGATTGGGACATTTAACGGGTGTACCGCTAGCCTCAATATACATGACGAAACCGGGAGCACTGAACATTGAAGACCTAGGCGCCGATAACCCCGACATGGTCTGTCGTAAGGGCTGGCCGTCGGGTGTAAGACCCGTGATACTACCCGAACTGTCTATAGCAACGATACTGAATAAAGGACACCATGATTTCACACGCTGTAGCGTAACGCTGGGTTTTATCTGCGATCAGCGTTCTAACGATAGCCCTTACGCGCAGCGCCTAGGTACCAATGAGTGGTTGGCGAAACATGAATGGTGCATGTCCGACGATAGTAATCCCAAATGCCGCATCACGTATCGGCGCCCTATGGCCAAATCAGAGCTAACGATATTGAGGAACAGGTGGGGCAGACCCACACCGGAAAAACTACCGCGTCGTGCACCTATGCGTCTGGAGTCGCAGGCCTGGTTAGCGGCATTCAATCATCTTGAGAGATTACGCGAAAGTTGCGTCACACTGTGGTGCCTGAGGGCTATGCGTGCATACGAGACAGCGCTACGTACTCTGGAGAAACGATGCAGTTTGACAGAGTTTATTGGGTGCGTTACCCTGACGACGCGGGATGGTCCACCGCTCCTACACTACAAGGAATGCCGAACAAGCGTGGTCAGCATGCCTCACGGTCTTTACGCGTACCTGGAGGCCCTCGACGATGCGTGGGAAACCTATACACCCCACGATGTTTACAACGATGCGGAGGGGGACCACGCCGAAGGATCGAGCAATTTGACGTACTACGCAATGGACACACGAACAGCATCCCGACGCAACATACGGCATATACGGTGTATGGCAATTTTTCGCGACGAGTGCTGCGAAACACTACTGCGGGATGACCGTGGCGGAAAAGATATTGGCGTACAGCTCATCGGTGGTGATATCGACGAGTTCGATGCTGTAAAAGATTGGTATGATCTTTTGGTACCAGTCGATTGTAATTGATAAATATAAATAAAGTAAAAAAAAATACCTATGTACACGGCGTAGTATGATTCGTATCTCTAACCCTACACTACGACGATGAGATGCTGATGCAACCTCGAACGGTGCGCGTCAGCAGATCGCTGCAGCTCCCGACGCAACACCTCTATACAGGGTTTTTTTATCCGTATTATGGATACGTAATATTTCGCGATCGGCGAACGAGCGATCAATATTATGTAATTCATTTTTACGATTAAAACGCTTCTATCCGATTTTTGACGAATAACGCTTCAATAAGAAAGTCGTGCCATTTTTTGCTGATTCAGATGTATCGCATGGTATTGTTTTGAAATTAATATCGCCGTGACTGTAAGACGTCCGCGGACTGGACATACCCTGTTTTAGTTCGTATCACGACGTCTTGGCAGATAGTCTGATAACTTACATCAATCACCAGCTCTAAGCAAAGAAAAAAAAATGTCATCTTTGGGGAATATTCGCGATTGTATCCTCGATCTCGTCAGGACACGTCGTTTGAATAACCCTAGAAACCCGAGATTATTCTCACCGGAGTGATGTCGCGAGTTAAGATATTTCGGTTTTCGCACGTTAACGCGTAGATTAAAAAGTGTGTTTGCCCATTGTTCTCTGCGCGTGCTAGCGAGGGGTCATGAAAGAGGATACTTCAAGAACGATCCGTACATACTCTCGCTAGCCGCAGAGTGTATCAACAAACGCGGAGTGCGCGATAGCCATATCACCAGGGCTATTATAACTGATCATCTGTTTCACGAAGGTATGTATCTGTCGCTTGTCAGCAATAGCTCCTACACAAATTGCCTTTTTTTAAAAAAAATAAATAAAAATAAAATCAAATTTTACAAGAATTGACGCGCTTTCATCACGAAGTCGTCCCCGAGGAGGAGGAGCAGTTGCTCCTAGGGTGCCTCGATTGTATAGAGAATGTTTACTCGGAGCCCCGCACCAGCACGGCGACAGTGATGCAGCGTGCTAACGGTAAAACATACTTTAAAAAAAAAACGATTACGGCTAATTTACGTTTTATTTAAAAAAAGAAGTGGCAGGTCCATCGACAGCGCTGGATATACAGTCGATGGAGGAAGAAGAAGAAGAAGAGGCCGAAGAATCGTTCCACGATACGTGGACCGGAAACATGACGAATACATCAGAAACGAATACATCGGAAACAAAAGGGGGAAAAAAAAATGCAATCTGCTTCATAATTTTCTTTACAGATGAGATCATGTCAATAGCATCGGCCGTTAGCGACCACAGTGACCATGACAATGGTGATGAGGATGACCACTCCACGATATCCAGCGCTTCTAACGAGAGCTATCAATGTAATAATTATAAATTTACAGATATCGTTGAAAACTCATCTGTGTGAAAATAAAAAGTAAAAAAAAAAGTTGTAGATCCGTTGGAGGCTGCTGGTTACAATGACCGCATTGCACCGGGTAACGCACGGTCGCTGCAGGAGCACGACGACGACGACGACGACGTGGAAGAACCGATACTGTGGGTTCTCAGGAACGGCGTGTACGAGGCAGCGGATGCCGACGAAGCGGCCGATGCATTAGCGGTGCTCGATGAGGCCCCGGGCGCCGCGGATACCCTCGAAGAAGGTAGCGTTGAAAGAGATATTCTTTAACATTTAAAGCCTTCTTTGGCGAGACTGCTAACTTTAAAAAATGTAGGATATGATGAAAACCTGGTAGGCGCTGTATTCTCATACATCGGGTCGATGTTTAATCCTCGTGAGGAATGAGAAGTCAGTATGAGCCAAATACTCTTTCTTTTTTTTTTTGATTAATAAAAAAATAATTAAAAAACTCTTTTTCCAAACGCTAGATGCGGGCGCGCAATATCAGATCGGCGGTGGACCCCTTCTTCGGTCGCAGATTGATGACGCCGAAGACATCGACAACGAGGAAGTCAGCGATAGCGATGTGTTACCGCCAGGGCATAGGTTTACCGTACAAGCCGAAACGACGCGTCGCATAAATCGGTTTCGATTAGACGGCCGCGAAATAACAATGGCTATCAGGCCACCGCCCCAAGATCCTGATACGAATACCGTATCTTGGCTGCAGGGCGCAGTCCGAGATATACACGCGTACCTTACAAGCTCGTGTACCGCGCAAGATTATATAGGTTTGACGATTAAATCAGACAGTTTTGCGTGCGGGGCCGCGTGGCTGTCGTACAGACCGGCTCGAGACTTTCGTGAAAACGACGTGTGGAAGGTGATATCATCCGTCGCACAGAGCGCCCAGACGTTCCAGATAGACAGATCTTTTGTCATAGAGTCGTGTATAGTCGAAGTACCGAGGGGTACAGGTCGCGTGCAATTAGCGCACGAGTTTGTAAACAAAAACTCTATACTTACCATAATAAACACCGATAATCTCTGTCTACCTAGATCGCTCGCTGTGGCGATGATATACGCTGAACGCGGGGAAGCACGCTCCGGGGAACTACATGAAAGATGGAACGCAGTACGGCGTCAACGGGGTAAATTTCAAAAACAATTAGCTCTCGAACTTGTGACAAACGCCCGTGTAGACATACCGTCTGATGGTTGTGGTATTCCGGAAATTGATAAATTCCAAATGTATCTTGCTCTGGATGGCATAGCCATTGTTGTTTACGAGTTCGACAGTATAGGCAACGGTGAGAAACCAGTGTACGACGGATCGCAGATAGTCGATAGCGCGTACGGTTCAGGAAAACCACGGCAAACTCTCCGCATCCTGTATTATAATAATTCTCAGCATTATCAACCTATTTTAAATATGCGGGGGGCGGTCGGTAGTCGGGGTTTTTGTATACCATGTAACAGGTCTTACACGCGAGAGGCAGAGCATAAGTGCTCCAACAAATGCGCTAGATGCTTCGGAAAACCGCCCTGCGATTCGGTTCTCCCCACATTGTATTGTCGCGAGTGCCATAGGTACTTTTTTGGTCAAATCTGTTTCGATAATCATATAAATACGCTGATTACTAAACAGAAGGGCAAAGAAAAGAGCGTGTGCCAGGCCGTTCGCAGCTGTCCGCAGTGTCTTAGACCTCTTCAAGGAGCGTCTCGTAAGCACTCTTGCGATAAGGTGTATTGTAGCGTCTGCAGGAGTGTTAATGACGTTGGACATCGGTGTTACGTCAGACCGGTAAAAAAGACTACCGCTGAAAAAAATATTCTGTACATCTTCTACGATTATGAAACACAGCAGATACAGAAGCTGCCTGGTGACGACGCGATGCGTATCCACACACCAAACTTGTGCGTCGTTCAGCAAGTGTGTACCGCATGCATAAATGGTACAGATCTCACGATGGTATGCCCGTCTTGCGGTGTACACGAGTACATCTTCGAAGAGGACCCTGTAAGGCAGTTTGTAGATTTCGCGTGCGACCCTAATAGAAAATCGTTTCAGCGTGTGATCTGCGTGGCGCATAATGCCAAGGGTTTCGACGCGCAGTTTGTACTACGGTACATCGTGAAGCGTAGAAGAAAAAGTCTAAAGCCGCCGATGCTGCTACTCAGCGGTACGAGCATCATAATGATGAAGACGGGCCGTGTAACTTTCATAGACAGTCTTAATTATTTTCATATGCCGCTGAGTGCACTACCGAAAGCCTTCGGCCTCGCGGATGCGGCCGGTTTGAAACAAAAGGGTGTCTTCCCGCATCTGTTCAATACACCTGAGAATCAGCAGTATATCGGCCCGTTACCGGCGCTCGAGTTTTATTCACCCGATACGATGTCGTCGGTTCAACGTAATCAGTTTTTAGCATGGTACAACGAGCAGTGCTCTGCGGGATACGTGTTTAACTTTCGAACCGAGTTTATAGATTACTGTAGATCAGACGTTACCATTCTCAGGCAGGCTTGTGTTTCTTTCCGCGAAATGTTTCTTCAACATGGCAACGTTTGCCCTTTCTCGGAGAGCACCACCATAGCCTCGGCGTGTTCGAGAGTTTTTCGGAAAAACTTTTTGCGGGACGAGCAGATAGCTATTTTACCACCGGGTGGGTACCGATACGGTGACAAACAATCTCGTAAGGCCGTCTTGTGGCTTCTTTCGCTGGAGCATCGTTTGGGTTGTGTCATAGTTCACGCGGGACGCACTCGGGAGTATCGCCTGCCGGAGGGTACACCCGTCGACGGCTACTACATGGACACCGACACAGGCCTACGGCACGTATTCCAGTTTCAGGGTTGTTTCTGGCACGGTTGCCCAAAATGCTATCGTATAAACAGAGATAGTCGTCTACACACGGGCGGCTCCATGGACGTTCGCTTCGAGAGAACGCAGGCTACGAACGATAAGATTCGGTATTTAGGTTACGAGCTGACGGAAATTTGGGAGTGCGAATTCGACCGCTGGATAAACGATACTGAACAGGCCGATTTATACAGATCGCTGAATGAGAACCCGCTGGTATCGCAAGCACCGCTCGAACCCCGCGATGCTTTCTTCGGTGGCCGTACAGGGAATACCGTCAGTTTTTACGAAGTCGAGGGGTCTGAGAGGATACACTACGTAGATGTGTGCTCGCTCTACCCCTTCATTTCGAAAACGGGGAAATTCCCTGTAGGTCACCCTACAGAATACGTGGGCGACGACTGTCGCGAACTAACGGGTGATCGCAACAACATCGATAACGTGGAGGGTTTGATTAAGTGTGTGGTGTTACCACCGCGAGATCTGTATCATCCCGTGTTACCGGTGCGTATGCACGGTAAATTGCTTTTCGCACTGTGTCGTTCCTGTGCAGAGTCAACGCTGCAGGGCTCGTGCCCTCACGAGAATCCCGCGGATAGAGTATTCGAAGGGACCTGGGTCGTTGATGAGGTCAGACGCGCTGTACGTAAAGGATATCAAATAACGACGATAAACGAAATATGGCAATACGAGATCACCCAGTACGATCCGACGACACGGACGGGCGGTCACTTTGCCGATTACATAAACACGTTCCTAAAGATTAAGCAGGAAGCTAGCAGCTGGCCGCGCGAGTGTGGCGACGATGACGAGGCCAAAAAACTGTATATAGAGGAGTACGATCGGGTCGAGGGTATTCGTCTGGACCCTGGAAATATAAAATCAAATCCCGGTCTGCGGTCAGTCGCAAAATTATGTTTGAATTCGTTTTGGGGCAAGTTTGGGTAACGCGAAAATCTGCCAAAGACGGAAATTGTAACGACTCGTCAAAAGCTCGTGAGTCTGCTTACGTGTCCGGAGGTCGAGATTACAGGTATTCTGCCCGTAGATGACGAGCTACTTTACGTCCGTACGCGCAGTACGAACGACGCGTTGATACCCACAGCGTACACAAACGTCGTTATAGCCGCGTACACCACGGCTCAGGCGCGTCTGAAATTGTACGACTACCTCGAGAAATTAGATCGACGTGTACTATATTACGACACCGACTCGTGTATATACGTATCGGGTGGCCGTTACGCCGATAACGCTTACGAGCCGCCGCTCGGCAGTCTTTTGGGCGATTTAACGGACGAACTGGAGTCGTACGGTGTTGGTAGCTATATCACGTGTTTTGTCTCGGGAGGCCCGAAATTTTATGCGTACCGAGTGCGTAAGCCAGACGGTTCTTACGCTGAGGTCTGTAAGGTCAAAGGTATCACGATCGACTACGCGACGAGTCTGGCCATTAATTACAACTGGATACGCTCTTATGTGACGGGAGAGACCAGTGAGCCTGTCGTTTTACACTATGACGCGATACGGCGTACACCGTTTCACGACGTAGTGACGCGTCTGGAATCAAAAACGTGTAAACCGACAGAGCTTCAAAAGCGGCGACGCGACGGTCGTTTCGGCTCTTTGCCCTACGGATTTATGTAATTAATATCACAAACAAAACCTGTATAAATGTATATACATCGCCTGTACAATAATAATAATAAAACATATTTATTTGAAAAAAACCTCTTTATCGATCTATTCCCGAAGACTCCATCAACCGGGCCATGTTATTTATTTTTTCAGCGACTCTTCGGACATGCTAGCCGTGCATTATGGCTAGCTATGCGGTTGACACACATACATGCCGACTATTAGCTCACAGGTGCACGATGAGCTCACCCGGACGAGGGGCTAGCAGCGTCACCGATAAGAGCTAGCAAGCGCGCGCGACGTCACGAGCCTCACGCGTGTCGCGCGCCCGCCACGGCCGGGCCCCGCGATGGAAGGAGGGAGCGTGTAAAATCTAGCAGACTCTTTAACAGTATATTCGTAAAGAACACCACCAAATAGTCTCATTTGGCATAATGGACACGCGGTGGAAGCACCCCTGGACGTCGATGGTCTGTGGGCCAACGGGTTGCGGGAAGACGTTCTTCGTAAAGAAATTCCTTCGGTTCATCGAGGACATGAGCGACGTGCGATTTGCGCGCGTTCTCTTTCACTATGCAGAGTGGCAGGAGGGGTACAGGGAGTACGGGAGCACTATAGAGTTTCACGAGGGACTGCCGCAAAACACAGATTACGGCAACGACCCACGCCCGAAACTCGTCATCATCGACGATCTCATGAGGGAATCGTCCAATAACACGGTGGTCGACCTTTTTACCAAAGGCAGCCATCATAAGAACATCAGCGTTATCTTCATTACGCAGAATCTCTTTCATCAGGGGCCCGGGCAGCGCGATATCTCGTTGAACGCCAACTACATCGTTGTGTTTAAAAATCCGCGCGACAGAGCGCAGATACAACATCTGGCGAGACAGGTGTTTCCTGAAAATCCGCGCTTCGTATAGGAAGTCTACCGCGATGCCACCGCCGAACCGCACGGTTATTTACTACTCGATTTGAAGCAATCAACACCCGATAATTGCCGCTTTCGCACGAGCGTGTTTCCTTCGGACCCGTTCCACTACGTGTACGTACCGCGAAAGGGTATAAAGGGTGGGTACGCCGATCGAGACGTACCAGTCATTCGGTTGTAATGGTATCCAGCGCACGCTGCTCTATAGGGCGCAAGCACGCCACAGTGTTGAAGGCTATTTGCCACCTGGACAGCAAACAACGTAGCGCCTTGTTACGGGCGGCCGACCCGCGCCTCGTCAACTGTATATGCGAATGCGCTCTGAACATCCTTCGCGGTAACGTACCTCTCAAGCCGACTCAGAAACGTCGCTTACGGAAACACGCACCGCTACTGAGACGTTTATCCAGACCGGGTTCGGCAGTCAAAACTAGAAAGCGCCTTATCGTTCAGAGCGGCGGGTTTCTACCTCTTCTGTTAGCACCCATACTGGGTAACGTCATATCAAAACTCATAGGGGGAAGCGGATAGGATATACGCCGCGCAGAGCGAGATGGAGCATGCGAAAAAGATGGTTCTCATTCCTCATGAGAGCGTGAATACCGTGCACCAGCAGTACCACCGTGCAGCGCCTCATACGCATCAGTACAGTCAGGAGGGCATTGACACCGTTAACACCGTACAAACCCCTGGGACCCCCTTAAGCAGATTAGACGCGTCGATGAAGGAGATCCTACACTCGCCGAATTTCATTGACGAGCGCGAAAAGTGGAAGATGTACAATCAGGTGCTGCAGCGTTATCTACACTTTATCGAGGACCTGCGCAATAACGTCGACGAGGATAGGCGCACCGATAGCGATAACAAGAAAAAAAATAACAATTCTGCGGAGGATAACGCCCGGAACCAGATCACCGATGCTGACGACGACGACATCATTGCCAGTGTACCCCAACAATACAGGACTAAGGCGCGGCTCTTACTAAGCAGACTGCGTGGCGCTGGCTCACCACACATTTCGTGGAGTAAGCAGGGCGTTACGCGTATCGGTGGAACCGTCGTGCAGGACGCCAACATCGTTGATTTAATCAATGACGCTATGCGTGAGAGAAAAACGGCGAGACCGGCGGGGAGTCGGCAGTTTGCGCGGTTCCTCCGTACTGCTGGTATACCGCGCGAATTTATTGGCAATCAGCGTCTATGGACGGAGGGGAGCAACACGACGCCTCTCAGTAATCAGCCACGGCGTCGTGTAACAATCGTACCGCGCCCAATCGACACGACTCAGAGCTCGTCCACGGAGGAGGAATTTGGCGAGGCGTTTCAGGAAGTGTTTAGAGACTCAGGGGAAGCAGAAGAGGTCGTGGGGAAAAGACATACACGATCCGTGTCGGCTAGTACAGCCAACGATACCGAGAAAAAGAAAAGATTAGAATGGTTAAGGCTGCCGTGAAACAGAAGAAGAAGAAGTCGGGTGATGACAGTCTTCTGAGGCGTCTTTATTACACACCAGCAGAGCCGTCTTCGTACGCCGGTATCGGTAACCTCGAGCGATCGGTTAAGGGTAGGGTAAAGCGAGATTCCGTCGTACATTGGTTAGAGGCGCAGGACGCGTATACGCTGCATAAGCCCGTACGTCGTACGTTTCAGCGCCGCTCTTACGCCGTCAGCAATATCGAGGATGTTTGGGAGGCCGATCTCGTGGACCTTTGCTCGTTGAAGGAGTACAACGATGGTTACACGTATATACTTGTAATAATCGATGTACTCAGCAAATACGCTTGGGTCGAGCCTTTACGCGATAAGTCCGGTGCAACGGTAGCAGCGGCATTCCGGAGGGTTTTGACACGTAGTAAGAATAGGATACCCGTGTACCTACAGACAGACAAAGGTAAAGAGTTTACCAATGGCGTATTGCAGCGTCTGCTCGAAGAGCTCGGCATAGGATTCCGCGTAGCGCGCAGCCCCGACGTAAAGGCAGCTGTCGTCGAACGCTACAACCGTACTCTGAAGGAGCGTATGTGGCGTTACTTTACACATAGAAACACGCGGCGGTACATAGATATTCTTCAGAGCCTCGTGGAATCGTACAACAGGACACGTCACTCTGCGATAAGAATGCGTCCAGTCGACGTAACCATGTATAATGCCGCTACGGCCCGTATGAACCTGTCCATGCGATACGCCACAGCGAGCCCGCGTACCCCTAAATACGGTGTCGGTGACCTGGTACGCATCAGTAGCGCTAGCAACCCTTTCGCGAAAGGTTACGAGGGGGGTTGGACTCGAGAGATTTTTAAAATCGTACGCCTAGGTACAACGAGAGAACCACCCGTCTACATCTTAGAAGATCTCGCCGGCGAGGAGATTGACGGTATTTTTAACGAGGAGGAGCTCGTTCGAGTCCGCAAGGACCTCGCAAAGGACACGTTTCTCGTCGATCGTGTTATAAAACGAAGCGGCCGTGGGAAAGCCCAAAAAGTACTGGTCAGCTGGGTCGGTTACCCCGAGAAATTTAATTCGTGGATACCGGCTGCCCGCTTAAAGAACAATGAAGGACCAATTTTATCTCGTTCTACCCAGTAACAGCAGTATGTCGTACTATCCCGAAAATAAAACTACCAGTTTTACCACGCATCTACCGCATCAGATCGATTTACACGGGGCATGGGCTGTTGCTCTGGTCGAAATACAGATCCCTATGACCTTTCTTCACGTGCCCGCACCGCTAAAAGACTGGGATCACGTGGGCATTGTCACCACCCGCACCAAACCGCGGAAGAACCACAAAGAACCGATAGTGGGTCTTATGATAACGGGTTCTAACGTGGCGCACGGTGTTTATGACGACGTAAAGACACTCGTTGACGAAATAAACGCTACCAGGGCTATGAAGGGCCGTCTGCAATTAGAGCTCTGTAGAGGCGGTTACGCTAGCGTATCGCTCGTCTCTACCGATAACGATCTAGACGACCCACACGAACTGAGACTCTGCCGGTCTCTGGCGCGCATCCTAGGTTTTCCCGAATCGGTCGTGGTATCGAAAGCACAACCCGTTGTGATGGCCGATCAGCCGATTAGCCTGATCAACGCCCTACCTAAGATGCTTTTTGTTTACACAGATGTCTGCGAGCCGTATATCACCGGAGACGTCCAAACACCCTTGCTTCGTGTGGTTCCCCTGCAAACGGATAACAAATACGCGTACGCAGCCATGAAAGTACTCTCGTTTTCACCGTTAAAGTATATACCGCTGCTCCGCACGACTTTTCAAACGATCGACATCGATATAAGAGATCAACTAGGCGACCCTATACCATTCAAATCAAGGACGCTCTCCGTAACACTACACTTTAAACGGCTAGACTGATGGCTCATTACACCGACTACTACGAGTCGCAGATCGGTGGGGGATACTCCACGAAATTTCGGGTATTTGCGGGGTCGCCTTATCAGCGAGGACATGGTATTGGTAGCTTTCTCGGTGGTCTGTTTCGGCGTGTGTTACCTTTGCTATCGAGAGGAGCCCGAGCCGTCGGTAAGGAGGCGGTGCGCGCGGGCATGAATATCTTGACGGACGTCAACGAACGCGGCGCTCCGCTGAAACAGGCATTTCGCACCAGGGCCACCGAATCGGGTATGAATCTTAAACGTAAGGCGGAGGCGAAAATTGACGAGCTCATGAAAGGATCGGGCTATAAAGCTGTAAAACGACCACGCGGCACCCACTCTATCATCGGCGTTGCTGGAAGGAGCATCGCCTCAAGAACTGCTAACAAGCGTAAGAGACGTACGGGGAAGAAGGCTGCTCCGCGTCGAAAAAAAAAAGTAGTAAAAAAAATAAAGTCAAAAACCAAGAAACCCAAAAATCGTCGTAGGATCGCTAGTAAGAAAGTAAAGCGGAGTGTGCTGGATATCTTCTCCTAAACGCTACCTCTATCATGGCCTTTCTACACGCACACTCCTGCGAGTGTATGAAATCGGAGCTCGAGCTCTTTACACTGCCACCGTCACAGACCACTATAGAGAGCGCGCAGTGGGTACACTACAAGCCCATCTCATCGCTGACCGATGACTCGCCCATTGAATTTGTCGTACCGGGTAACGGCGACGAGTACCTCGATCTAGCACACACCATGCTGAGTTTCCGCGTACAGCTACGATCCAAGGATGCGTTAGCCCCTGACGCTCTGAGCAAAGCAGCCCCTGTTAACAATCTGCTACACTCGCTGTTCAATCAGGTGGACGTGTTTCTTAATCAGAAACTCGTATCACCGCCTAATAACGCGTACGCTTACAGGGCCTACATAGAGACGCTATTAAATTATGGGCCAGCCGCCAAGGGGTCCCACCTCTCGAGCGTGCTCTGGTACGACGACACGCCCGGTCATATGGACGATACAGCGGGCAAGAATATGGGTCTCGTGAATAGGCAGGCGTTCGTCGGTAAAGACAAGAAGGTCGATCTGATCGGTCATTTACATTGCGATGTGTTTAACCAGGAAAAATTTTTATTAAATGGTGTTGAGCTCCGTTTACGTCTCGTACGCACGAGAGACGGTTTCTCCCTCATGGATCCAAAGAGCGAGTGTTCTTTACATATAACGGAGGCCACGCTCCTCGTTAGACGTGCCAAAATAAGCCCCGGTATTCTAATTGCTTATTCTAAAATGATGCTATCAAAGACAACTGCAAAGTATCCGCTTACGCGTGTAGAGGTCAAGGCGCTGACGATGCATGCCGGCTTGCACGGTGGTACTATGGATAACGTGATTCTCGGCCAATTACCTAAGCGTATTATAATAGGCTTCGTCTATAACAAGGCTTTTAATGGCAACTATCAACTCAACCCGTTCAATTTTAAAAACTATCGTATTAATTTCTTATCGCTGTACGTCGACGGTGTTCAAGTACCCTCGAAAGCACTGCAGACAGATTTCGGTAAAGCCGGTCTTTACGTGGACGCGTATCATACCCTCTTCAGTGGCACGGGTATACACTTCCTCAACGAGGGTAATTCGATATCTAGGAGTGCTTACGCAGACGGCTACTGCCTGTTCGTTTTCGATCTTACACCCGATCTCTCGGCAAATAGCAACACCCACTGGATCCTGATCAAGCACGGTAGTGTACGAATTGAGGTACGCTTCGACGATCCGCTGGCCACCACCGTGAACTGTATCGTATACGCGGAGTACGATAACGTTCTGGAGATCGACGCCTCGCGTCAGATCGTCGTAGATTACGGCTGCTAAACAATCGAAGAAAATACATAGGTCAGCAATTTGGGGTATGCGTCAACGTCTTTTTGTGCACTCGGTATCGCCTGTGATCGGCAGCATCGCCGTTAGTTTCTCGTTGAACGCCTTCGAGTTAGCACCGCAGCGATGGATTTCGTGATCGAGATTGAGTACTTCAAAGACTCCGAGGGACGTCTGGCGCCGAAGGAGATCGGCGTCGTGGCTGTGGAAAGAAAATACATAGGCCACTGGATCGTTTCACCGCCCTGCGATTTCAACGAATTACCACCGGCGATCAGAAGTGAGAACAACACCATGACCCGCTATCGACACGGTCTAGAGTGGTTCGACGGTGGTGTGACGTACAAACAGTTATACAACAATCTCCGAAATATTGCCGGTATTTCGCGGAGCATATACACGCGAGGCCCGGAGAGCGTACTTTTTCTGCAGACCGTTATGGCAAGGGAAGTTATAAATTTGGATGAAACCCCCGATAACTCACCATACGAGAACTTCCCACCGAATCGTGACCATTACGAGTGCATCGTTCACGCCTGTAAGGAGAGCCGAGGATCGTTCACCTGCGCTCTGCACAACGCATTGCGCCTTGAATTCTGGCTTCGAAATAACGGACAGCATATATGAATACGCTAGACCTTTACCTTGGCCTTCGCGGTATATCGGAGCATACGACGGGTGTCTACGCAGCTGATAGAATACCCCGAACCTGGTCGAAACCTGCTGCGATTATCGCCAACACGGACGATCATACGAAGCCAGGAGCACATTGGGTTGCCATGTACGTGGACGCTGACGGAGACGGCTACTACTTTGACAGCTACGGATTACCACCGCTGAATCATCACCACGCATCGAGACTCCGACGGAACTGTCGATCCTTCCGATGGAACACCCAGCAGCTTCAGAGCGAGATGTCAACGGTGTGCGGCCCATTCTGTATGATGTTTCTACACTGCCTCTTCTCAGGCTTCCGGGATGCATGCCTTCCAGAATGTATTTAGTACTGATTTGCGGAAAAACGATAGAATTGCCCGAGAGTACTACGACGCTTTTGTGCGAAAGAAGCGTTTGGCTGATCGCCAGTATGCGCACGATAATAAGGTCTATGGTGGCGGTGGCGGTGGTAGGATACAATATTCCCGGTGTAAATCTGGATACACGTGTTAAGATCTGTTTCATGAAAAAAGGTGCGTGGTCTGGGCATTTAATTATATAAATTAAAGATATAATTTAGCTAATTTTTTTTTATTATGGACTGTATATTAATATAATAACGATAATATACAGGGTGTCCCAGAATTGCTTTTGGACCGGAAAGTGGGCGATACCTGGAGGTGCCCTGAGTACCCTCCCGCAAACCGTTTGCCAAAATTCGCAATAGTTTTTAAATGAGAAGCATTTAAGTGCGACCAATCAGAACGAAGGATTTCCGCGGATTCATTCGCGGATACCAAAGATCGCTGCTTTGCAATAGCTTCCTACAAATTCCGCGCCTAGCAATTGTTTCATAGCCCAAGCGAGCGTCATAGGATTCGTTGACAAACTCCCAATATGGGCATGGGCGTGACTTAGGCTGGCGCAGCAGCTACACGTGCAACGCGCGATCGGCAATTGTTTCGGGATACGCATTCAGCCAGACGAAAACCGGTACACGGTGTCCAAAACGTCATGCACTGAATTTTATAGCAGTCCGGAAGAAAACAGATTCTTAAAGTGAGAGGGAGTCGGGAGGGTGGGTGGTGGGACTGATGCATTAAAATTAACATGAATTGATAACTAAGCATAGAAGTATTATTTCTTCGTCCTGTGAATAGCCATATGGAATTTCCAAGACATCGCGATTGCTGATTTCAAAGATTTCATCGATGTTGGAGACTGTAAAAAATACGTAAAATAGGAAAATAGATTAGGAGAGAAACGCAAAGACACGTATCCCTTTTTTTCGTCCCAAGAATCGGTATACCAATTTGCAGCCCTTTGCGACTTCCGGTGGCAAAGTTACGCAACACTTGTCGACTTTGAATTTTCAAAAAAATACGTCAAATTGAAAAAATGGACTAGGAGAGAAATGCAAAAACACGTATCCCTTTTTTTCGTTCCTAGAATGCCCACACCAAATTACAGCACTTTGCGACTTCCGGTGGCAAAGTTACGCAACACTTGTCGACTTTGAATTTTCAAAAAAATACGTCAAATTGAAAAAATGGACTAGGAGAGAAATGCAAAAACACGTATCCCTTTTTTTCGTTCCTAGAATGCCCACACCAAATTACAGCCCTTTGCGACTTCCGGTGGCAAAGTTACGCAACACTTGTCGACTTTGAATTTTCAAAAAAATACGTCAAATTGAAAAAATGGACTAGGAGAGAAATGCAAAAACACGTATCCCTTTTTTTCGTTCCTAGAATGCCCACACCAAATTACAGCCCTTTGCGACATCCGGTGGCAAAGTTACGCAACACTTGTCGACTTTGAATTTTCAAAAAAAGACGTCAAATTGAAAAAATGGACTAGGAGAGAAATGCAAAAACACGTATCCCTTTTTTTCGTTCCTAGAATGCCCACACCAAATTACAGCCCTTTGCGACTTCCGGTGGCAAAGTTACGCAACACTTGTCGACCCCGGATATTGTGAAAAATACGTCAAATTGAAAAAATGGACTAGGAGAGAATTGCAAAAACACGTATCGCTTTATTTCGTTCCTAGAATGTCCACACCAAACTGCAGCCCTTTGCGACTTCCGGTAGCAAAGTTACGCAACACTTGTCGACTTTGAATTTTCAAAAAAATACGTCAAATTGAAAAAATGGACTACGAGAGAAATGCAAAAACACGTATCCCTTTTTTTCGTTCCTAGAATGTCCACACCAAACTGCAGCCCTTTGCGACTTCCGGTGGCAAAGTTACGCAACACTTGTCGACTTTGAAATTTCAAAAAAATACGTCAAATTGAAAAAATGGACTAGGAGAGAAATGCAAAAACACGTATCCCTTTATTTCGTTCCTAGAATGCCCACACCAAATTACAGCCCTTTGCGACCTCCGGTGGCAAAGTTACGCAACACTTGTCGACTTTGATTTTTCAAAAAAATACGTCAAATTGAAAAAATGGACTAGGAGAGAAATGCAAAAACACGTATCCCTTTTTTTCGTTCCTAGAATGCCCACACCAAATTACAGCCCTTTGCGACTTCCGGTGGCAAAGTTACGCAACACTTGTCGACCCCGGATATTGTGAAAAATACGTCAAATTGAAAAAATGGACTAGGAGACAATTGCAAAAACACGTATCCCTTTTTTTCGTTCCTAGAATGTCCACACCAAATTACAGCCCTTTGCGACTTCCGGTGGCAAAGTTACGCAACACTTGTCGACCCCGGATATTGTGAAAAATACGTCAAATTGAAAAAATGGACTAGGAGAGAATTGCAAAAACACGTATCCCTTTTTTTCGTTCCTAGAATGTCCAAACCAAACTGCAGCCCTTTGCGACTTCCGGTGGCAAAGTTACGCAACACTTGTCGACTTTGAATTTTCAAAAAAAGACGTCAAATTGAAAAAATGGTCTAGGAGAGAAATGCAAAAACACGTATCCCTTTTTTTTCGTTCCTAGAATGCCCACACCAAATTACAGCCCTTTGCGACTTCCGGTGGCAAAGTTACGCAACACTTGTCGACCCCGGATATTGTGAAAAATACGTCAAATTGAAAAAATGGACTAGGAGAGAATTGCAAAAACACGTATCCCTTTTTTTCGTTCCTAGAATGTCCAAACCAAACTGCAGCCCTTTGCGACTTCCGGTGGCAAAGTTACGCAACACTTGTCGACTTTGAATTTTCAAAAAAAGACGTCAAATTGAAAAAATGGACTAGGAGAGAAATGCAAAAACACGTATCCCTTTTTTTTCGTTCCTAGAATGCCCACACCAAATTACAGCCCTTTGCGACTTCCGGTGGCAAAGTTACGCAACACTTGTCGACCCCGGATATTGTGAAAAATACGTCAAATTGAAAAAATGGACTAGGAGAGAATTGCAAAAACACGTATCGCTTTATTTCGTTCCTAGAATGTCCACACCAAACTGCAGCCCTTTGCGACTTCCGGTAGCAAAGTTACGCAACACTTGTCGACTTTGAATTTTCAAAAAAATACGTCAAATTGAAAAAATGGACTACGAGAGAAATGCAAAATCACGTATCCCTTTTTTTCGTTCCTAGAATGTCCACACCAAACTGCAGCCCTTTGCGACTTCCGGTGGCAAAGTTACGCAACACTTGTCGACTTTGAAATTTCAAAAAAATACGTCAAATTGAAAAAATGGACTAGGAGAGAAATGCAAAAACACGTATCCCTTTTATTCGTTCCTAGAATGCCCACACCAAATTACAGCCCTTTGCGACTTCCGGTGGCAAAGTTACGCAACACTTGTCGACCCCGGATATTGTGAAAAATACGTCAAATTGAAAAAATGGACTAGGAGAGAATTGCAAAAGCACGTATCCCTTTTTTTCGTTCCTAGAATGTCCACACCAAATTACAGCCCTTTGCGACTTCCGGTGGCAAAGTTACGCAACACTTGTCGACCCCGGATATTGTGAAAAATACGTCAAATTGAAAAAATGGACTAGGAGAGAATTGCAAAAACACGTATCCCTTTTTTTCGTTCCTAGAATGTCCAAACCAAACTGCAGCCCTTTGCGACTTCCGGTGGCAAAGTTACGCAACACTTGTCGACTTTGAATTTTCAAAAAAATACGTCAAATTGAAAAAATGGACTACGAGAGAAATGCAAAAACATGTATCCCTTTTTTTCGTTCCAAGAATGTTCACACCAAATTGCAGCCCTTTGCGACTTTCGGTGGCAAAGTTACGCAACACTTGTCGACCCCGGATATTGTGAAAAATACGTCAAATTGAAAAAATGGACTAGGAGAGAATTGCAAAAACACGTATCGCTTTATTTCGTTCCTAGAATGTCCACACCAAACTGCAGCCCTTTGCGACTTCCGGTAGCAAAGTTACGCAACACTTGTCGACTTTGAATTTTCAAAAAAATACGTCAAATTGAAAAAATGGACTACGAGAGAAATGCAAAAACAGGTATCCCTTTTTTTCGTTCCTAGAATGTCCACACCAAACTGCAGCCCTTTGCGACTTCCGGTGGCAAAGTTACGCAACACTTGTCGACTTTGAAATTTCAAAAAAATACGTCAAATTGAAAAAATGGACTAGGAGAGAAATGCAAAAACACGTATCCCTTTATTTCGTTCCTAGAATGCCCACACCAAATTACAGCCCTTTGCGACTTCCGGTGGCAAAGTTACGCAACACTTGTCGACCCCGGATATTGTGAAAAATACGTCAAATTGAAAAAATGGACTAGGAGAGAATTGCAAAAACACGTATCCCTTTTTTTCGTTCCTAGAATGTCCAAACCAAACTGCAGAACTTTGCGACTTCCGGTGGCAAAGTTACGCAACACTTGTCGACTTTGAATTTTCAAAAAAAGACGTCAAATTGAAAAAATGGACTAGGAGAGAAATGCAAAAACACGTATCCCTTTTTTTTCGTTCCTAGAATGCCCACACCAAATTACAGCCCTTTGCGACTTCCGGTGGCAAAGTTACGCAACACTTGTCGACCCCGGATATTGTGAAAAATACGTCAAATTGAAAAAATGGACTAGGAGAGAATTGCAAAAACACGTATCGCTTTATTTCGTTCCTAGAATGTCCACACCAAACTGCAGCCCTTTGCGACTTCCGGTAGCAAAGTTACGCAACACTTGTCGACTTTGAATTTTCAAAAAAATACGTCAAATTGAAAAAATGGACTACGAGAGAAATGCAAAAACACGTATCCCTTTTTTTCGTTCCTAGAATGTCCACACCAAACTGCAGCCCTTTGCGACTTCCGGTGGCAAAGTTACGCAACACTTGTCGACTTTGAAATTTCAAAAAAATACGTCAAATTGAAAAAATGGACTAGGAGAGAAATGCAAAAACACGTATCCCTTTTATTCGTTCCTAGAATGCCCACACCAAATTACAGCCCTTTGCGACTTCCGGTGGCAAAGTTACGCAACACTTGTCGACCCCGGATATTGTGAAAAATACGTCAAATTGAAAAAATGGACTAGGAGAGAATTGCAAAAACACGTATCCCTTTTTTTCGTTCCTAGAATGTCCACACCAAATTACAGCCCTTTGCGACTTCCGGTGCCAAGTTACGCAACACTTGTCGACCCCGGATATTGTGAAAAATACGTCAAATTGAAAAAATGGACTAGGAGAGAATTGCAAAAACACGTATCCCTTTTTTTCGTTCCTAGAATGTCCAAACCAAACTGCAGCCCTTTGCGACTTCCGGTGGCAAAGTTACGCAACACTTGTCGACTTTGAATTTTCAAAAAAATACGTCAAATTGAAAAAATGGACTACGAGAGAAATGCAAAAACATGTATCCCTTTTTTTCGTTCCAAGAATGTTCACACCAAATTGCAGCCCTTTGCGACTTTCGGTGGCAAAGTTACGCAACACTTGTCGACCCCGGATATTGTGAAAAATACGTCAAATTGAAAAAATGGACTAGGAGAGAATTGCAAAAACACGTATCGCTTTATTTCGTTCCTAGAATGCCCACACCAAATTACAGCCCTTTGCGACTTCCGGTGGCAAAGTTACGCAACACTTGTCGACTTTGAAATTTCAAAAAAATACGTCAAATTGAAAAAATGGACTAGGAGAGAAATGCAAAAACACGTATCCCTTTATTTCGTTCCTAGAATGCCCACACCAAATTACAGCCCTTTGCGACTTCCGGTGGCAAAGTTACGCAACACTTGTCGACTTTGAATTTTCAAAAAAATACGTCAAATTGAAAAAATGGACTAGGAGAGAAATGCAAAAACACGTATCCCTTTTCTTCGTTCCTAGAATGTCCACACCAAATTACAGCCCTTTGCGACTTCCGGTGGCAAAGTTACGCAACACTTGTCGACTTTGAATTTTCAAAAAAATACGCCAAATTGAAAAAATGGACTAGGAGAGAAATGCAAAAACACGTATCCCTTTTTTTCGTTCCTAGAATGTCCACACCAAACTGCAGCCCTTTGCGACTTCCGGTGGCAAAGTTACGCAACACTTGTCGACTTTGAAATTTCAAAAAAATACGTCAAATTGAAAAAATGGACTAGGAGAGAAATGCAAAAACACGTATCCCTTTTTTTCGTTCCTAGAATGCCCACACCAAATTACAGCCCTTTGCGACTTCCGGTGGCAAAGTTACGCAACACTTGTCGACCCCGGATATTGTGAAAAATACGTCAAATTGAAAAAATGGACTAGGAGAGAATTGCAAAAACACGTATCCCTTTTTTTCGTTCCTAGAATGTCCACACCAAATTACAGCCCTTTGCGACTTCCGGTGGCAAAGTTACGCAACACTTGTCGACCCCGGATATTGTGAAAAATACGTCAAATTGAAAAAATGGACTAGGAGAGAATTGCAAAAACACGTATCGCTTTATTTCGTTCCTAGAATGTCCACACCAAACTGCAGCCCTTTGCGACTTCCGGTAGCAAAGTTACGCAACACTTGTCGACTTTGAATTTTCAAAAAAATACGTCAAATTGACAAAATGGACTACGAGAGAAATGCAAAAACAGGTATCCCTTTTTTTCGTTCCTAGAATGTCCACACCAAACTGCAGCCCTTTGCGACTTCCGGTGGCAAAGTTACGCAACACTTGTCGACTTTGAAATTTCAAAAAAATACGTCAAATTGAAAAAATGGACTAGGAGAGAAATGCAAAAACACGTATCCCTTTATTTCGTTCCTAGAATGCCCACACCAAATTACAGCCCTTTGCGACTTCCGGTGGCAAAGTTACGCAACACTTGTCGACTTTGAATTTTCAAAAAAATACGTCAAATTGAAAAAATAGACTAGGAGAGAATTGCAAAAACACGTATCCCTTTTTTTCGTTCCTAGAATGTCTACACCAAACTGCAGCCCTTTGCGACTTCCGGTGGCAAAGTTACGCAACACTTGTCGACTTTGAATTTTCAAAAAAATACGTCAAATTGAAAAAATGGACTAGGAGAGAAATGCAAAAACACGTATCCCTTTTTTTCGTTCCTAGAATGTCCACACCAAATTACAGCCCTTTGCGACTTCCGGTGGCAAAGTTACGCAACACTTGTCGACTTTGAATTTTCAAAAAAATACGTCAAATTGAAAAAATGGACTACGAGAGAAATGCAAAAACAGGTATCCCTTTTTTTCGTTCCTAGAATGTCCACACCAAACTGCAGCCCTTTGCGACTTCCGGTGGCAAAGTTACGCAACACTTGTCGACTTTGAAATTTCAAAAAAATACGTCAAATTGAAAAAATGGACTAGGAGAGAAATGCAAAAACACGTATCCCTTTATTTCGTTCCTAGAATGCCCACACCAAATTACAGCCCTTTGCGACTTCCGGTGGCAAAGTTACGCAACACTTGTCGACCCCGGATATTGTGAAAAATACGTCAAATTGAAAAAATGGACTAGGAGAGAATTGCAAAAACACGTATCCCTTTTTTTCGTTCCTAGAATGTCCAAACCAAACTGCAGCCCTTTGCGACTTCCGGTAGCAAAGTTACGCAACACTTGTCGACTTTGAATTTTCAAAAAAATACGTCAAATTGAAAAAATGGACTACGAGAGAAATGCAAAAACACGTATCCCTTTTTTTCGTTCCTAGAATGTCCACACCAAACTGCAGCCCTTTGCGACTTCCGGTGGCAAAGTTACGCAACACTTGTCGACTTTGAAATTTCAAAAAAATACGTCAAATTGAAAAAATGGACTAGGAGAGAAATGCAAAAACACGTATCCCTTTTATTCGTTCCTAGAATGCCCACACCAAATTACAGCCCTTTGCGACTTCCGGTGGCAAAGTTACGCAACACTTGTCGACCCCGGATATTGTGAAAAATACGTCAAATTGAAAAAATGGACTAGGAGAGAATTGCAAAAACACGTATCCCTTTTTTTCGTTCCTAGAATGTCCACACCAAATTACAGCCCTTTGCGACTTCCGGTGCCAAGTTACGCAACACTTGTCGACCCCGGATATTGTGAAAAATACGTCAAATTGAAAAAATGGACTAGGAGAGAATTGCAAAAACACGTATCCCTTTTTTTCGTTCCTAGAATGTCCAAACCAAACTGCAGCCCTTTGCGACTTCCGGTGGCAAAGTTACGCAACACTTGTCGACTTTGAATTTTCAAAAAAATACGTCAAATTGAAAAAATGGACTACGAGAGAAATGCAAAAACATGTATCCCTTTTTTTCGTTCCAAGAATGTTCACACCAAATTGCAGCCCTTTGCGACTTTCGGTGGCAAAGTTACGCAACACTTGTCGACCCCGGATATTGTGAAAAATACGTCAAATTGAAAAAATGGACTAGGAGAGAATTGCAAAAACACGTATCGCTTTATTTCGTTCCTAGAATGTCCACACCAAACTGCAGCCCTTTGCGACTTCCGGTAGCAAAGTTACGCAACACTTGTCGACTTTGAATTTTCAAAAAAATACGTCAAATTGAAAAAATGGACTACGAGAGAAATGCAAAAACAGGTATCCCTTTTTTTCGTTCCTAGAATGTCCACACCAAACTGCAGCCCTTTGCGACTTCCGGTGGCAAAGTTACGCAACACTTGTCGACTTTGAAATTTCAAAAAAATACGTCAAATTGAAAAAATGGACTAGGAGAGAAATGCAAAAACACGTATCCCTTTATTTCGTTCCTAGAATGCCCACACCAAATTACAGCCCTTTGCGACTTCCGGTGGCAAAGTTACGCAACACTTGTCGACCCCGGATATTGTGAAAAATACGTCAAATTGAAAAAATGGACTAGGAGAGAATTGCAAAAACACGTATCCCTTTTTTTCGTTCCTAGAATGTCCACACCAAATTACAGCCCTTTGCGACTTCCGGTGCCAAGTTACGCAACACTTGTCGACCCCGGATATTGTGAAAAATACGTCAAATTGAAAAAATGGACTAGGAGAGAATTGCAAAAACACGTATCCCTTTTTTTCGTTCCTAGAATGTCCAAACCAAACTGCAGCCCTTTGCGACTTCCGGTGGCAAAGTTACGCAACACTTGTCGACTTTGAATTTTCAAAAAAATACGTCAAATTGAAAAAATGGACTACGAGAGAAATGCAAAAACATGTATCCCTTTTTTTCGTTCCAAGAATGTTCACACCAAATTGCAGCCCTTTGCGACTTTCGGTGGCAAAGTTACGCAACACTTGTCGACCCCGGATATTGTGAAAAATACGTCAAATTGAAAAAATGGACTAGGAGAGAATTGCAAAAACACGTATCGCTTTATTTCGTTCCTAGAATGTCCACACCAAACTGCAGCCCTTTGCGACTTCCGGTAGCAAAGTTACGCAACACTTGTCGACTTTGAATTTTCAAAAAAATACGTCAAATTGAAAAAATGGACTACGAGAGAAATGCAAAAACAGGTATCCCTTTTTTTCGTTCCTAGAATGTCCACACCAAACTGCAGCCCTTTGCGACTTCCGGTGGCAAAGTTACGCAACACTTGTCGACTTTGAAATTTCAAAAAAATACGTCAAATTGAAAAAATGGACTAGGAGAGAAATGCAAAAACACGTATCCCTTTATTTCGTTCCTAGAATGCCCACACCAAATTACAGCCCTTTGCGACTTCCGGTGGCAAAGTTACGCAACACTTGTCGACCCCGGATATTGTGAAAAATACGTCAAATTGAAAAAATGGACTAGGAGAGAATTGCAAAAACACGTATCCCTTTTTTTCGTTCCTAGAATGTCCAAACCAAACTGCAGCCCTTTGCGACTTCCGGTGGCAAAGTTACGCAACACTTGTCGACTTTGAATTTTCAAAAAAAGACGTCAAATTGAAAAAATGGACTAGGAGAGAAATGCAAAAACACGTATCCCTTTTTTTTCGTTCCTAGAATGCCCACACCAAATTACAGCCCTTTGCGACTTCCGGTGGCAAAGTTACGCAACACTTGTCGACTCCGGATATTGTGAAAAATACGTCAAATTGAAAAAATGGACTAGGAGAGAATTGCAAAAACACGTATCGCTTTATTTCGTTCCTAGAATGTCCACACCAAACTGCAGCCCTTTGCGACTTCCGGTAGCAAAGTTACGCAACACTTGTCGACTTTGAATTTTCAAAAAAATACGTCAAATTGAAAAAATGGACTACGAGAGAAATGCAAAAACAGGTATCCCTTTTTTTCGTTCCTAGAATGTCCACACCAAACTGCAGCCCTTTGCGACTTCCGGTGGCAAAGTTACGCAACACTTGTCGACTTTGAAATTTCAAAAAAATACGTCAAATTGAAAAAATGGACTAGGAGAGAAATGCAAAAACACGTATCCCTTTATTTCGTTCCTAGAATGCCCACACCAAATTACAGCCCTTTGCGACTTCCGGTGGCAAAGTTACGCAACACTTGTCGACTTTGAATTTTCAAAAAAATACGTCAAATTGAAAAAATAGACTAGGAGAGAATTGCAAAAACACGTATCCCTTTTTTTCGTTCCTAGAATGTCTACACCAAACTGCAGCCCTTTGCGACTTCCGGTGGCAAAGTTACGCAACACTTGTCGACTTTGAATTTTAAAAAAAATACGTCAAATTGAAAAAATGGACTAGGAGAGAAATGCAAAAACACGTATCCCTTTTTTTCGTTCCTAGAATGTCCACACCAAATTACAGCCCTTTGCGACTTCCGGTGGCAAAGTTACGCAACACTTGTCGACTTTGAAATTTCAAAAAAATACGTCAAATTGAAAAAATGGACTAGGAGAGAAATGCAAAAACACGTATCCCTTTTTTTCGTTCCTAGAATGCCCACACCAAATTACAGCCCTTTGCGACTTCCGGTGGCAAAGTTACGCAACACTTGTCGACCCCGGATATTGTGAAAAATACGTCAAATTGAAAAAATGGACTAGGAGAGAATTGCAAAAACACGTATCCCTTTTTTTCGTTCCTAGAATGTCCACACCAAATTACAGCCCTTTGCGACTTCCGGTGGCAAAGTTACGCAACACTTGTCGACCCCGGATATTGTGAAAAATACGTCAAATTGAAAAAATGGACTAGGAGAGAATTGCAAAAACACGTATCGCTTTATTTCGTTCCTAGAATGTCCACACCAAACTGCAGCCCTTTGCGACTTCCGGTAGCAAAGTTACGCAACACTTGTCGACTTTGAATTTTCAAAAAAATACGTCAAATTGACAAAATGGACTACGAGAGAAATGCAAAAACAGGTATCCCTTTTTTTCGTTCCTAGAATGTCCACACCAAACTGCAGCCCTTTGCGACTTCCGGTGGCAAAGTTACGCAACACTTGTCGACTTTGAAATTTCAAAAAAATACGTCAAATTGAAAAAATGGACTAGGAGAGAAATGCAAAAACACGTATCCCTTTATTTCGTTCCTAGAATGCCCACACCAAATTACAGCCCTTTGCGACTTCCGGTCGCAAAGTTACGCAACACTTGTCGACTTTGAATATTCAAAAAAATACGTCAAATTGAAAAAATAGACTAGGAGAGAATTGCAAAAACACGTATCCCTTTTTTTCGTTCCTAGAATGTCTACACCAAACTGCAGCCCTTTGCGACTTCCGGTGGCAAAGTTACGCAACACTTGTCGACTTTGAATTTTCAAAAAAATACGTCAAATTGAAAAAATGGACTAGGAGAGAAATGCAAAAACACGTATCCCTTTTTTTCGTTCCTAGAATGTCCACACCAAATTACAGCCCTTTGCGACTTCCGGTGGCAAAGTTACGCAACACTTGTCGACTTTGAATTTTCAAAAAAATACGCCAAATTGAAAAAATGGACTAGGAGAGAAATGCAAAAACACGTATCCCTTTTCTTCGTTCCTAGAATGCCCACACCAAATTACAGCCCTTTGCGACTTCCGGTGGCAAAGTTACGCAACACTTGTCGACTTTGAATTTTCAAAAAAATACGTCAAATTGAAAAAATGGACTAGGAGAGAAATGCAAAAACATGTATCCCTTTTTTTCGTTCCAAGAATGTTCACACCAAATTGCAGCCCTTTGCGACTTTCGGTGGCAAAGTTACGCAACACTTGTCGACCCCGGATATTGTGAAAAATACGTCAAATTGAAAAAATGGACTAGGAGAGAATTGCAAAAACACGTATCGCTTTATTTCGTTCCTAGAATGTCCACACCAAACTGCAGCCCTTTGCGACTTCCGGTAGCAAAGTTACGCAACACTTGTCGACTTTGAATTTTCAAAAAAATACGTCAAATTGAAAAAATGGACTAGGAGAGAAATGCAAAAACACGTATCCCTTTTTTTCGTTCCTAGAATGTCCACACCAAATTACAGCCCTTTGCGACTTCCGGTGGCAAAGTTACGCAACACTTGTCGACTTTGAATTTTCAAAAAAATACGTCAAATTGAAAAAATGGACTAGGAGAGAAATGCAAAAACACGTATCCCTTTTCTTCGTTCCTAGAATGCCCACACCAAATTACAGCCCTTTGCGACTTCCGGTGGCAAAGTTACGCAACACTTGTCGACCCCGGATATTGTGAAAAATACGTCAAATTGAAAAAATGGACTAGGAGAGAATTGCAAAAACACGTATCCCTTTTTTTCGTTCCTAGAATGTCCACACCAAATTACAGCCCTTTGCGACTTCCGGTGGCAAAGTTACGCAACACTTGTCGACTTTGAATTTTCAAAAAAATACGTCAAATTGAAAAAATGGACTAGGAGAGAATTGCAAAAACACGTATCCCTTTTTTTCGTTCCTAGAATGTCCAAACCAAACTGCAGCCCTTTGCGACTTCCGGTGGCAAAGTTACGCAACACTTGTCGACTTTGAATTTTCAAAAAAATACGTCAAATTGAAAAAATGGACTACGAGAGAAATGCAAAAACATGTATCCCTTTTTTTCGTTCCAAGAATGTTCACACCAAATTGCAACCCTTTGCGACTTTCGGTGGCAAAGTTACGCAACACTTGTCGACCCCGGATATTGTGAAAAATACGTCAAATTGAAAAAATGGACTAGGAGAGAATTGCAAAAACACGTATCGCTTTATTTCGTTCCTAGAATGTCCACACCAAACTGCAGCCCTTTGCGACTTCCGGTAGCAAAGTTACGCAACACTTGTCGACTTTGAATTATCAAAAAAATACGTCAAATTGAAAAAATGGACTACGAGAGAAATGCAAAAACATGTATCCCTTTTTTTCGTTCCAAGAATGTTCACACCAAATTGCAGCCCTTTGCGACTTTCGGTGGCAAAGTTACGCAACACTTGTCGACCCCGGATATTGTGAAAAATACGTCAAATTGAAAAAATGGACTAGGAGAGAATTGCAAAAACACGTATCGCTTTATTTCGTTCCTAGAATGTCCACACCAAACTGCAGCCCTTTGCGACTTCCGGTAACAAAGTTACGCAACACTTGTCGACTTTGAATTTTCAAAAAAATACGTCAAATTGAAAAAATGGACTACGAGAGAAATGCAAAAACACGTATCCCTTTTTTTCGTTCCTAGAATGTCCACACCAAACTGCAGCCCTTTGCGACTTCCGGTGGCAAAGTTACGCAACACTTGTCGACCCCGGATATTGTGAAAAATACGTCAAATTGAAAAAATGGACTAGGAGAGAAATGCAAAAACACGTATCCCTTTATTTCGTTCCTAGAATGCCCACACCAAATTACAGCCCTTTGCGACTTCCGGTGGCAAAGTTACGCAACACTTGTCGACTTTGAATTTTCAAAAAAATACGTCAAATTGAAAAAATAGACTAGGAGACAATTGCAAAAACACGTATCCCTTTTTTTCGTTCCTAGAATGTCTACACCAAACTGCAGCCCTTTGCGACTTCCGGTGGCAAAGTTACGCAACACTTGTCGACTTTGAATTTTCAAAAAAATACGTCAAATTGAAAAAATGGACTAGGAGAGAAATGCAAAAACACGTATCCCTTTTTTTCGTTCCTAGAATGCCCACACCAAATTACAGCCCTTTGCGACTTCCGGTGGCAAAGTTACGCAACACTTGTCGACTTTGAATTTTCAAAAAAATACGTCAAATTGAAAAAATGGACTAGGAGAGAAATGCAAAAACACGTATCCCTTTTTTTCGTTCCTAGAATGCCCACACCAAATTACAGCCCTTTGCGACTTCCGGTGGCAAAGTTACGCAACACTTGTCGACCCCGGATATTGTGAAAAATACGTCAAATTGAAAAAATGGACTAGGAGAGAATTGCAAAAACACGTATCCCTTTTTTTCGTTCCTAGAATGCCCACACCAAATTACAGCCCTTTGCGACTTCCGGTGGCAAAGTTACGCAACACTTGTCGACCCCGGATATTGTGAAAAATACGTCAAATTGAAAAAATGGACTAGGAGAGAATTGCAAAAACACGTATCCCTTTTTTTCGTTCCTAGAATGTCCAAACCAAACTGCAGCCCTTTGCGACTTCCGGTGGCAAAGTTACGCAACACTTGTCGACTTTGAATTTTCAAAAAAATACGTCAAATTGAAAAAATGGACTACGAGAGAAATGCAAAAACATGTATCCCTTTTTTTCGTTCCAAGAATGTTCACACCAAATTGCAGCCCTTTGCGACTTTCGGTGGCAAAGTTACGCAACACTTGTCGACCCCGGATATTGTGAAAAATACGTCAAATTGAAAAAATGGACTAGGAGAGAATTGCAAAAACACGTATCGCTTTATTTCGTTCCTAGAATGTCCACACCAAACTGCAGCCCTTTGCGACTTCCGGTAGCAAAGTTACGCAACACTTGTCGACTTTGAATTATCAAAAAAATACGTCAAATTGAAAAAATGGACTACGAGAGAAATGCAAAAACACGTATCCCTTTTTTTCGTTCCTAGAATGTCCACACCAAACTGCAGCCCTTTGCGACTTCCGGTGGCAAAGTTACGCAACACTTGTCGACTTTGAAATTTCAAAAAACTACGTCAAATTGAAAAAATGGACTAGGAGAGAAATGCAAAAACACGTATCCCTTTATTTCGTTCCTAGAATGCCCACACCAAATTACAGCCCTTTGCGACTTCCGGTGGCAAAGTTACGCAGCACTTGTCGACTTTGAATTTTCAAAAAAATACGTCAAATTGAAAAAATAGACTAGGAGACAATTGCAAAAACACGTATCCCTTTTTTTCGTTCCTAGAATGTCTACACCAAACTGCAGCCCTTTGCGACTTCCGGTGGCAAAGTTACGCAACACTTGTCGACTTTGAATTTTCAAAAAAATACGTCAAATTGAAAAAATGGACTAGGAGAGAAATGCAAAAACACGTATCCCTTTTTTTCGTTCCTAGAATGCCCACACCAAATTACAGCCCTTTGCGACTTCCGGTGGCAAAGTTACGCAACACTTGTCGACTTTAAATTTTCAAAAAAATACGTCAAATTGAAAAAATGGACTAGGAGAGAAATGCAAAAACACGTATCCCTTTTTTTCGTTCCTAGAATGCCCACACCAAATTACAGCCCTTTGCGACTTCCGGTGGCAAAGTTACGCAACACTTGTCGACCCCGGATTTTGTGAAAAATACGTCAAATTGAAACAATGGACTAGGAGAGAATTGCAAAAACACGTATCCCTTTTTTTCGTTCCTAGAATGTCCACACCAAATTACAGCCCTTTGCGACTTCCGGTGGCAAAGTTACGCAACACTTGTCGACGCCGGATACTGTGAAAAATACGTCAAATTGAAAAAATGGACTAGGAGAGAATTGCAAAAACACGTATCCCTTTTTTTCGTTCCTAGAATGTCCAAACCAAACTGCAGCCCTTTGCGACTTCCGGTGGCAAAGTTACGCAACACTTGTCGACTTTGAATTTTCAAAAAAATACGTCAAATTGAAAAAATGGACTACGAGAGAAATGCAAAAACATGTATCCCTTTTTTTCGTTCCAAGAATGTTCACACCAAATTGCAGCCCTTTGCGACTTTCGGTGGCAAAGTTACGCAACACTTGTCGACCCCGGATATTGTGAAAAATACGTCAAATTGAAAAAATGAACTAGGAGAGAATTGCAAAAACACGTATCGCTTTATTTCGTTCCTAGAATGTCCACACCAAACTGCAGCCCTTTGCGACTTCCGGTAGCAAAGTTACGCAACACTTGTCGACTTTGAATTTTCAAAAAAATACGTCAAATTGAAAAAATGGACTACGAGAGAAATGCAAAAACACGTATCCCTTTTTTTCGTTCCTAGAATGTCCACACCAAACTGCAGCCCTTTGCGACTTCCGGTGGCAAAGTTACGCAACACTTGTCGACTTTGAAATTTCAAAAAAATACGTCAAATTGAAAAAATGGACTAGGAAAGAAATGCAAAAACACGTATCCCTTTATTTCGTTCCTAGAATGCCCACACCAAATTACAGCCCTTTGCGACTTCCGGTGGCAAAGTTACGCAACACTTGTCGACTTTGAATTTTCAAAAAAATACGTCAAATTGAAAAAATAGACTAGGAGAGAATTGCAAAAACACGTATCCCTTTTTTTCGTTCCTAGAATGTCTACACCAAACTGCAGCCCTTTGCGACTTCCGGTGGCAAAGTTACGCAACACTTGTCGACTTTGAATTTTCAAAAAAATACGTCAAATTGAAAAAATGGACTAGGAGAGAAATGCAAAAACACGTATCCCTTTTTTTCGTTCCTAGAATGCCCACACCAAATTACAGCCCTTTGCGACTTCCGGTGGCAAAGTTACGCAACACTTGTCGACTTTGAATTTTCAAAAAAATACGCCAAATTGAAAAAATGGACTAGGAGAGAAATGCAAAAACACGTATCCATTTTTTTCGTTCCTAGAATGCCCACACCAAATTACAGCCCTTTGCGACTTCCGGTGGCAAAGTTACGCAACACTTGTCGACTTTGAATTTTCAAAAAAATACGTCAAATTGAAAAAATGGACTAGGAGAGAAATGCAAAAACACGTATCCCTTTTTTTCGTTCCTAGAATGCCCACACCAAATTACAGCCCTTTGCGACTTCCGGTGGCAAAGTTACGCAACACTTGTCGACTTTGAATTTTCAAAAAAATACGTCAAATTGAAAAAATGGACTAGGAGAGAAATGCAAAAACACGTATCCCTTTTTTTCGTTTCTAGAATACCCACACCAAATTACAGCCCTTTGCGACTTCTGGTGGCAAAGTTACGCAACACTTGTCGACCCCGGATATTGTGAAAAATACGTCAAATTGAAAAAATGGACTAGGAGAGAATTGCAAAAACACGTATCCCTTTTTTTCGTTACTAGAATGTCCAACCAAATTACAGCCCTTTGCGACTTCCGGTGGCAAAGTTACGCAACACTTGTCGACCCCGGATATTGTGAAAAATACGTCAAATTGAAAAAATGGACTAGGAGAGAATTGCAAAAACACGTATCCCTTTTTTTCGTTCCTAGAATGTCCACACCAAACTGCAGCCCTTTGCGACTTCCGGTGGCAAAGTTACGCAACACTTGTCGACTTTGAATTTTCAAAAAAATACGTCAAATTGAAAAAATAGACTAGGAGAGAATTGCAAAAACACGTATCCCTTTTTTTCGTTCCTAGAATGTCCACACCAAACTGCAGCCCTTTGCGACTTCCGGTGGCAAAGTTACGCAACACTTGTCGACTTTGAATTTTCAAAAAAATACGTCAAATTGAAAAAATGGACTACGAGAGAAATGCAAAAACATGTATCCCTTTTTTTCGTTCCAAGAATATTCACACCAAATTGCAGCCCTTTGCGACTTCCGGTGGCAAAGTTACGCAACACTTGTCGACTTTGAAATTTCAAAAAAATACGTCAAATTGAAAAAATGGACTAGGAGAGAAATGCAAAAACACTTATCCCTTTATTTCGTTCCTAGAATGCCCACACCAAATTACAGCCCTTTGCGACTTCCGGTGGCAAAGTTACGCAACACTTGTCGACTTTGAATTTTCAAAAAAATACGTCAAATTGAAAAAATAGACTAGGAGAGAATTGCAAAAACACGTATCCCTTTTTTTCGTTCCTAGAATGTCCACACCAAACTGCAGCCCTTTGCGACTTCCGGTGGCAAAGTTACGCAACACTTGTCGACTTTGAATTTTCAAAAAAATACGTCAAATTGAAAAAATGGACTAGGAGAGAAATGCAAAAACACGTATCCCTTTTTTTCGTTCCTAGAATGCCCACACCAAATTACAGCCCTTTGCGACTTCCGGTGGCAAAGTTACGCAACACTTGTCGACTTTGAATTTTCAAAAAAATACGTCAAATTGAAAAAATGGACTAGGAGAGAAATGCAAAAACACGTATCCCTTTTTTTCATTCCTAGAATGCCCACACCAAATTACAGCCCTTTGCGACTTCCGGTGGCAAAGTTACGCAACACTTGTCGACCCCGGATATTGTGAAAAATACGTCAAATTGAAACAATGGACTAGGAGAGAATTGCAAAAACACGTATCCCTTTTTTTCGTTCCTAGAATGTCCACACCAAATTACAGCCCTTTGCGACTTCCGGTGGCAAAGTTACGCAACACTTGTCGACCCCGGATATTGTGAAAAATACGTCAAATTGAAAAAATGGACTAGGAGAGAATTGCAAAAACACGTATCCCTTTTTTTCGTTCCTAGAATGTCCAAACCAAACTGCAGCCCTTTGCGACTTCCGGTGGCAAAGTTACGCAACACTTGTCGACTTTGAATTTTCAAAAAAATACGTCAAATTGAAAAAATGGACTAGGAGAGAAATGCAAAAACACGTATCCCTTTTTTTCGTTCCTAGAATGCCCACACCAAATTACAGCCCTTTGCGACTTCCGGTGGCAAAGTTACGCAACACTTGTCGACTTTGAATTTTCAAAAAAATACGTCAAATTGAAAAAATGGACTAGGAGAGAAATGCAAAAACACGTATCCCTTTTTTTCGTTCCTAGAATGCCCACACCAAATTACAGCCCTTTGCGACTTCCGGTGGCAAAGTTACGCAACACTTGTCGACTTTGAATTTTCAAAAAAATACGTCAAATTGAAAAAATGGACTAGGAGAGAAATGCAAAAACATGTATCCCTTTTTTTCGTTCCTAGAATGCCCACACCAAATTACAGCCCTTTGCGACTTTCGGTGGCAAAGTTACGCAACACTTGTCGACCCCGGATATTGTGAAAAATACGTCAAATTGAAAAAATGGACTAGGAGAGAATTGCAAAAACACGTATCGCTTTATTTCGTTCCTAGAATGTCCACACCAAACTGCAGCCCTTTGCGACTTCCGGTAGCAAAGTTACGCAACACTTGTCGACTTTGAATTTTCAAAAAAATACGTCAAATTGAAAAAATGGACTACGAGAGAAATGCAAAAACACGTATCCCTTTTTTTCGTTCCTAGAATGTCCACACCAAACTGCAGCCCTTTGCGACTTCCGGTGGCAAAGTTACGCAACACTTGTCGACTTTGAAATTTCAAAAAAATACGTCAAATTGAAAAAATGGACTAGGAGAGAAATGCAAAAACACGTATCCCTTTATTTCGTTCCTAGAATGCCCACACCAAATTACAGCCCTTTGCGACTTCCGGTGGCAAAGTTACGCAACACTTGTCGACCCCGGATATTGTGAAAAATACGTCAAATTGAAAAAATGGACTAGGAGAGAATTGCAAAAACACGTATCCCTTTTTTTCGTTCCTAGAATGTCCACACCAAATTACAGCCCTTTGCGACTTCCGGTGGCAAAGTTACGCAACACTTGTCGACCCCGGATATAGTGAAAAATACGTCAAATTGAAAAAATGGACTAGGAGAGAATTGCAAAAACACGTATCCCTTTTTTCCGTTCCTAGAATGTCCAAACCAAACTGCAGCCCTTTGCGACTTCCGGTGGCAAAGTTACGCAACACTTGTCGACTTTGAATTTTCAAAAAAATACGTCAAATTGAAAAAATGGACTAGGAGAGAAATGCAAAAACACGTATCCCTTTTTTTCGTTCCTAGAATGCCCACACCAAATTACAGCCCTTTGCGACTTCCGGTGGCAAAGTTACGCAACACTTGTCGACTTTGAATTTTCAAAAAAATACGTCAAATTGAAAAAATGGACTAGGAGAGAAATGCAAAAACACGTATCCCTTTTTTTCGTTCCTAGAATGCCCACACCAAATTACAGCCCTTTGCGACTTCCGGTGGCAAAGTTACGCAACACTTGTCGACTTCGAATTTTCAAAAAAATACGTCAAATTGAAAAAATGGACTAGGAGAGAAATGCAAAAACACGTATCCCTTTTTTCGTTCCTAGAATGCCCACACCAAATTACAGCCCTTTGCGACTTCCGGTGGCAAAGTTACGCAACACTTGTCGACTTTGAATTTTCAAAAAAATACGTCAAATTGAAAAAATGGACTACGAGAGAAATGCAAAAACATGTATCCCTTTTTTTCGTTCCAAGAATGTTCACACCAAATTGCAGCCCTTTGCGACTTTCGGTGGCAAAGTTACGCAACACTTGTCGACCCCGGATATTGTGAAAAATACGTCAAATTGAAAAAATGGACTAGGAGAGAATTGCAAAAACACGTATCGCTTTATTTCGTTCCTAGAATGTCCACACCAAACTGCAGCCCTTTGCGACTTCCGGTGGCAAAGTTACGCAACACTTGTCGACTTTGAATTTTCAAAAAAATACGTCAAATTGAAAAAATGGACTACGAGAGAAATGCAAAAACACGTATCCCTTTTTTTCGTTCCTAGAATGTCCACACCAAACTGCAGCCCTTTGCGACTTCCGGTGGCAAAGTTACGCAACACTTGTCGACTTTGAAATTTCAAAAAAATACGTCAAATTGAAAAAATGGACTAGGAGAGGAATGCAAAAACACGTATCCCTTTATTTCGTTCCTAGAATGCCCACACCAAATTACAGCCCTTTGCGACTTCCGGTGGCAAAGTTACGCAACACTTGTCGACTTTGAATTTTCAAAAAAATACGTCAAATTGAAAAAATAGACTAGGAGAGAATTGCAAAAACACGTATCCCTTTTTTTCGTTCCTAGAATGTCTACACCAAACTGCAGCCCTTTGCGACTTCCGGTGGCAAAGTTACGCAACACTTGTCGACTTTGAATTTTCAAAAAAATACGTCAAATTGAAAAAATGGACTAGGAGAGAAATGCAAAAACACGTATCCCTTTTTTTCGTTCCTAGAATGCCCACACCAAATTACAGCCCTTTGCGACTTCCGGTGGCAAAGTTACGCAACACTTGTCGACCCCGGATATTGTGAAAAATACGTCAAATTGAAAAAATGGACTAGGAGAGAATTGCAAAAACACGTATCCCTTTTTTTCGTTCCTAGAATGTCCACACCAAATTACAGCCCTTTGCGACTTCCGGTGGCAAAGTTACGCAACACTTGTCGACCCCGGATATTGTGAAAAATACGTCAAATTGAAAAAATGGACTAGGAGAGAATTGCAAAAACACGTATCGCTTTATTTCGTTCCTAGAATGTCCACACCAAACTGCAGCCCTTTGCGACTTCCGGTAGCAAAGTTACGCAACACTTGTCGACTTTGAATTTTCAAAAAAATACGTCAAATTGAAAAAATGGACTAGGAGAGAAATGCAAAAACACGTATCCCTTTTTTTCGTTCCTAGAATGTCCACACCAAATTACAGCCCTTTGCGACTTCCGGTGGCAAAGTTACGCAACACTTGTCGACTTTGAATTTTCAAAAAAATACGTCAAATTGAAAAAAAGGACTAGGAGAGAAATGCAAAAACACGTATCCCTTTTCTTCGTTCCTAGAATGCCCACACCAAATTACAGCCCTTTGCGACTTCCGGTGGCAAAGTTACGCAACACTTGTCGACCCCGGATATTGTGAAAAATACGTCAAATTGAAAAAATGGACTAGGAGAGAATTGCAAAAACACGTATCCCTTTTTTTCGTTCCTAGAATGTCCACACCAAATTACAGCCCTTTGCGACTTCCGGTGGCAAAGTTACGCAACACTTGTCGACTTTGAATTTTCAAAAAAATACGTCAAATTGAAAAAATGGACTAGGAGAGAATTGCAAAAACACGTATCCCTTTTTTTCGTTCCTAGAATGTCCAAACCAAACTGCAGCCCTTTGCGACTTCCGGTGGCAAAGTTACGCAACACTTGTCGACTTTGAATTTTCAAAAAAATACGTCAAATTGAAAAAATGGACTACGAGAGAAATGCAAAAACATGTATCCCTTTTTTTCGTTCCAAGAATGTTCACACCAAATTGCAACCCTTTGCGACTTTCGGTGGCAAAGTTACGCAACACTTGTCGACCCCGGATATTGTGAAAAATACGTCAAATTGAAAAAATGGACTAGGAGAGAATTGCAAAAACACGTATCGCTTTATTTCGTTCCTAGAATGTCCACACCAAACTGCAGCCCTTTGCGACTTCCGGTAGCAAAGTTACGCAACACTTGTCGACTTTGAATTATCAAAAAAATACGTCAAATTGAAAAAATGGACTACGAGAGAAATGCAAAAACATGTATCCCTTTTTTTCGTTCCAAGAATGTTCACACCAAATTGCAGCCCTTTGCGACTTTCGGTGGCAAAGTTACGCAACACTTGTCGACCCCGGATATTGTGAAAAATACGTCAAATTGAAAAAATGGACTAGGAGAGAATTGCAAAAACACGTATCGCTTTATTTCGTTCCTAGAATGTCCACACCAAACTGCAGCCCTTTGCGACTTCCGGTAGCAAAGTTACGCAACACTTGTCGACTTTGAATTTTCAAAAAAATACGTCAAATTGAAAAAATGGACTACGAGAGAAATGCAAAAACACGTATCCCTTTTTTTCGTTCCTAGAATGTCCACACCAAACTGCAGCCCTTTGCGACTTCCGGTGGCAAAGTTACGCAACACTTGTCGACCCCGGATATTGTGAAAAATACGTCAAATTGAAAAAATGGACTAGGAGAGAAATGCAAAAACACGTATCCCTTTATTTCGTTCCTAGAATGCCCACACCAAATTACAGCCCTTTGCGACTTCCGGTGGCAAAGTTACGCAACACTTGTCGACTTTGAATTTTCAAAAAAATACGTCAAATTGAAAAAATAGACTAGGAGACAATTGCAAAAACACGTATCCCTTTTTTTCGTTCCTAGAATGTCTACACCAAACTGCAGCCCTTTGCGACTTCCGGTGGCAAAGTTACGCAACACTTGTCGACTTTGAATTTTCAAAAAAATACGTCAAATTGAAAAAATGGACTAGGAGAGAAATGCAAAAACACGTATCCCTTTTTTTCGTTCCTAGAATGCCCACACCAAATTACAGCCCTTTGCGACTTCCGGTGGCAAAGTTACGCAACACTTGTCGACCCCGGATATTGTGAAAAATACGTCAAATTGAAAAAATGGACTAGGAGAGAATTGCAAAAACACGTATCCCTTTTTTTCGTTCCTAGAATGTCCACACCAAATTACAGCCCTTTGCGACTTCCGGTGGCAAAGTTACGCAACACTTGTCGACCCCGGATATTGTGAAAAATACGTCAAATTGAAAAAATGGACTAGGAGAGAATTGCAAAAACACGTATCGCTTTATTTCGTTCCTAGAATGTCCACACCAAACTGCAGCCCTTTGCGACTTCCGGTAGCAAAGTTACGCAACACTTGTCGACTTTGAATTTTCAAAAAAATACGTCAAATTGAAAAAATGGACTAGGAGAGAAATGCAAAAACACGTATCCCTTTTTTTCGTTCCTAGAATGTCCACACCAAATTACAGCCCTTTGCGACTTCCGGTGGCAAAGTTACGCAACACTTGTCGACTTTGAATTTTCAAAAAAATACGTCAAATTGAAAAAATGGACTAGGAGAGAAATGCAAAAACACGTATCCCTTTTCTTCGTTCCTAGAATGCCCACACCAAATTACAGCCCTTTGCGACTTCCGGTGGCAAAGTTACGCAACACTTGTCGACCCCGGATATTGTGAAAAATACGTCAAATTGAAAAAATGGACTAGGAGAGAATTGCAAAAACACGTATCCCTTTTTTTCGTTCCTAGAATGTCCACACCAAATTACAGCCCTTTGCGACTTCCGGTGGCAAAGTTACGCAACACTTGTCGACTTTGAATTTTCAAAAAAATACGTCAAATTGAAAAAATGGACTAGGAGAGAATTGCAAAAACACGTATCCCTTTTTTTCGTTCCTAGAATGTCCAAACCAAACTGCAGCCCTTTGCGACTTCCGGTGGCAAAGTTACGCAACACTTGTCGACTTTGAATTTTCAAAAAAATACGTCAAATTGAAAAAATGGACTACGAGAGAAATGCAAAAACATGTATCCCTTTTTTTCGTTCCAAGAATGTTCACACCAAATTGCAACCCTTTGCGACTTTCGGTGGCAAAGTTACGCAACACTTGTCGACCCCGGATATTGTGAAAAATACGTCAAATTGAAAAAATGGACTAGGAGAGAATTGCAAAAACACGTATCGCTTTATTTCGTTCCTAGAATGTCCACACCAAACTGCAGCCCTTTGCGACTTCCGGTAGCAAAGTTACGCAACACTTGTCGACTTTGAATTATCAAAAAAATACGTCAAATTGAAAAAATGGACTACGAGAGAAATGCAAAAACATGTATCCCTTTTTTTCGTTCCAAGAATGTTCACACCAAATTGCAGCCCTTTGCGACTTTCGGTGGCAAAGTTACGCAACACTTGTCGACCCCGGATATTGTGAAAAATACGTCAAATTGAAAAAATGGACTAGGAGAGAATTGCAAAAACACGTATCGCTTTATTTCGTTCCTAGAATGTCCACACCAAACTGCAGCCCTTTGCGACTTCCGGTAGCAAAGTTACGCAACACTTGTCGACTTTGAATTTTCAAAAAAATACGTCAAATTGAAAAAATGGACTACGAGAGAAATGCAAAAACACGTATCCCTTTTTTTCGTTCCTAGAATGTCCACACCAAACTGCAGCCCTTTGCGACTTCCGGTGGCAAAGTTACGCAACACTTGTCGACCCCGGATATTGTGAAAAATACGTCAAATTGAAAAAATGGACTAGGAGAGAAATGCAAAAACACGTATCCCTTTATTTCGTTCCTAGAATGCCCACACCAAATTACAGCCCTTTGCGACTTCCGGTGGCAAAGTTACGCAACACTTGTCGACTTTGAATTTTCAAAAAAATACGTCAAATTGAAAAAATAGACTAGGAGACAATTGCAAAAACACGTATCCCTTTTTTTCGTTCCTAGAATGTCTACACCAAACTGCAGCCCTTTGCGACTTCCGGTGGCAAAGTTACGCAACACTTGTCGACTTTGAATTTTCAAAAAAATACGTCAAATTGAAAAAATGGACTAGGAGAGAAATGCAAAAACACGTATCCCTTTTTTTCGTTCCTAGAATGCCCACACCAAATTACAGCCCTTTGCGACTTCCGGTGGCAAAGTTACGCAACACTTGTCGACTTTGAATTTTCAAAAAAATACGTCAAATTGAAAAAATGGACTAGGAGAGAAATGCAAAAACACGTATCCCTTTTTTTCGTTCCTAGAATGCCCACACCAAATTACAGCCCTTTGCGACTTCCGGTGGCAAAGTTACGCAACACTTGTCGACCCCGGATATTGTGAAAAATACGTCAAATTGAAAAAATGGACTAGGAGAGAATTGCAAAAACACGTATCCCTTTTTTTCGTTCCTATAATGTCCAAACCAAACTGCAGCCCTTTGCGACTTCCGGTGGCAAAGTTACGCAACACTTGTCGACTTTGAATTTTCAAAAAAATACGTCAAATTGAAAAAATGGACTACGAGAGAAATGCAAAAACATGTATCCCTTTTTTTCGTTCCAAGAATGTTCACACCAAATTGCAGCCCTTTGCGACTTTCGGTGGCAAAGTTACGCAACACTTGTCGACCCCGGATATTGTGAAAAATACGTCAAATTGAAAAAATGGACTAGGAGAGAATTGCAAAAACACGTATCGCTTTATTTCGTTCCTAGAATGTCCACACCAAACTGCAGCCCTTTGCGACTTCCGGTAGCAAAGTTACGCAACACTTGTCGACTTTGAATTATCAAAAAAATACGTCAAATTGAAAAAATGGACTACGAGAGAAATGCAAAAACACGTATCCCTTTTTTTCGTTCCGAGAATGTCCACACCAAACTGCAGCCCTTTGCGACTTCCGGTGGCAAAGTTACGCAACACTTGTCGACTTTGAAATTTCAAAAAACTACGTCAAATTGAAAAAATGGACTAGGAGAGAAATGCAAAAACACGTATCCCTTTATTTCGTTCCTAGAATGCCCACACCAAATTACAGCCCTTTGCGACTTCCGGTGGCAAAGTTACGCAGCACTTGTCGACTTTGAATTTTCAAAAAAATACGTCAAATTGAAAAAATAGACTAGGAGACAATTGCAAAAACACGTATCCCTTTTTTTCGTTCCTAGAATGTCTACACCAAACTGCAGCCCTTTGCGACTTCCGGTGGCAAAGTTACGCAACACTTGTCGACCCCGGATATTGTGAAAAATACGTCAAATTGAAAAAATGGACTAGGAGAGAATTGCAAAAACACGTATCCCTTTTTTTCGTTCCTAGAATGCCCACACCAAATTACAGCCCTTTGCGACTTCCGGTGGCAAAGTTACGCAACACTTGTCGACCCCGGATATTGTGAAAAATACGTCAAATTGAAAAAATGGACTAGGAGAGAATTGCAAAAACACGTATCCCTTTTTTTCGTTCCTAGAATGTCCAAACCAAACTGCAGCCCTTTGCGACTTCCGGTGGCAAAGTTACGCAACACTTGTCGACTTTGAATTTTCAAAAAAATACGTCAAATTGAAAAAATGGACTACGAGAGAAATGCAAAAACATGTATCCCTTTTTTTCGTTCCAAGAATGTTCACACCAAATTGCAGCCCTTTGCGACTTTCGGTGGCAAAGTTACGCAACACTTGTCGACCCCGGATATTGTGAAAAATACGTCAAATTGAAAAAATGGACTAGGAGAGAATTGCAAAAACACGTATCGCTTTATTTCGTTCCTAGAATGTCCACACCAAACTGCAGCCCTTTGCGACTTCCGGTAGCAAAGTTACGCAACACTTGTCGACTTTGAATTATCAAAAAAATACGTCAAATTGAAAAAATGGACTACGAGAGAAATGCAAAAACACGTATCCCTTTTTTTCGTTCCTAGAATGTCCACACCAAACTGCAGCCCTTTGCGACTTCCGGTGGCAAAGTTACGCAACACTTGTCGACTTTGAAATTTCAAAAAACTACGTCAAATTGAAAAAATGGACTAGGAGAGAAATGCAAAAACACGTATCCCTTTATTTCGTTCCTAGAATGCCCACACCAAATTACAGCCCTTTGCGACTTCCGGTGGCAAAGTTACGCAGCACTTGTCGACTTTGAATTTTCAAAAAAATACGTCAAATTGAAAAAATAGACTAGGAGACAATTGCAAAAACACGTATCCCTTTTTTTCGTTCCTAGAATGTCTACACCAAACTGCAGCCCTTTGCGACTTCCGGTGGCAAAGTTACGCAACACTTGTCGACTTTGAATTTTCAAAAAAATACGTCAAATTGAAAAAATGGACTAGGAGAGAAATGCAAAAACACGTATCCCTTTTTTTCGTTCCTAGAATGCCCACACCAAATTACAGCCCTTTGCGACTTCCGGTGGCAAAGTTACGCAACACTTGTCGACTTTAAATTTTCAAAAAAATACGTCAAATTGAAAAAATGGACTAGGAGAGAAATGCAAAAACACGTATCCCTTTTTTTCGTTCCTAGAATGCCCACACCAAATTACAGCCCTTTGCGACTTCCGGTGGCAAAGTTACGCAACACTTGTCGACCCCGGATTTTGTGAAAAATACGTCAAATTGAAACAATGGACTAGGAGAGAATTGCAAAAACACGTATCCCTTTTTTTCGTTCCTAGAATGTCCACACCAAATTACAGCCCTTTGCGACTTCCGGTGGCAAAGTTACGCAACACTTGTCGACGCCGGATACTGTGAAAAATACGTCAAATTGAAAAAATGGACTAGGAGAGAATTGCAAAAACACGTATCCCTTTTTTTCGTTCCTAGAATGTCCAAACCAAACTGCAGCCCTTTGCGACTTCCGGTGGCAAAGTTACGCAACACTTGTCGACTTTGAATTTTCAAAAAAATACGTCAAATTGAAAAAATGGACTACGAGAGAAATGCAAAAACATGTATCCCTTTTTTTCGTTCCAAGAATGTTCACACCAAATTGCAGCCCTTTGCGACTTTCGGTGGCAAAGTTACGCAACACTTGTCGACCCCGGATATTGTGAAAAATACGTCAAATTGAAAAAATGAACTAGGAGAGAATTGCAAAAACACGTATCGCTTTATTTCGTTCCTAGAATGTCCACACCAAACTGCAGCCCTTTGCGACTTCCGGTAGCAAAGTTACGCAACACTTGTCGACTTTGAATTTTCAAAAAAATACGTCAAATTGAAAAAATGGACTAGGAAAGAAATGCAAAAACACGTATCCCTTTATTTCGTTCCTAGAATGCCCACACCAAATTACAGCCCTTTGCGACTTCCGGTGGCAAAGTTACGCAACACTTGTCGACTTTGAATTTTCAAAAAAATACGTCAAATTGAAAAAATAGACTAGGAGAGAATTGCAAAAACACGTATCCCTTTTTTTCGTTCCTAGAATGTCTACACCAAACTGCAGCCCTTTGCGACTTCCGGTGGCAAAGTTACGCAACACTTGTCGACTTTGAATTTTCAAAAAAATACGTCAAATTGAAAAAATGGACTAGGAGAGAAATGCAAAAACACGTATCCCTTTTTTTCGTTCCTAGAATGCCCACACCAAATTACAGCCCATTGCGACTTCCGGTGGCAAAGTTACGCAACACTTGTCGACTTTGAATTTTCAAAAAAATACGCCAAATTGAAAAAATGGACTAGGAGAGAAATGCAAAAACACGTATCCATTTTTTTCGTTCCTAGAATGCCCACACCAAATTACAGCCCTTTGCGACTTCCGGTGGCAAAGTTACGCAACACTTGTCGACTTTGAATTTTCAAAAAAATACGTCAAATTGAAAAAATGGACTAGGAGAGAAATGCAAAAACACGTATCCCTTTTTTTCGTTCCTAGAATGCCCACACCAAATTACAGCCCTTTGCGACTTCCGGTGGCAAAGTTACGCAACACTTGTCGACTTTGAATTTTCAAAAAAATACGTCAAATTGAAAAAATGGACTAGGAGAGAAATGCAAAAACACGTATCCCTTTTTTTCGTTTCTAGAATACCCACACCAAATTACAGCCCTTTGCGACTTCTGGTGGCAAAGTTACGCAACACTTGTCGACCCCGGATATTGTGAAAAATACGTCAAATTGAAAAAATGGACTAGGAGAGAATTGCAAAAACACGTATCCCTTTTTTTCGTTCCTAGAATGTCCAACCAAATTACAGCCCTTTGCGACTTCCGGTGGCAAAGTTACGCAACACTTGTCAACTTTGAATTTTCAAAAAAATACGTCAAATTGAAAAAATGGACTACGAGAGAAATGCAAAAACATGTATCCCTTTTTTTCGTTCCAAGAATATTCACACCAAATTGCAGCCCTTTGCGACTTCCGGTGGCAAAGTTACGCAACACTTGTCGACTTTGAAATTTCAAAAAAATACGTCAAATTGAAAAAATGGACTAGGAGAGAAATGCAAAAACACTTATCCCTTTATTTCGTTCCTAGAATGCCCACACCAAATTACAGCCCTTTGCGACTTCCGGTGGCAAAGTTACGCAACACTTGTCGACTTTGAATTTTCAAAAAAATACGTCAAATTGAAAAAATAGACTAGGAGAGAATTGCAAAAACACGTATCCCTTTTTTTCGTTCCTAGAATGTCCACACCAAACTGCAGCCCTTTGCGACTTCCGGTGGCAAAGTTACGCAACACTTGTCGACTTTGAATTTTCAAAAAAATACGTCAAATTGAAAAAATGGACTAGGAGAGAAATGCAAAAACACGTATCCCTTTTTTTCGTTCCTAGAATGCCCACACCAAATTACAGCCCTTTGCGACTTCCGGTGGCAAAGTTACGCAACACTTGTCGACTTTGAATTTTCAAAAAAATACGTCAAATTGAAAAAATGGACTAGGAGAGAAATGCAAAAACACGTATCCCTTTTTTTCATTCCTAGAATGCCCACACCAAATTACAGCCCTTTGCGACTTCCGGTGGCAAAGTTACGCAACACTTGTCGACCCCGGATATTGTGAAAAATACGTCAAATTGAAACAATGGACTAGGAGAGAATTGCAAAAACACGTATCCCTTTTTTTCGTTCCTAGAATGTCCACACCAAATTACAGCCCTTTGCGACTTCCGGTGGCAAAGTTACGCAACACTTGTCGACCCCGGATATTGTGAAAAATACGTCAAATTGAAAAAATGGACTAGGAGAGAATTGCAAAAACACGTATCCCTTTTTTTCGTTCCTAGAATGTCCAAACCAAACTGCAGCCCTTTGCGACTTCCGGTGGCAAAGTTACGCAACACTTGTCGACTTTGAATTTTCAAAAAAATACGTCAAATTGAAAAAATGGACTAGGAGAGAAATGCAAAAACACGTATCCCTTTTTTTCGTTCCTAGAATGCCCACACCAAATTACAGCCCTTTGCGACTTCCGGTGGCAAAGTTACGCAACACTTGTCGACTTTGAATTTTCAAAAAAATACGTCAAATTGAAAAAATAGACTAGGAGAGAATTGCAAAAACACGTATCCCTTTTTTTCGTTCCTAGAATGTCCACACCAAACTGCAGCCCTTTGCGACTTCCGGTGGCAAAGTTACGCAACACTTGTCGACTTTGAATTTTCAAAAAAATACGTCAAATTGAAAAAATGGACTAGGAGAGAAATGCAAAAACACGTATCCCTTTTTTTCGTTCCTAGAATGCCCACACCAAATTACAGCCCTTTGCGACTTCCGGTGGCAAAGTTACGCAACACTTGTCGACTTTGAATTTTCAAAAAAATACGTCAAATTGAAAAAATGGACTAGGAGAGAAATGCAAAAACACGTATCCCTTTTTTTCATTCCTAGAATGCCCACACCAAATTACAGCCCTTTGCGACTTCCGGTGGCAAAGTTACGCAACACTTGTCGACCCCGGATATTGTGAAAAATACGTCAAATTGAAACAATGGACTAGGAGAGAATTGCAAAAACACGTATCCCTTTTTTTCGTTCCTAGAATGTCCACACCAAATTACAGCCCTTTGCGACTTCCGGTGGCAAAGTTACGCAACACTTGTCGACCCCGGATATTGTGAAAAATACGTCAAATTGAAAAAATGGACTAGGAGAGAATTGCAAAAACACGTATCCCTTTTTTTCGTTCCTAGAATGTCCAAACCAAACTGCAGCCCTTTGCGACTTCCGGTGGCAAAGTTACGCAACACTTGTCGACTTTGAATTTTCAAAAAAATACGTCAAATTGAAAAAATGGACTAGGAGAGAAATGCAAAAACACGTATCCCTTTTTTTCGTTCCTAGAATGCCCACACCAAATTACAGCCCTTTGCGACTTCCGGTGGCAAAGTTACGCAACACTTGTCGACTTTGAATTTTCAAAAAAATACGTCAAATTGAAAAAATGGACTAGGAGAGAAATGCAAAAACACGTATCCCTTTTTTTCGTTCCTAGAATGCCCACACCAAATTACAGCCCTTTGCGACTTCCGGTGGCAAAGTTACGCAACACTTGTCGACTTTGAATTTTCAAAAAAATACGTCAAATTGAAAAAATGGACTAGGAGAGAAATGCAAAAACATGTATCCCTTTTTTTCGTTCCTAGAATGCCCACACCAAATTACAGCCCTTTGCGACTTTCGGTGGCAAAGTTACGCAACACTTGTCGACCCCGGATATTGTGAAAAATACGTCAAATTGAAAAAATGGACTAGGAGAGAATTGCAAAAACACGTATCGCTTTATTTCGTTCCTAGAATGTCCACACCAAACTGCAGCCCTTTGCGACTTCCGGTAGCAAAGTTACGCAACACTTGTCGACTTTGAATTTTCAAAAAAATACGTCAAATTGAAAAAATGGACTACGAGAGAAATGCAAAAACACGTATCCCTTTTTTTCGTTCCTAGAATGTCCACACCAAACTGCAGCCCTTTGCGACTTCCGGTGGCAAAGTTACGCAACACTTGTCGACTTTGAAATTTCAAAAAAATACGTCAAATTGAAAAAATGGACTAGGAGAGAAATGCAAAAACACGTATCCCTTTATTTCGTTCCTAGAATGCCCACACCAAATTACAGCCCTTTGCGACTTCCGGTGGCAAAGTTACGCAACACTTGTCGACCCCGGATATTGTGAAAAATACGTCAAATTGGAAAAATGGACTAGGAGAGAATTGCAAAAACACGTATCCCTTTTTTTCGTTCCTAGAATGTCCACACCAAATTACAGCCCTTTGCGACTTCCGGTGGCAAAGTTACGCAACACTTGTCGACCCCGGATATTGTGAAAAATACGTCAAATTGAAAAAATGGACTAGGAGAGAATTGCAAAAACACGTATCCCTTTTTTCCGTTCCTAGAATGTCCAAACCAAACTGCAGCCCTTTGCGACTTCCGGTGGCAAAGTTACGCAACACTTGTCGACTTTGAATTTTCAAAAAAATACGTCAAATTGAAAAAATGGACTAGGAGAGAAATGCAAAAACACGTATCCCTTTTTTTCGTTCCTAGAATGCCCACACCAAATTACAGCCCTTTGCGACTTCCGGTGGCAAAGTTACGCAACACTTGTCGACTTTGAATTTTCAAAAAAATACGTCAAATTGAAAAAATGGACTAGGAGAGAAATGCAAAAACACGTATCCCTTTTTTTCGTTCCTAGAATGCCCACACCAAATTACAGCCCTTTGCGACTTCCGGTGGCAAAGTTACGCAACACTTGTCGACTTCGAATTTTCAAAAAAATACGTCAAATTGAAAAAATGGACTAGGAGAGAAATGCAAAAACACGTATCCCTTTTTTCGTTCCTAGAATGCCCACACCAAATTACAGCCCTTTGCGACTTCCGGTGGCAAAGTTACGCAACACTTGTCGACTTTGAATTTTCAAAAAAATACGTCAAATTGAAAAAATGGACTACGAGAGAAATGCAAAAACACGTATCCCTTTTTTTCGTTCCTAGAATGTCCACACCAAACTGCAGCCCTTTGCGACTTCCGGTGGCAAAGTTACGCAACACTTGTCGACTTTGAAATTTCAAAAAAATACGTCAAATTGAAAAAATGGACTAGGAGAGGAATGCAAAAACACGTATCCCTTTATTTCGTTCCTAGAATGCCCACACCAAATTACAGCCCTTTGCGACTTCCGGTGGCAAAGTTACGCAACACTTGTCGACTTTGAATTTTCAAAAAAATACGTCAAATTGAAAAAATAGACTAGGAGAGAATTGCAAAAACACGTATCCCTTTTTTTCGTTCCTAGAATGTCTACACCAAACTGCAGCCCTTTGCGACTTCCGGTGGCAAAGTTACGCAACACTTGTCGACTTTGAATTTTCAAAAAAATACGTCAAATTGAAAAAATGGACTAGGAGAGAAATGCAAAAACACGTATCCCTTTTTTTCGTTCCTAGAATGCCCACACCAAATTACAGCCCTTTGCGACTTCCGGTGGCAAAGTTACGCAACACTTGTCGACTTTGAAATTTCAAAAAAATACGTCAAATTGAAAAAATGGACTAGGAGAGAAATGCAAAAACACGTATCCCTTTATTTCGTTCCTAGAATGCCCACACCAAATTACAGCCCTTTGCGACTTCCGGTGGCAAAGTTACGCAACACTTGTCGACCCCGGATATTGTGAAAAATACGTCAAATTGAAAAAATGGACTAGGAGAGAATTGCAAAAACACGTATCCCTTTTTTTCGTTCCTAGAATGTCCACACCAAATTACAGCCCTTTGCGACTTCCGGTGGCAAAGTTACGCAACACTTGTCGACCCCGGATATTGTGAAAAATACGTCAAATTGAAAAAATGGACTAGGAGAGAATTGCAAAAACACGTATCCCTTTTTTCCGTTCCTAGAATGTCCAAACCAAACTGCAGCCCTTTGCGACTTCCGGTGGCAAAGTTACGCAACACTTGTCGACTTTGAATTTTCAAAAAAATACGTCAAATTGAAAAAATGGACTAGGAGAGAAATGCAAAAACACGTATCCCTTTTTTTCGTTCCTAGAATGTCCACACCAAATTACAGCCCTTTGCGACTTCCGGTGGCAAAGTTACGCAACACTTGTCGACTTTGAATTTTCAAAAAAAATACGTCAAATTGAAAAAATGGACTAGGAGAGAAATGCAAAAACACGTATCCCTTTTTTTCGTTCCTAGAATGTCCACACCAAACTGCAGCCCTTTGCGACTTCCGGTGGCAAAGTTACGCAACACTTGTCGACTTTGAAATTTCAAAAAAATACGTCAAATTGAAAAAATGGACTAGGAGAGGAATGCAAAAACACGTATCCCTTTATTTCGTTCCTAGAATGCCCACACCAAATTACAGCCCTTTGCGACTTCCGGTGGCAAAGTTACGCAACACTTGTCGACTTTGAATTTTCAAAAAAATACGTCAAATTGAAAAAATAGACTAGGAGAGAATTGCAAAAACACGTATCCCTTTTTTTCGTTCCTAGAATGTCTACACCAAACTGCAGCCCTTTGCGACTTCCGGTGGCAAAGTTACGCAACACTTGTCGACTTTGAATTTTCAAAAAAATACGTCAAATTGAAAAAATGGACTAGGAGAGAAATGCAAAAACACGTATCCCTTTTTTTCGTTCCTAGAATGCCCACACCAAATTACAGCCCTTTGCGACTTCCGGTGGCAAAGTTACGCAACACTTGTCGACCCCGGATATTGTGAAAAATACGTCAAATTGAAAAAATGGACTAGGAGAGAATTGCAAAAACACGTATCCCTTTTTTTCGTTCCTAGAATGTCCACACCAAATTGCAGCCCTTTGCGACTTCCGGTGGCAAAGTTACGCAACACTTGTCGACCCCGGATATTGTGAAAAATACGTCAAATTGAAAAAATGGACTAGGAGAGAATTGCAAAAACACGTATCGCTTTATTTCGTTCCTAGAATGTCCACACCAAACTGCAGCCCTTTGCGACTTCCGGTAGCAAAGTTACGCAACACTTGTCGACTTTGAATTTTCAAAAAAATACGTCAAATTGAAAAAATGGACTACGAGAGAAATGCAAAAACACGTATCCCTTTTTTTCGTTCCTAGAATGTCCACACCAAACTGCAGCCCTTTGCGACTTCCGGTGGCAAAGTTACGCAACACTTGTCGACTTTGAATTTTCAAAAAAATACGTCAAATTGAAAAAATGGACTACGAGAGAAATGCAAAAACACGTATCCCTTTTTTTCGTTCCTAGAATGTCCACACCAAACTGCAGCCCTTTGCGACTTCCGGTGGCAAAGTTACGCAACACTTGTCGACTTTGAAATTTCAAAAAAATACGTCAAATTGAAAAAATGGACTAGGAGAGGAATGCAAAAACACGTATCCCTTTATTTCGTTCCTAGAATGCCCACACCAAATTACAGCCCTTTGCGACTTCCGGTGGCAAAGTTACGCAACACTTGTCGACTTTGAATTTTCAAAAAAATACGTCAAATTGAAAAAATAAACTAGGAGAGAATTGCAAAAACACGTATCCCTTTTTTTCGTTCCTAGAATGTCTACACCAAACTGCAGCCCTTTGCGACTTCCGGTGGCAAAGTTACGCAACACTTGTCGACTTTGAATTTTCAAAAAAATACGTCAAATTGAAAAAATGGACTAGGAGAGAAATGCAAAAACACGTATCCCTTTTTTTCGTTCCTAGAATGCCCACACCAAATTACAGCCCTTTGCGACTTCCGGTGGCAAAGTTACGCAACACTTGTCGACTTTGAATTTTCAAAAAAATACGTCAAATTGAAAAAATAGACTAGGAGAGAATTGCAAAAACACGTATCCCTTTTTTTCGTTCCTAGAATGTCTACACCAAACTGCAGCCCTTTGCGACTTCCGGTGGCAAAGTTACGCAACACTTGTCGACTTTGAATTTTCAAAAAAATACGTCAAATTGAAAAAATGGACTAGGAGAGAAATGCAAAAACACGTATCCCTTTTTTTCGTTCCTAGAATGCCCACACCAAATTACAGCCCTTTGCGACTTCCGGTGGCAAAGTTACGCAACACTTGTCGACTTTGAAATTTCAAAAAAATACGTCAAATTGAAAAAATGGACTAGGAGAGAAATGCAAAAACACGTATCCCTTTATTTCGTTCCTAGAATGCCCACACCAAATTACAGCCCTTTGCGACTTCCGGTGGCAAAGTTACGCAACACTTGTCGACCCCGGATATTGTGAAAAATACGTCAAATTGAAAAAATGGACTAGGAGAGAATTGCAAAAACACGTATCCCTTTTTTTCGTTCCTAGAATGTCCACACCAAATTACAGCCCTTTGCGACTTCCGGTGGCAAAGTTACGCAACACTTGTCGACCCCGGATATTGTGAAAAATACGTCAAATTGAAAAAATGGACTAGGAGAGAATTGCAAAAACACGTATCCCTTTTTTCCGTTCCTAGAATGTCCAAACCAAACTGCAGCCCTTTGCGACTTCCGGTGGCAAAGTTACGCAACACTTGTCGACTTTGAATTTTCAAAAAAATACGTCAAATTGAAAAAATGGACTAGGAGAGAAATGCAAAAACACGTATCCCTTTTTTTCGTTCCTAGAATGCCCACACCAAATTACAGCCCTTTGCGACTTCCGGTGGCAAAGTTACGCAACACTTGTCGACTTTGAATTTTCAAAAAAAATACGTCAAATTGAAAAAATGGACTAGGAGAGAAATGCAAAAACACGTATCCCTTTTTTTCGTTCCTAGAATGTCCACACCAAACTGCAGCCCTTTGCGACTTCCGGTGGCAAAGTTACGCAACACTTGTCGACTTTGAAATTTCAAAAAAATACGTCAAATTGAAAAAATGGACTAGGAGAGGAATGCAAAAACACGTATCCCTTTATTTCGTTCCTAGAATGCCCACACCAAATTACAGCCCTTTGCGACTTCCGGTGGCAAAGTTACGCAACACTTGTCGACTTTGAATTTTCAAAAAAATACGTCAAATTGAAAAAATAGACTAGGAGAGAATTGCAAAAACACGTATCCCTTTTTTTCGTTCCTAGAATGTCTACACCAAACTGCAGCCCTTTGCGACTTCCGGTGGCAAAGTTACGCAACACTTGTCGACTTTGAATTTTCAAAAAAATACGTCAAATTGAAAAAATGGACTAGGAGAGAAATGCAAAAACACGTATCCCTTTTTTTCGTTCCTAGAATGCCCACACCAAATTACAGCCCTTTGCGACTTCCGGTGGCAAAGTTACGCAACACTTGTCGACCCCGGATATTGTGAAAAATACGTCAAATTGAAAAAATGGACTAGGAGAGAATTGCAAAAACACGTATCCCTTTTTTTCGTTCCTAGAATGTCCACACCAAATTACAGCCCTTTGCGACTTCCGGTGGCAAAGTTACGCAACACTTGTCGATCCCGGATATTGTGAAAAATACGTCAAATTGAAAAAATGGACTAGGAGAGAATTGCAAAAACACGTATCCCTTTTTTTCGTTCCTAGAATGTCCAAACCAAACTGCAGCCGTTTGCGACTTCCGGTGGCAAAGTTACGCAACACTTGTCGACTTTGAATTTTCAAAAAAATACGTCAAATTGAAAAAATGGACTACGAGAGAAATGCAAAAACATGTATCCCTTTTTTTCGTTCCAAGAATGTTCACACCAAATTGCAGCCCTTTGCGACTTTCGGTGGCAAAGTTACGCAACACTTGTCGACCCCGGATATTGTGAAAAATACGTCAAATTGAAAAAATGGACTAGGAGAGAATTGCAAAAACACGTATCGCTTTATTTCGTTCCTAGAATGTCCACACCAAACTGCAGCCCTTTGCGACTTCCGGTAGCAAAGTTACGCAACACTTGTCGACTTTGAATTTTCAAAAAAATACGTCAAATTGAAAAAATGGACTACGAGAGAAATGCAAAAACACGTATCCCTTTTTTTCGTTCCTAGAATGTCCACACCAAACTGCAGCCCTTTGCGACTTCCGGTGGCAAAGTTACGCAACACTTGTCGACTTTGAATTTTCAAAAAAATACGTCAAATTGAAAAAATGGACTACGAGAGAAATGCAAAAACACGTATCCCTTTTTTTCGTTCCTAGAATGTCCACACCAAACTGCAGCCCTTTGCGACTTCCGGTGGCAAAGTTACGCAACACTTGTCGACTTTGAAATTTCAAAAAAATACGTCAAATTGAAAAAATGGACTAGGAGAGGAATGCAAAAACACGTATCCCTTTATTTCGTTCCTAGAATGCCCACACCAAATTACAGCCCTTTGCGACTTCCGGTGGCAAAGTTACGCAACACTTGTCGACTTTGAATTTTCAAAAAAATACGTCAAATTGAAAAAATAAACTAGGAGAGAATTGCAAAAACACGTATCCCTTTTTTTCGTTCCTAGAATGTCTACACCAAACTGCAGCCCTTTGCGACTTCCGGTGGCAAAGTTACGCAACACTTGTCGACTTTGAATTTTCAAAAAAATACGTCAAATTGAAAAAATGGACTAGGAGAGAAATGCAAAAACACGTATCCCTTTTTTTCGTTCCTAGAATGCCCACACCAAATTACAGCCCTTTGCGACTTCCGGTGGCAAAGTTACGCAACACTTGTCGACCCCGGATATTGTGAAAAATACGTCAAATTGAAAAAATGGACTAGGAGAGAATTGCAAAAACACGTATCCCTTTTTTTCGTTCCTAGAATGTCCACACCAAATTACAGCCCTTTGCGACTTCCGGTGGCAAAGTTACGCAACACTTGTCGACCCCGGATATTGTGAAAAATACGTCAAATTGAAAAAATGGACTAGGAGAGAATTGCAAAAACACGTATCCCTTTTTTTCGTTCCTAGAATGTCCAAACCAAACTGCAGCCCTTTGCGACTTCCGGTGGCAAAGTTACGCAACACTTGTCGACTTTGAATTTTCAAAAAAATACGTCAAATTGAAAAAATGGACTAGGAGAGAAATGCAAAAACACGTATCCCTTTTTTTCGTTCCTAGAATGCCCACACCAAATTACAGCCCTTTGCGACTTCCGGTGGCAAAGTTACGCAACACTTGTCGACTTTGAATTTTCAAAAAAAATACGTCAAATTGAAAAAATGGACTAGGAGAGAAATGCAAAAACACGTATCCCTTTTTTTCGTTCCTAGAATGTCCACACCAAACTGCAGCCCTTTGCGACTTCCGGTGGCAAAGTTACGCAACACTTGTCGACTTTGAAATTTCAAAAAAATACGTCAAATTGAAAAAATGGACTAGGAGAGGAATGCAAAAACACGTATCCCTTTATTTCGTTCCTAGAATGCCCACACCAAATTACAGCCCTTTGCGACTTCCGGTGGCAAAGTTACGCAACACTTGTCGACTTTGAATTTTCAAAAAAATACGTCAAATTGAAAAAATAGACTAGGAGAGAATTGCAAAAACACGTATCCCTTTTTTTCGTTCCTAGAATGTCTACACCAAACTGCAGCCCTTTGCGACTTCCGGTGGCAAAGTTACGCAACACTTGTCGACTTTGAATTTTCAAAAAAATACGTCAAATTGAAAAAATGGACTAGGAGAGAAATGCAAAAACACGTATCCCTTTTTTTCGTTCCTAGAATGCCCACACCAAATTACAGCCCTTTGCGACTTCCGGTGGCAAAGTTACGCAACACTTGTCGACCCCGGATATTGTGAAAAATACGTCAAATTGAAAAAATGGACTAGGAGAGAATTGCAAAAACACGTATCCCTTTTTTTCGTTCCTAGAATGTCCACACCAAATTACAGCCCTTTGCGACTTCCGGTGGCAAAGTTACGCAACACTTGTCGACCCCGGATATTGTGAAAAATACGTCAAATTGAAAAAATGGACTAGGAGAGAATTGCAAAAACACGTATCCCTTTTTTTCGTTCCTAGAATGTCCAAACCAAACTGCAGCCGTTTGCGACTTCCGGTGGCAAAGTTACGCAACACTTGTCGACTTTGAATTTTCAAAAAAATACGTCAAATTGAAAAAATGGACTACGAGAGAAATGCAAAAACATGTATCCCTTTTTTTCGTTCCAAGAATGTTCACACCAAATTGCAGCCCTTTGCGACTTTCGGTGGCAAAGTTACGCAACACTTGTCGACCCCGGATATTGTGAAAAATACGTCAAATTGAAAAAATGGACTAGGAGAGAATTGCAAAAACACGTATCGCTTTATTTCGTTCCTAGAATGTCCACACCAAACTGCAGCCCTTTGCGACTTCCGGTAGCAAAGTTACGCAACACTTGTCGACTTTGAATTTTCAAAAAAATACGTCAAATTGAAAAAATGGACTACGAGAGAAATGCAAAAACACGTATCCCTTTTTTTCGTTCCTAGAATGTCCACACCAAACTGCAGCCCTTTGCGACTTCCGGTGGCAAAGTTACGCAACACTTGTCGACTTTGAATTTTCAAAAAAATACGTCAAATTGAAAAAATGGACTACGAGAGAAATGCAAAAACACGTATCCCTTTTTTTCGTTCCTAGAATGTCCACACCAAACTGCAGCCCTTTGCGACTTCCGGTGGCAAAGTTACGCAACACTTGTCGACTTTGAAATTTCAAAAAAATACGTCAAATTGAAAAAATGGACTAGGAGAGGAATGCAAAAACACGTATCCCTTTATTTCGTTCCTAGAATGCCCACACCAAATTACAGCCCTTTGCGACTTCCGGTGGCAAAGTTACGCAACACTTGTCGACTTTGAATTTTCAAAAAAATACGTCAAATTGAAAAAATAAACTAGGAGAGAATTGCAAAAACACGTATCCCTTTTTTTCGTTCCTAGAATGTCTACACCAAACTGCAGCCCTTTGCGACTTCCGGTGGCAAAGTTACGCAACACTTGTCGACTTTGAATTTTCAAAAAAATACGTCAAATTGAAAAAATGGACTAGGAGAGAAATGCAAAAACACGTATCCCTTTTTTTCGTTCCTAGAATGCCCACACCAAATTACAGCCCTTTGCGACTTCCGGTGGCAAAGTTACGCAACACTTGTCGACCCCGGATATTGTGAAAAATACGTCAAATTGAAAAAATGGACTAGGAGAGAATTGCAAAAACACGTATCCCTTTTTTTCGTTCCTAGAATGTCCACACCAAATTACAGCCCTTTGCGACTTCCGGTGGCAAAGTTACGCAACACTTGTCGACCCCGGATATTGTGAAAAATACGTCAAATTGAAAAAATGGACTAGGAGAGAATTGCAAAAACACGTATCCCTTTTTTTCGTTCCTAGAATGTCCAAACCAAACTGCAGCCGTTTGCGACTTCCGGTGGCAAAGTTACGCAACACTTGTCGACTTTGAATTTTCAAAAAAATACGTCAAATTGAAAAAATGGACTACGAGAGAAATGCAAAAACATGTATCCCTTTTTTTCGTTCCAAGAATGTTCACACCAAATTGCAGCCCTTTGCGACTTTCGGTGGCAAAGTTACGCAACACTTGTCGACCCCGGATATTGTGAAAAATACGTCAAATTGAAAAAATGGACTAGGAGAGAATTGCAAAAACACGTATCGCTTTATTTCGTTCCTAGAATGTCCACACCAAACTGCAGCCCTTTGCGACTTCCGGTAGCAAAGTTACGCAACACTTGTCGACTTTGAATTTTCAAAAAAATACGTCAAATTGAAAAAATGGACTACGAGAGAAATGCAAAAACACGTATCCCTTTTTTTCGTTCCTAGAATGTCCACACGAAACTGCAGCCCTTTGCGACTTCCGGTGGCAAAGTTACGCAACACTTGTCGACTTAGAAATTTCAAAAAAATACGTCAAATTGAAAAAATGGACTAGGAGAGAAATGCAAAAACACGTATCCCTTTATTTCGTTCCTAGAATGCCCACACCAAATTACAGCCCTTTGCGACTTCCGGTGGCAAAGTTACGCAACACTTGTCGACTTTGAATTTTCAAAAAAATACGTCAAATTGAAAAAATAGACTAGGAGAGAATTGCAAAAACACGTATCCCTTTTTTTCGTTCCTAGAATGTCTACACCAAACTGCAGCCCTTTGCGACTTCCGGTGGCAAAGTTACGCAACACTTGTCGACTTTGAATTTTCAAAAAAATACGTCAAATTGAAAAAATGGACTAGGAGAGAAATGCAAAAACACGTATCCCTTTTTTTCGTTCCTAGAATGCCCACACCAAATTACAGCCCTTTGCGACTTCCGGTGGCAAAGTTACGCAACACTTGTCGACTTTGAATTTTCAAAAAAATACGTCAAATTGAAAAAATGGACTAGGAGAGAAATGCAAAAACACGTATCCCTTTTTTTCGTTCCTAGAATGCCCACACCAAATTACAGCCCTTTGCGACTTCCGGTGGCAAAGTTACGCAACACTTGTCGACCCCGGATATTGTGAAAAATACGTCAAATTGAAAAAATGGACTAGGAGAGAATTGCAAAAACACGTATCCCTTTTTTTCGTTCCTAGAATGTCCACACCAAATTACAGCCCTTTGCGACTTCCGGTGGCAAAGTTACGCAACACTTGTCGACCCCGGATATTGTGAAAAATACGTCAAATTGAAAAAATGGACTAGGAGAGAATTGCAAAAACACGTATCCCTTTTTTTCGTTCCTAGAATGTCCAAACCAAACTGCAGCCCTTTGCGACTTCCGGTGGCAAAGTTACGCAACACTTGTCGACTTTGAATTTTCAAAAAAATACGTCAAATTGAAAAAATGGACTACGAGAGAAATGCAAAAACATGTATCCCTTTTTTTCGTTCCAAGAATGTTCACACCAAATTGCAGCCCTTTGCGACTTTCGGTGGCAAAGTTACGCAACACTTGTCGACCCCGGATATTGTGAAAAATACGTCAAATTGAAAAAATGGACTAGGAGAGAATTGCAAAAACACGTATCGCTTTATTTCGTTCCTAGAATGTCCACACCAAACTGCAGCCCTTTGCGACTTCCGGTGGCAAAGTTACGCAACACTTGTCGACTTTGAATTTTCAAAAAAATACATCAAATTGAAAAAATAGACTAGGAGAGAATTGCAAAAACACGTATCCCTTTTTTTCGTTCCTAGAATGTCTACACCAAACTGCAGCCCTTTGCGACTTCCGGTGGCAAAGTTACGCAACACTTGTCGACTTTGAATTTTCAAAAAAATACGTCAAATTGAAAAAATGGACTAGGAGAGAAATGCAAAAACACGTATCCCTTTTTTTCGTTCCTAGAATGCCCACACCAAATTACAGCCCTTTGCGACTTCCGGTGGCAAAGTTACGCAACACTTGTCGACTTTGAATTTTCAAAAAAATACGCCAAATTGAAAAAATGGACTAGGAGAGAAATGCAAAAACACGTATCCCTTTTTTTCATTCCTAGAATGCCCACACCAAATTACAGCCCTTTGCGACTTCCGGTGGCAAAGTTACGCAACACTTGTCGACTTTGAATTTTCAAAAAAATACGTCAAATTGAAAAAATGGACTAGGAGAGAAATGCAAAAACACGTATCCCTTTTTTTCGTTCCTAGAATGCCCACACCAAATTACAGCCCTTTGCGACTTCCGGTGGCAAAGTTACGCAACACTTGTCGACTTTGAATTTTCAAAAAAATACGCCAAATTGAAAAAATGGACTAGGAGAGAAATGCAAAAACACGTATCCCTTTTTTTCATTCCTAGAATGCCCACACCAAATTACAGCCCTTTGCGACTTCCGGTGGCAAAGTTACGCAACACTTGTCGACTTTGAATTTTCAAAAAAATACGTCAAATTGAAAAAATGGACTAGGAGAGAAATGCAAAAACACGTATCCCTTTTTTTCGTTCCTAGAATGCCCACACCAAATTACAGCCCTTTGCGACTTCCGGTGGCAAAGTTACGCAACACTTGTCGACTTTGAATTTTCAAAAAAATACGTTGTGACGTATTTTTCGCGATCGAGCCTCGTCGGGAGATGAGAGACTGACCGGCGCACAACTTACGCGATTCCTTCGCGTTCCAGGCAACCCAGGGCTAATACGTACAATTCAAAATAATACCACTGGTATTGTTGGGCGCCAGGTTCCAAAACGGGAACCACGTATTTCCTACGGTTTGTCTTCGCGTGCCTACGTTGGCTAACTCAGCTCCGCGGAGGCGGCTGGGATCTTCAAGAGTAAGGACAACTTCATCAAATGAACACTTCGGCTTTTTGGGTCAACAATAACAAAATCGATCGTTTATTTTTGCGCCGATTTCGGACGCGACCACGCGGATATAACAAAATCCAAATTTAACAATTCCAGAAATAAATAATGGACCCAATAAGATCGCGACTAAAACAACAATGAATGACAATAGCAACTTTTACTTATGTCCTAAAACGAATTCTACGCATAACGTTCGCGATCTATTCCGCGCAGTCCAATTCTTACGATTCGCTAAAATCCATTCGTACAATCCGATAAAATTCGATACTTCGACATTCACTCAATACTTTCATACGATTCGATCCAATTCGACATTTTCGACAATTCAATCTTCAATAAATACTTTCGGACACTTCGCGACAAATTCGACAATTCACTTCGATGTGACTTTCGGACAATTCGACATACGTTTCATTCACGTACAATCTCAATATTTGAGTCGAGTCAAAATTCCAACGCGATCTACTCGCGATACTTCGAACAACACGACCTCAAGGACTATTTCGTGTCTCTCGGCGACACGTCCCTAACGCGAACGCGATACAATAGGATTCGAAAATCGAAAATCAACTCTGCCGAGAGAACTTATCATTCACACACATTCATTCGCTTCGATTTACAAACGGGCGATACATATGTCCACGATGGGCAACATATTTACGCGAACAAAGTCCCTTGCCGGTCGGCGGAATCTCGTACTTCCAAAATGAACGCGATTCTACGAGTGGGAAAATCTCCCACGTGCCTACAGGCACAATTCACAAACGAACAACGCGGGGTTATACGAGATTTCGTCGCTCACAAAAATACAACGAATCGCTTACCGAAATCTCTATGTCTCTTCGATAAGGAGAATTTAGCTCGTATACGCGGCCTCGGACGAAGTCCGGATTCTCCATAGGACTCAACCCCAGAAAACAAACGGTTCCCAAAAACACGACTCGCGTTGTCGACGGTCCAGGCAAGAAGAAGGAAGTTGCCTTCCCTTTCGATCGTAATCGGCAGCACCGGAGACTATCATCCTCTCCCTTATTCGCAACCACCGCTGATTGGACCTACGGCCCCAATCAGAAATCTCCAATATGACACCACGCGCTATTATTCAAATCCGTCTTCGCGACAAGTCATTCGATTCGAGAACAGCGATTACTGACTGTCCCGCGATGGGCTCCGTCGTCCCATAGGAATTCGCAACGGTTCACCAGGCGTCCCCGGATCTCCAGTTCGCGAGTCTTCGTTCCGTTCGTCGATAGCGGTGGGCCTCCGTCATGAGTTGTGGTGCGTTACAGGTGCTCCGTCGTTCGTAGGTCGATGTCACGCGGAATGAGTAATAGCTTCCTGCTAGTTACTCGGTACGCGTAGACCAGTTCACGTAGCTCGGGTGATAGCGTGCGTAGAAGTGCTCCAAGTCGCGAGGTGATTGGTGCGGTGAGCTACAGCGCGCGCAGCTAGGGCCCTGCCGGCGCTCTGACGTCACTCAGCCTTTCGTCCTCGTTCCTCCCACGCTGATGATCCCTCGCTGGTTCTTCGCGAGACTCGGTAAGCCCGCGAATACAATATTCGCGGCATGGGACATAGCAAAAATCAAACAACCAAATTAGAAATCAACCAATTCGCAACTTCGTTAGCCCTTAAGGTGGTGGCTTCTTCCCTGGATTCTTTTCTAACACGCGTTTTCCCGCGTAACACGACAGTTCCCGCCGAGGACCTGACGGGGTAAAATCTGCCCCGTCACAACGTCAAATTGAAAAAATGGACTAGGAGAGAAATGCAAAAACACGTATCCCTTTTTTTCGTTCCTAGAATGCCCACACCAAATTACAGCCCTTTGCGACTTCCGGTGGCAAAGTTACGCAACACTTGTCGACTTTGAATTTTCAAAAAAATACGTCAAATTGAAAAATGGACTAGGAGAGAAATGCAAAAACAGGTATCCCTTTTTTTCGTTCCTAGAATGCCCACACCAAATTACAGCCCTTTGCGACTTCCGGTGGCAAAGTTACGCAACACTTGTCGACCCCGGATATTGTGAAAAATACGTCAAATTGAAAAAATGGACTAGGAGAGAATTGCAAAAACACGTATCCCTTTTTTTCGTTCCTAGAATGTCCACACCAAACTGCAGCCCTTTGCGACTTCCGGTGGCAAAGTTACGCAACACTTGTCGACTTTGAATTTTCAAAAAAATACGTCAAATTGAAAAAATGGACTAGGAGAGAAATGCAAAAACACGTATCCCTTTTTTTCGTTCCTAGAATGCCCACACCAAATTACAGCTCTTTGCGACTTCCGGTGGCAAAGTTACGCAACACTTGTCGACCCCGGATATTGTGAAAAATACGGCAAATTGAAAAAATGGACTAGGAGAGAATTGCAAAAACACGTATCCCTTTTTTTCGTTCCAAGAATGTTCACACCAAATTGCAGCCCTTTGCGACTTCCGGTGGCAAAGTTACGCAACACTTGTCGACCCCGGATATTGTGAAAAATACGTCAAATTGAAAAAATGGACTAGGAGAGAAATGCAAAAACACGTATCCCTTTTTTTCGTTCCTAGAATGCCCACACCAAATTACAGCCCTTTGCGACTTCCGGTGGCAAAGTTACGCAACACTTGTCGACTTTGAATTTTCAAAAAAATACGTCAAATTGAAAAAATGGACTAGAAGAGAAATGCAAAAACACGTATCCCTTTTTTTCGTTCCTAGAATGCCCACACCAAATTACAGCCCTTTGCGACTTCCGGTGGCAAAGTTACGCAACACTTGTCGACTTTGAATTTTCAAAAAAATACGTCAAATTGAAAAAATGGACTAGGAGAGAAATGCAAAAACACGTATCCCTTTTTTTCGTTCCTAGAATGCCCACACCAAATTACAGCTCTTTGCGACTTCCGGTGGCAAAGTTACGCAACACTTGTCGACCCCGGATATTGTGAAAAATACGTCAAATTGAAAAAATGGACTAGGAGAGAATTGCAAAAACACGTATCCCTTTTTTTCGTTCCTAGAATGTCCACACCAAACTGCAGCCCTTTGCGACTTCCGGTGGCAAAGTTACGCAACACTTGTCGACTTTGAATTTTCAAAAAAATACGTCAAATTGAAAAAATGGACTAGGAGAGAAATGCAAAAACACGTATCCCTTTTTTTCGTTCCAAGAATGTTCACACCAAATTGCAGCCCTTTGCGACTTCCGGTGGCAAAGTTACGCAACACTTGTCGACCCTGGATATTGTGAAAAATACGTCAAATTGAAAAAATGGACTAGGAGAGAATTGCAAAAACACGTATCCCTTTTTTTCGTTCCTAGAATGTCCACACCAAACTGCAGCCCTTTGCGACTTCCGGTGGCAAAGTTACGCAACACTTGTCAACTAAAAAATCGGCTATCTCTCTGTAACTTTCACATCGTAACTCGCAAAGGTCTGAAAATTTGCATACTCATTCGAGTGACGAAAAAAGGGGATACGTATTTGTGCATTTCTTTCTCAGATAATTTTTTCAATTTGACGTATTTTTCACAAGATCCGGGGTCGAGAAGTGTTGCGTAACTTTGCCACCGGAAGTCGCAAAGGTCTGTAATTTGGTGTGGGCATTCTAGGAACGAAAAAAAGGGATACGTGTTTTTGCATTTCTCTCCTAGTCCATTTTTTCAATTTGACGTATTTTTTTGAAAATTCAAAGTCGACAAGTGTTGCGTAACTTTGCCACCGGAAGTCGCAAAGGGCTGTAATTTGGTGTGGGCATTCTAGGAACGAAAAAAAGGGATACGTGTTTTTGCATTTCTCTCCTAGTCCATTTTTTCAATTTGACGTATTTTTTTGAAAATTCAAAGTCGACAAGTGTTGCGTAACTTTGCCACCGGAAGTCGCAAAGGGCTGTAATTTGGTGTGAGCATTCTAGGAACGAAAAAAAGGGATACGTGTTTTTGCATTTCTCTCCTAGTCCATTTTTTCAATTTGACTTCTTTTTTTGAAAATTCAAAGTCGACAAGTGTTGCGTAACTTTGCCACCGGAAGTCGCAAAGGGCTGTAATTTGGTGTGGGCATTCTAGGAACGAAAAAAAGGGATACGTGTTTTTGCATTTCTCTCCTAGTCTATTTTTTCAATTTGACGTATTTTTTTGAAAATTCAAAGTCGACAAGTGTTGCGTAACGTTGCCACCGGAAGTCGCAAAGGGCTGTAATTTGGTGTGGGCATTCTAGGAACGAAAAAAAGGGATACGTGTTTTTGCATTTCTCTCCTAGTCCATTTTTTCAATTTGACGTATTTTTTTGAAAATTCAAAGTCGACAAGTGTTGCGTAACTTTGCCACCGGAAGTCGCAAAGGGCTGTAATTTGGTGTGGGCATTCTAGGAACGAAAAAAAGGGATACGTGTTTGTGCATTTCTCTCCTAGTCCATTTTTTCAATTTGACGTATTTTTCACAAGATCCGGGGTCGAAAAGTGTTGCGTAACTTTGCCACCGGAAGTCGCAAAGGGCTGCAAATTGGTATACCGATTCTTGGGACGAAAAAAAGGGATACGTGTCTTTGCGTTTCTCTCCTAATCTATTTTCCTATTTTACGTATTTTTTACAGTCTCCAAAATCGATGAAATCTTTGAAATCAGCAGTCGCGATGTCTTGGAAATTCCATATGGCTATTCACAGGACGAAGAAATAATACTTCTATGCTTAGTTATCAATTCATGTTAATTTTAATGCATCAGTCCCACCACCCACCCTCCCGACTCCCTCTCACTTTAATAATCTGTTTTCTTCCGGACTGCTATAAAATTCAGTGCATGACGTTTTGGACACCGTGTACCGGTTTTCGTCTGGCTGAATGCGTATCCCGAAACAATTGCCGATCGCGCGTTGCACGTGTAGCTGCTGCGCCAGCCTAAGTCACGCCCATGCCCATATTGGGAGTTTGTCAACGAATCCTATGACGCTCGCTTGGGCTATGAAACAATTGCTAGGCGCGGAATTTGTAGGAAGCTATTGCAAAGCAGCGAACTTTGGCATCCGCGAATGAATCCGCGGAAATCCTTCGTTCTGATTGGTCGCACTTAACCGTTTGGCTGCTGACGAGCGCTATCGCGCTCCTCTTATGTTACGCCAAAAATGCGAAGAGCGCGATAGCGCTCCTCTTTTTTTTCGATGCCTAGACTGCGGAGAGCGTAATAATGCTGATCCAGAACACTAGAATTTGTGTGTCCAGTGAAGCACCTTGTGTTTACAACTACAACTTTTAATTGTTGTAATAATATTACATATTTCAAATCTACTTTTTTTTTGTTAAATAACGGTGAACCCAATGTCTCATATTTGGAGTGAAACTGACTCGGAATCATGGACTGATCATGAAGTGCAAGTTTGTGACAACGAAAGTGATAGCGGAAGTGATATTATTATTCCTAAAAAGAGATTACGGGCTATTAGCGAGAGCAGCGATGATGAACTAACTGAAGACTGCACCGAACATGCCTCTGTTGATGAATTTTTGGATTTAAATACATGGTATTCGAATGAAAAGTATTCTTTTACGGAGGTTCCTGGTCCACAACATCCGCCTGATTCTGAAGCAAAACCAATTGAATATTTCTCCATATTCTTTTCGACTTCCCTACTCTCTACAATGGTTACCGAAACAAACCGGTACGCTCATCAGTTTTTGAGCACCAACAAAACTTTGAAGCGTCAATCACGTGCAAAAAAATGGAAACCTGTTACCATACTAGAAATGAAAGCATTTATTGCTGTTTTGTTAGAAATGGGTATTACTAGACGTCCAACAATGATGTGTTATTGGAATAGAGGCTCAAGGCAAATACCGTGGTTTGGAAGAATGTTTCCTAGGGATAGGTTTTTATTGATTATAAAGTTTTTCCATCTGGTTGACAATACCACTTTGGCACCACCAGGACATCCAGATTACGATCCATGTGGAAAGTTTAACTTTCTTGTGGATTATGCCAATAAGATTTTCCGTGAAAAATATACACCGCACAAACAGTTGAGTATCGATGAATCACTGGTGGGCACTCATTGTCAATCGAGCATAAAGCAGTACCTTCCTAATAAAAAGCACCACAAATGGGGGATCAAATTTTGGATGCTTTGTGATTCTATTTCAAAGTATTGCTTAGGATTTATTTGTTATCGAGGCGCAAAGTCAACCGAAAATAAGGAAGAAATAAAAAAGAATGGATTGGGATATGTTGTTGTCCAACAATTATTAAATTTAGGAAATTATTTGAATAAAGGATTTCATCTTTTCACCGATAACTTTTTTACAAGCATCCAACTAACAAAAGTATTATTGCAAAAAAATACATATGTAACTGGTACTATTAGAAAAAATAGAAAAAACGTCCCAAAGAAGGCTAAATTTGCAGATGTTGGTAAATCTAAATATTTTGAAAGCAACGGAGTTCTTATGTGTTCTTTTCGAGAGAAAAAGTCTCACAGAAATCCCGTCATATTGGTTTCAACAAACTGCACTACAGATAACGTAGTCGTTACAAAGAAAAGAGGAATTTACGAGTCAGAAAAGACTAAACCTTCTATTATTCATAATTACAACAAGTTCATGGGTGGTGTGGACGAAGCAGATAAAATGCTTTATACGTACCTAGATGAAAGAAGAACAATGAAATATTGGAAAAAAGTTGCATTCAGCATTATTGGAAGAATGGTGTTAAACGCCTACATAATATACTCCGAAAATAATAAGGGTAAAAAGCTAAACAGGTTACAATTTGTTTCAAGTATTATTGATGAAACTGAAAAGGAATGGTTCGCAAACAAAAACAACGCATATAAACAATATACATCATCTACACCAACCGAAATATTTAGTCTTGAAAAGCTACCTGGACGAAATTTGCGGCGGTGCGTGGAATGCAGCAGTAAACATGGTGGAGAAGTTAAACGTTCAAACCTAATTTGTTCTATTTGTAAAAAGGGAATTCACGCTCTTTGTATAGCAAACCACCCATGTAAAAAATTTTAAGAAATTATTTGTGTTAATTTGACTGAATTATAAGTGCTCATTACCAATTTTATTCACAAAATTAATTAAAACAAATTTATGTAAACAATTGGTATTTTTTAATTCTTGTTGTTGCAAAGTAATACAAGTGACTTTATCGTACGAAAAGTGTTTTACGTTTTTTCCCATACACGCGCAATTAGTGCCGCAGTTTTGGCATATGTTCGAAAAAATACGTCAGCAGCCAAACGGTTAAATGCTTCTCATTTAAAAACTATTGCGAATTTTGGCAAACGGTTTGCGGGAGGGTACTCAGGGCACCTCCAGGTATCGTCCACTTTCCGGTCCAAAAGCAATTCTGGGACACCCTGTATATATAACGTAAATAATAATAATAGGCGTAGAGTATATACAGGGTGTCCCAGAACTACCTGACCAACGGGGTATAGCGGTGTTCGGGAGGCACCACTGATCACGAAAATTACCTTCCTTTTGTCCGGAAGGTCATAGTTTTTAAATGGGAGCAGGTCAAAGTTGACCAATCAGAGGAAGATGTCAAGAGAAACGTAGGCACCTGCGAACTCTGAGTTTTCTTCCCTCGCTTTTGTTTCTCGGTACTTCGGGCAGGATGACGTCAGCCGAAGACATACATATTGGAAACAAGAAACAAGCTACCGAGAAACAAAAGCGAGCGAAGAAAACTCAGAGTTCGCAGGTGCCTACATTTCTCTTGACGCCTCCTCTGATTGGTCAACTTTGGCCTGCTCCCATTTAAAAACTATGACCTTCCGGACAAAAGGAAGGTCATTTTCGTGATCAGTGGTGCCTCCCGAACACCGCTATACCCCGTTGGTCAGGTAGTTCTGGGACACCCTGTATATATGTAAGCAGTTCATAATAATAGTAAGTATAATGATAAAATTTAAAAAAAAAATGGGAGTAATAATAACAACAACGATATATATGTAGCGTAAATAATGCTAAGCTAGGTTAGATATATAAGTAATGTAAGCAATTAATAATAATATGTATGTAGGAAAATATATATATATATATATATATTGTGACCGATAATTCAAAGTCGAAAAATAATAGAGAAATGATCATCTACAATAGCCACAACTAGTCGAAGGATCACGTACGGTGTCCGAGAAAGAAATCTGAAAAATTGAGATAACGAAAGATCGCGAAAAATCACGGAAATTGGGCGCCAGACATCCGACGATGTCATAACACCGCAGGAAAATCCTCAGCGATATCGTGGCTACTCAGCCCACGGGAATGGTAGAGGGGCGGATCCTGTAAAGTCACACACACGCAGGAAGGTTTCGTACACGAGTAAAAGAATGCGAGAGATTTGGTAACAATAACAAAAGAAATAAGAAAATATATTAAGAATGAATTCCCGTAAACGGGAGAATACAATAGAGTACGGTAGTCTAGGCGCTACCAGCCAAGTATTTAACAATTAGCGGTCGAACACAAAACCCGCTAAGCGCGGTAATGAATAATGGTCCGAATACGAAATACTATTCGTGAAGAAAAGCAACATTAAATAAATATACAATACGAAGTCCACCGGGAAGCGGTAGACAACGGATTCATCCGCAGAGGACACTCCAGGGCACTTGATCACTCAAATACAAACGAAATAGATAATTCCTTACAATATGATACGAAATAATCAGATACAAATCATAGAACGATAGCCCAGCATAGAATACTCGTCAAACGGGAAAGCAAATACCGGACGGGAATAGTCGGAATCTGTCACCGGAATCGTTGCCGATCCCGGGCACAACTCTACTAACTCTACTATAATAGGCTGGCTCGTTAATACATCAGATGTTAAATAGTAACGTAAGGGCTCACCTCACAATGATCCGGGAGCAGATATTCGAAAAATGATCACATTACGGTACTAAAGCTACTGTCGAGACAAAAATAGAAAAACCGGCACTCGCACGGACGGTAAGCGGAAGAATGAATAGTTTCCTTCTCAATTGGCGGTGGTGGCGTTCCGATAGTTTCTGCGCTTGCCGTTGATTGGTCGACGTCTGGGTCTTCAAGGGTGGGCGGACTGATTTCGGGGCCCATGGTCTCGCGCGAAGTTTGAGTGACGGGAAGTTTTCTCGCCGGTCCATTACGGGTTTTGAAGTGGCGGTCGTCCCGTCTTTCCCCAATCCAGGGTGGTGTGAACATTCGGTACATCCCTTCCTGTCGGGAGAACGGTAACATCGGCGAGACACGGGAAGTCGCTCGGTATAATGACCATTACGGTACACTAGAGTGGCAGACTCTCTCCGCATTGGCCTCGCGATGGTTCACACCGGTAACGATCTGGCTTCCAGGTAGTTTCCTGACTTCCCGAAGCGTCCTCCGGGAGTCAGGGCGTCCGACGGAGTTCGCCTTCGTAGATCCGGCTGATCGGGAATTCTTCTTTGGCCCTCCTCGGCAGCTTCCTTCGATTTCTGAGCCCTCAACACCGGCTTCCTTGCCGGTTCGCCCGAAGCGTCGCTATTCCTCTCCCGTAACTCTCGCCCTCCTGGCGACCATGGGGCCCATCCATCTGGTACCGTCCTCGATATCTCCACCTTCCTTCTGCTTGTCTGCTGGAGCTCCCGTATTCCGGGAAAGTCGCTGAATTCGCTTGTCCGCCGTGCCGAGTTTACCACAGATAGAAACAAAAGATAATTAATTAACCTATTTATCGGACTCATTAGTGACCCTGGAGTGTCGATTGTCCGTACGAGTGCCTCGGGGTACGAGACGTAAATCCGTCTCGTAACAACAAAACGGTATCCTGCCCATAGTGGCGGGACATGCAAAATGTAACGTCACAATATATATATATATATATATATATATATATAATATAAACCTATACTACTATTATTCAAGAAATTAGGTTAACCTGCCCATACCCAAACCGCACCAGGGTGTCTCTAGTGGCCTCATAGAGCAGGACACATCCTGGGCATGCGCCGGGTGCGTGCTCGAGTAACACACTCCGCGCACAGGTTGTGCACCGCGCCAAATTGAAGACCATTGTAGTGTCAAGCAACAAATAGTGCAAGCTGTGGGGAGTGTATAACGCTTGCATGTTGGTGGTAGCTCACTCACACACCCGGCGCATAGCTCATCCCAGCGGTATGTATAGATGTAACCGTAAAGGCAGAGGCCGTTATGTAAGGCCTCGAAGAATGCGTCGTCCTGCCTGGGCGACGGGGTGTCCCTATCGTCACCCACACCGTCGCCACCCCTTTCAAGTGTCCTTCGCGGCGCCATTTCTAGAAACAGGTGTGAAAAAAAAAACGAGCGTAAGACTAAGGGTTACAAAAAGTACATATATACATATATATATATATATATATATATATATAGCTCACAATTTATATTCGGGGTGGGGGAGGAACTTCTGCAGCCCCCTGCCTTAATAGATCCTCCCGGTTATCACAAAAGTAGCTTATACAAGCTATACAGTCACCGGGTGCATACGCGTGCAGCACACACCGAGCACAGCGCGCACAGATACCCGCACGCAGATGTATTGCGGGGTCAATCTTTAGGTAGTGGATTATGTGTACCGTAAACTGTGTCCTGTACTCGGCGGGCTGCTCGCTCATGCACCCGTAGCATAACCACTCCCCCACACCCCGTACGTAAACGCACCCGAACAAGCACTGCCCTTCGTGGAAGGGGGCGAAGAACGCATTTAGGGGCGGCGGTATCCCATCAAGGAGCGGCCCCTCAAACGGTCCTTCTGCCCCCTCGGGCGGCGTATCCGGGCGCCTTGGTGCCATAATCTGTAATATTTAAGTTTTTAATAATAAATAAAATATGTTTAAAGCAAACCCTGTAGACTTAAAATTATTACACTTACCGGTCTAGTAATATACAGCTGGCGATTGCGTCTGCTGGGGCTATGCGTCCTTGCAGCGTCTAGAAATAAGTGTAAAAGGCGCTAGCTGTACAAAAACTTTTTTTTTTTAAATCAAATAAAAACCTGTGTAGGTTTAAAATTATTACACTTACAGCTCTGGTAACAGGTGGCTGTAGCCCGAAGGGGACTGGTGCTGCTCGTTCTTTTATGTAATATCTAGAAATAAAGGTGAAAGATGTCACATACAAAATAAATTTTTTTTAATCTAATAAAAAATGTATATAAATTCAACACCTATATACATACCACTTTATTAATATTTCTTTTTTTATGCTGTGTGGCGCTAGATAACCGACAGGCTGACGGATCGTCTAGAAATAAAGGAAAAGATAACAGATATGCAAAAACTTTTTAAATCAAATATCATACTAAATAAATATATACGCTATTATACATACCACTTTTTAAAAAAATACACTCTGCGTATGTCACCTCTTTTCACTGCACTATCACTTCTTTTCTTTATTATCCTCCCTATCAACCCTTTTCGCTTGTCACCAAGGTAATGACAGGATGCTGCGAGGACGGCTCACAGGTAACCATCTTTTTCCCCACCATTGCCCTTATTTTTTTTGCATGGTTGCAAACAAGAGATACATGTAGCAGTTTACGCTGCTAAGACAATGGTACCCCCCACGCCTGATGTATTTGGCGCATCGTTCGCTAGATGATCCAAAAGAAGGGTACCATCATTCCAACAGTTGCGTGGTATGTACAGGATTCACCCCAAGCAAAATGTTAGGGGTTGGGTATCAGCCCATCGGTAGTTAAAAGTATCGAAAAATGAACGGCAATGCATACGGTACCTCTATATTATAAGGTTATCATTTACAAGAAATTCGTTTCTACGAACTACAAGTGGGGGTAAGCTGGAGCGATTCAGCAGCCTCGACTCGACTCATCCTGTCGACTCAGAGTTAGAACATAAAAAGTAACGATGGTGCGAGGGCATAGTGATGTGCATTTCATAGTGAGTGTAGTGTCCTCTAAGCTGCTATTAATACACAAGCTTAATATTTAAAAGAAGTTTCATTATATAACGTGTTGTTTATTTATTAAAGCTCAAAGGCTACATCTGCATTAGCCGGATGCTGGAGAAGAGGAGCCAGCGTTGTGCCCGGAGGGGAGCCCTCAACGGCTGGCTCCTCTTCGAAGACGACAACTGGGACGAGGAGGATATTTTCGGTTTAAGGGCACTGTTTGGGCTGATGCCCATTACGAATTATAATAGGTGCGTATTAATCGATGCTATATATGGACCACCACGTATGTGTGTGTGTGTGTGTGTGTCATACATGAGTAGTAATATTATTATTTATTTTTTTGCAGGGACTCGGACTATGATACGGGCGATGAGTGCTAATTTTTTTTTTTTTTTATATTTTTATATTCTAATAAATTTTTATATATTTAAATTAGGTAAGCTGCGTTTCATTTCAAACTCCTTATGTACCACCGATGTTTCTTACAATATACGACATATATTCAAAAATGCCTATTTCTTCTTTTTTTTTGTTTCCTTCACCTTCACCTTCATCTCCCCATATCTTGTCAATAATGGTAACGGTCGGTAGGAAATCAAAACATTAAGCGTATTCCTCTACACAGGGCTCCGGTTCATCGAAAACGTATTCACGCGCTACAGCTTTATAATATACATAAGGGGCCTTACAAAATACGGTGTTCTATTTTACCGAGGGTACACTTATCTCCTTAGGGTAATTAAAAAAGTTACCGACCGGTGGTCAGTGCATAGTTACCGACCGCGATAGGCCCCCTGGGGCCATACAACACCGCTGCTACTGAGTTTTGGGCCTTAGGACTAGGCCCGCGTGGTGGGGGGAGTGCCGCGTAGGGGGGCGGTGGGGAGAACAGACTACGTGGGCGAGGGGGTGGCGCCGTAGTGCGGTGCGGGGGACACAGCGCGGCGCGCTCCATGACTCATAGGGGACAGTGGTGGGGGTTTGTTGTGACGGCCAATAGTGGTATATAACTACTCACGTTTTGAAATTTAACAGACGACATTCTCTAAGCTTATTCAATAGCATATTAAAAAATCACTTTTCTATCTAATAGGGAAGTTCGTGCTCATACTACCTTAATTTAGCAATTTAAATATTACAGATACAGATTAAATTAGAGAGATATGTATTATAATAATACTAATTTTATTTCTCACCATACTTTTACAAAAGATTTTGGCGTTAACATCTTAAATTGTAGGTACTACATGCTGCATCCTTGCATGTTTTTATTTTCCCATTTAATCCTAACTATGTCAATTATTTCCATATACTCTTAAAGAAAAAAATATTAAAAATTTAAGGGTTTTAACATTAAAGTACAAATATAACATTGTAAATTTTTGTACATTTAATTCAATTTAAGTACTGAGTTTATTAAATTTCTCAAACTTTATCATCTAAATTTCTAAATATTTTTTGCAATAAAAATTCATAGTTCTAGATATGTAAATTAATAAAACATGCATTCGAATATGTTTTCATATATTATTCTGATAACGTGTTAAAAATGTAAAGTGTGCCATCGTTATGTGCTTGATATTCAAATGGTTACGGTTATTTCTAATTTCATGTGTTACATTGAAATCAACCATTTCATATCACAAATATTACAGAGATTTATTATATCAAAACTATGCACAAGTGTGTTTATTTTATATACTATACATAGCGTGTGTGTTATTTTCAAACGTTAAGTTTCAATCTCACAGTTTGCTGCGTACTGAATCGGCACACATTGTAAGACACTTAGATTTATAGTACGAAGAAAAGACTTTTGAAAGTACGAAATTTTGCACCACCATCAGACAGAGTTTTTTAATGATACGAACTATTGTGCAAATAGAAATTATGGTCTCAGTAATAAAAAGGATATTACACCAGAAAATTGTGATAGAGTCGCATAAATCGGCGTCGAATGAGAAAGTTTAGTCACATTGGAACAAATTATATATATAATTTTGAGATATATTAGACATCACTTTTTTTTTGAAAATACTGTCCAATATCCGTAAGAGTTTTGTCCTTAGTTTCCGGAAGAAAAAAGTATAACAGGCAAGTGCCGATGAGAGTGATGAGGCCGAAAATGAAAAATGTGCAAGGAGATCCGAGATCCTTGAGCATAAAAGGACCAAGTCTCACAACGGCAAAGAAATATATAAAAGCGCAAGCGGAAGAAATGCCGGTGCCAAGAGCGCGGACTGGCGTTGGAAATATTTCCCCGCAAAGAAGCCAAGGTAGAGGAACGAGGCCTATCGAAACTGCGCATACAAATATTAAAAGGAGGAATAATGGAATCCAAGATGTTGCCATATTCCAAAACATTACACCAGAAAGAATTAGAAGACTAAGAGAAGCTCCGGTTGCAGATGTTATAGCTAAGAAGCGACGTGAAAACTTTTTGGTCATCCAACAAGCCAGGACGCTAGCTAATACTCGCACTAAATCCAGTAATATTGTAGCTAGATAAGCATTTTCGGTCGATGTCATTAACTCCTTTAGAAGCTGCACGCAATAGAATGATAATACATTCACGCCTGAGAATTGTGCGACGAAAAAAAATATGTTTAAAATGATTAATGGCTTCCAAAACATTGCATTGGTCCATATATTGAACAACCTTTTAACTGATTTGATCTTCTGTTTTTGCGAATTGTGATCATTTTGATGTATATTGGATGTTGAAGTGCTTTGTTTTTGGGTAATACTCTGAATCGATTGAACAATTGATTTTACATTAGGTTCTTCCTGCACTGTGCGTGCTCCTACCTCACATTCCACGATGGTCAATTCTGAAGTGCCATGAGCTTCAGAATTATTTTGTTTAGAATAATTGTAAGCTGATTCTACATGTTGACGGCGAGTATTATTCTGTTCTGCCAATCCAATTTTTTCAAACTCTTCAAAAGAATCTAATCCACGCAGGTAAATCCACGACTCTCGAGCTAAAGTGGATTTATGTTTCTTAAGTAACCAAGTTGGACTTTCAGGCGCATTGAGACAAATTAAGAAACAAAGAATAGGAAATACCATCGAAATAAGAGCTGTATTCTCCCATGACATAAAAGATCCCACAACGTGTACGAATAATATTCCTATAGATACCGCTAAACTAATCGCAGATAAAAGTATACCGCGTAATTGAGGCTCACTGATTTCTGCGACATAAACTGGTCCTAGGGGTGCTTGGAGACCCACACAGAGTCCACAAAGCAATCGGCCAAAAATTAGAGTTGGCCTATTGGGAGCTAAACCAATAGCTATCCAAGCTAAACAATATATAGGACTAATAATTAAATGAGTTACTCTTCTTCCAAAGAATTCCATGAGAATCCCAGATAACCAGCAACCTGGAGCCATTAAAAGTGCACCTGAAGCAGCCAACCAGGACTCGTCGTTCGTGGTCTCAATTAATATATTTGCGTGTGACCCTTCAGAAAAGTGTGTATTCTTTTGCAATTGTGCAAGCAAGATTGCACTGTAACCAACAGTAATTCCGATGCAAACCGTTGAGAGCATTGGTCCCAGGGCAGCAAGCGTTTGTCTAATCAATAGTAATATTGATACTTCTGTAGGTTTTTTGACTTTCAGCGTATAGGTTCCACTAAATTTGGTTTTTGTAGCTTGTTTAATATTCTTATTAACGTCATCTCTCATCACTTCATCGTTGTTATTAGATGCTGTTCTCGAAATTCCACACCATATAGAATTAAACCACTGCAACACCCTGCACAACCAAAGATATCTATTCAGTGTATTTCTTGAAATTGGCCAATCGTGGTTTGTAATATACATAATACGTTTATATTATAAATGATATTATACATTTCTGTGAATAAAACTGAAATTATATCTGCGTCTCGTTATGGAGATTACATATGTAACACTGTCTATTTCCCGCTAGATCTCACGAACGTTTAGAGCTAAAACAACGAAACGCTTATTCTTCGGTTCCTTTCCATTGTTCCCCGAGCCAGTCCTCATTTTGTGTTTCGTGCTTGATGTAAGCGCACGTAAAAAAGTGTTTCATGCTTTTTGTTATTAGTGTGGTCTTCGCGTATTAGCAGTTTAGCGACAATATCGGATCAAGAAAAGAAAAGAAAGGCCGAAGACTGAACAATGGAAAAGATGTACAAGAAAATAAAAATCCTAAGGGGAATTTCGTTGTATAGAATCGTCGGCAAGGGATCGTCAACATGAGTGGGGGGGATTCAAGACGCTCACCTAGAGGGTGTCCACCCCAGATTAACCAAGGCTGGCAATAATGAGGGACCCATTGGCGCAAAGACCCAATTGGACACAAATGACTTCTTACTGCAAATTTTGTCCGGTTTTAAATAGATGGAATAGAATTAGGTACGCACGATATCTTATTAGTATATTGTATGTGATTTTACACTAGTTTACTCTTGATTCGGTTAGGTAAGGTTAGGATAGGGTGGAATGTTTAAACTCCGGAGACTGGGTAGTTTAGTGAATAAGTATACTGTCTGAACACAGCATTAAATGTTTGAAAAGGTTCCGCCAGATAAGATAGTTTACAATATCGTTGAATGACCGATGGAAAATCGCTCGAGATGCAAAAATTCGCATTTGTGCAATTGGATCTATGTATCAATAATGATAGCGGAAGTTTTATAGAAGAGTTTCGAGTTACTCAGTATTTATTTCAGTTGATTAATTAAATGGACAATGAGAACACAGGTAGCACTGTTGAAAGATGAGTAAATATACAAGGTGTGCCGAAACTACCTGACCCGGAGGGTATGGTGGTGTTCGGGAATCATCACTGATCACGAAAATAAACCTCCTTTTGTTCGGAAGCTCTTAGTTTTTAAATAGGAACAGGTCAAAGTTGACCAATCAGAGCGAGGTGTCAACAGAAACATAGGCACATACGAACTCTGAGATTTCTTGTCTCGTTTTTGTTTCTCGGTGGCTATGGGCAGACTGAAGCTAGGCGAAGCCATGCCTGTTAGATGTCACGCTCTGAGAACAGCCACGCACTAACTGAAAACTGTAATATCCTATAATAATGTAGGAAATATTAACATCAGTCGCAGTAGGTAAATCCGAAGTCTGTCACCTACAAGTATTGTGTAACTTGGTGTGGATGATAAAAGCATTACATGTATCTGCTTTTCTCTCTCAGACCCCATACTATGTAAACCTTAAATACTTTCTATGCTTTTCTAATTTTAAGTTTACGATTATTGTTATTATTGCAAGACTGAAGTGTATTATGAATGCGCTGATGGAATGCCTATTTCACGAGGAAGGAGTGGTCCAGAGTGAAGAAGAAGAGTCCATGAAAGTATGATGGCAGCGTGCGCTGGTACCCAGATAAAGGAACGGACATCGACGAGGAATCTAAGAATTGAAATAATAGTTATAACATTATCATTGAATGCTTATAGTAAAAGTTGTCAGTCACAGGACGAATCGCTGATAGATACTTTTACATGTTCTATATAAAACTTTACTTTTCCAGGACTTTTTCCGGTAATTTTCCCGTACATCCTCCCGCTCTGTATAACTACCTGTATATTATTCTGTACGTTTTACTGGATCTGGAAGGAGCTCTTCGCCTCGTCCTCGAGGTACATTTTTCCTTCGTTCATATCGAAGGAGTCCTGGTGTTTTTTGCCCTTAATTTCTTTGTAAGTTTTTCCGAGACTTTTTCCGGTACTGTTCTCGGGAACTTTTCCGAGACTTATTCCAAGAATCTTTGCGGGACTTTTACCGGTAATTTTTCCAGGACTTTACTGATACTTTTACTAGTATTTTTTTTCAGGACTTCTTCTACGACTTATTCTGGTACGCTTTTATCGTCTACACCAAGTTACATAATACGTGTAGGTGACAGATTTCGGATTTACCTACTGCGACAGATCTTTATTATCTCCTACATTATCATAGGATGTTACAGTTTTCAGTTAGTGCGTGACTGTTTTCAGAACGTGACATCTAATAGGTATGGCTTTGCCTGGCTTCAGTCTGTCCATAGCCACTGAGAAATAAAAGCGAGGCAAGAAAACTCAGAGTTCGTAGGTGCCTACGTTTCTGTTCACACCTCGCTCTGATCGGTCAACGTTGACCTGCTCCCATTTAAAAACTAAGAGCTTCCAGATAAAAGGAACGTCGTTTTCTTAATCAGTGAAGCTTCTCGAACACCGCCATACACTCCGGCTCACGTAGTTTCGGAACACCCGTATACAGGGTGTTCCAAAATTACCTGACCCGGTGGGTATGGCGGTGTTCGGGAGGCTTCACTGATCACGAAAATGACCTTCTTTTTGTCCGGAAGGTCATAGTTTTTAAATGGGGGCAAGTCAAAGTTGACCAATCAGAGTGAGGGGTCAAGAGAGACGTTGTCACCTACGAACTCTGAGTTTTCTTCCTTCGCTTTTGTTTCTCGGTGGCTCCGGGCAGGACGACGTCAGCCGAAAACATGCCTATTCGATATCACTCGCTGAGAACAGAAGTTCTCAGTTGAAAAGTGAAGTACTAACTGAAAACTACAATGTTCTATGATAGTGCCATTTGACTTACACATATAATCTCTGTGACGTCTTACGTAGATTATCCTGATCTCTTATCTCTGTATAGTAATCTAGATTGTCCTGAGAATGTTAAAAAATGAGTTTCCTCTAGTCTAGGGCATATTTTTTATATAAGAAAAAGTCATTCTCTTTTTGTTAAGCGTATTGGTATGTATTAAGTTTGTTGAAACCATACAATTATATAATGTGATATATAATTGAATAAACTTCTGTAAAAAAAAAGTAGAGCATGATACTCTTAATCCCAGGATCGTGGGTTCGAGCCCCACATCGGGCGCCATTTGTAACGTATCTTTTATTCTTAACTCAACACCGATAGCGAAAAATCCGAGAACGAACTATTTTCGAGAAACAACCTACGTTATCTTCGGCCGTCCACCCTTCGTTCATCCATCCGCAAGCCAGGCGGGCGCCAGCCAACTATTTTTTCACTAGGAACTGACGAGCCGGTATGAACTGGGAGTTGGGGTGGAATAGGCGCAACTCCACCAAAACGAGAGCTCTGACGGAACCTATTAGAAGAAACGATAACTTAGCGGTTCCTGTCCATTTTTGGGGACGCGTAAAATCGAGAAACGCAACCGTAGATGGTGATCTTGTTGGTCGCGTAAAATCAGCAAACTCAACTAGATGCACGAACGGGAGCGGATGGTTACGGAAATGCACGGCCGCTCAGACTGCTAGGTTAAGGTAGAGCGGGTCGGAGTAAGAGTCAGACAAATTGTGCGAGATACAGAGAGCGACGAACCGAGAACGTATCAGAGCGAATCTTAAATATCTATCGAGATCCCTTCACCAATTGATAAATTGGAAATCGTCACCGGAGCTGATGCAGCTAATCCTGGAGGGTCGAGAACTGTATCCAGAGGACACTGAGATGAGCACTGCACTAGGGCACAGTACTACACCTCCGGAACACTCACAGAAAATCTATAGAACTTCCTGGATATCGCGAGAGCAACGCGAGAACTACATATACGAATGAGAACTTGCTATACCGTATCGAAACACGGCTAGAAAAACTATCAGCATATAGCACGGGAGCGCGAGCCAGTTCGTGACACCTCGGTCTGCTTTGACAATAACCAAATTCGAGAACTAATCATTCTGATTGGTCGAACTCCTTATAGCCGGTAACTCTTACATTTCCCTCGAATCGTCCCTTTAAACCAAATCGAGAGCGTTCTTTAGCGAATCTGTACGTAACTTTTGGAGATCCTCCACAGCTGCTGCTTCCCCAAGGCATCGGGCGACAGCTGGGCACCACATCCTTAACTTGGGCAGGAGGTTCCTCTCCTGCCCTTAACCGTATCAAAACTATAAATCCGCCCATTTTATAACCCATCTCATTTTTTAAACCCATCTCCAGCGGAGCGCTAGTATCTCACTCGAGCTTCTGCCGGTCCGTGAAGACGTCTCCGTCGGGTATTCTCCTCTGCTGGGCAACTCGGTACGTCGAGACTATCTCTCCACAGCAGATTCGAGCACCTCGACCTCAACTAAACAATATCAAAATCTTCCGAGAGCATTGGGATAACTGTACAAATCAACCTGAGAGCGTAGCTTCTGAGCAGGGTGGTGACTCGAAGGGAATCCAAAAGCGAGAACGTTATCTGTATCGGCAGCCGGAGTCGCCTTGTGACCGTGAATCGAAAAATCACGTCACAGCACATAACACGCTTTATGTGTAAGTTTAGTCTTATCTCCAAATGTGAACAAGACTCGTGATACAGTGTACGACAGTTGCACTTTCATTCTTGACACTGGCCAGCTTAATTAAGTAATTATAAGTTAATTGAAATTTACGTTATATATTGTTTTCAGTTCTCAATCATGAGAAATTGATATTCTTTCAACAATTTCCCAATCATTGTAAAATAATATTATATATCACCTCGATATGAGAATGGAAAGAAGTCAAACTGAAAAAATTTTCAAACAAAAATAAAATTCCAAACTCTTCAGTGCAGAAATTTTATTTGTTAATTCAATCCGAGTTGACTATAAAATTTCCAAGCTCGATAAATTCGAATGAATTAATGTGTTCTTACTAAGATATTCATTACGGTATAAGAATGAGGTGACTTTAATGACATTTATTTTTAAGCAACCGTCAAAAAATGGGTGCGCGTGTTGCCAATCCTATTCTAAAAAAGTCATGTTACATTTTATCGAATTGCGATATTAGCATTGTTGTCGCTTTATTCGGTTCGTGATTGGCTGTCGGTGTCGTCCTATTCTAAAAAAGTCATGTTACATTTTATCGAATTGCGATATTAGCATTGTTGTCGCTTTATTTGTATCGTGATTGGCTGTCGGTGTCGTCGGTCGACGAGTGCAGAGAACATAGAAGTCACAGGAACAACAGGGTCCGTATTAGAATTTGGCATAGAAATAGAGCTGCCGTTTGTTGCCGATAGAATGCGCGCTGATATATCAGTGTGACAGACACATAGAAAGACTCGAAGCCGTGCCGTTTAGCATGCGATAACATTGGACACATTAGAACTGTGTCCAATCTTGTTGTGGCGAATTGGTTTCGTGTGGGATCTGACTACGTAAGGACGGACCGTGAAATTGGACACAGATAGTTGTAGATAAATTTCAGATAATTCGTTGGACACAAAGCTAGCTGCACAATAAGGTATATCGATGTAACCAGAACTCTACAAGAAGTGAGGGAATGTGAACTGCTGTGGTACATTTATAATAAATTTATTATATATCTTCTAAAAATGATCTTTCAATATTTGTAACTTTACAAAGTGTTCGCGTCAAATAGGTAGAGATAATCGTCATCAGGCATAAATGAATTCTATGTTCAATGTTTCTTGTTAATGACTTGGTAATGCATTTTAATGAAATTTTTAATTATTATCTTAATTATAACATGATAATTTACACTAGCCAATGGGATTTATTCGTGAGTTGAAAGTCACACGTTTTGTAAAGAATACGACTATTGATGAATATTTTATAATAATGTAATAATGGGCCAGATTTTTACCCCGTAACCGTACAGAACAGTTATACGTCACAATACTATTTTTTCACTCATATTTGAATCCTTGATATTGCAGCTTTTTAATGTGCATATATGTATTTAAATGCTGTTGGGATAAACTTATGAGCGTTCACTTCCCTATAATCTAGCATGTAACATTTCTATAATAACTTCAACATTATTTCAGAAAAGTACGTAAGAACCTGTTCCATTGATCTCGTATGTATAATATTTGTGCAGCTAGCTTTGTGTCCAATGAATTATCTGAAATTTATCTACAACTATCTGTGTCCAATTTCACGGTCCGTCCTTACGTAGTCAGATCGCACACGAAACCAATTCGCCACAACAAGATTGGACACAGTTCTAATGTGTCCAATGTTATCGCATGCTAAACGGTCTGTGTCCAAAACTAATGTGTCGTATCGGCATTGTGTCCAATCTTGCTGTGCGGAATGGACACTGTGTCCAATCGTGTTGTGTCCAATGATTTGTGTCCAACTCGGCGTGTGTGCAATCGGGTTGTGTGCCAGTGGGTACCCCCCTTCGTGTCCAAGTTCACGGCATGTATGTACACTGGGCCACAGAAATGGTGTCACCGGTAGACGCCGTGCGGTGAGGTAAGAGAGGAGATTTGGGCGGCGCCTGCTCGCGTATCTTGGCCTGTGCGTGCGACGCAGAGAGCACTACGGTGCGAGCGAGACGCCAGAGCGTCGCACGGTGCGTCCTTCTTGCACAGCACTAGTGTAAGCGAGACGCCAACAAGGCCCCTCATTCGCAATAGGGAGCTTGGTGGGGGACCGCTCGTATTCGGGCGCACGCTTTCTCCCTCTTTCTCAGACTAACGCTCTATGACGAGGACAGCTAGTACCCCGCCAAGAATCGAGAAGGATCTATGGGACTTTCGGTAGTGGGAATGAGATAGACTTTTCGATTATCCGTCCTCGTCAAACAGCGTTAGTGAGACAAAGAGAGATATATGCGACGTGGTGGCTAGGAACAAGTGTCCAGCGTCTAACCCATAGCTACCGTGCGCCCTATTCGTGCAGCATTAGTGGGGGTGAGACGGCGATAGGTCGGGGGTGCACCGTAGCGATGCGATAGGTCCCAGAGGCATTATCGCTAGGTTGCCTAGAGACGCATAGACTTTTCTAGTAATAATAGGTGCAATGGAAATCTAATGCCTAGCGATCTTCATTGTAACGAGCTTCGGCACGATCCCACGTTTTTGGACAATTTGATCGGTTCGATCCCGAATCGGTTGAATCAAGTAATCGACCGCGGCGGTTTCTGGACGGACTATTGATGTCCGCATTAATGGTGCGCTCTGCTAGATTCGCTGATCGGTCCTTTTAAGGGCCACCAACAAATTCATATACGAGGGAAAACCATTTACAGACACCTCCTATTTTTCTACTATTTTTCTAGTGCGCTTCAAAAGAGCATAATCTTATAATGAAGTCATGAAACTTACGCCCTTCTACCTGCGCAATAGAAACGTAGCTTCAACGCTTCATAATAGTATAATCTAGGCTAGGTAGCGTGCCAACTCTGGGACCTATCGCTGTCTCGCCCCCACTCCTGCTGCGCGAATAGGGCGCACCGTAGCTATGCGTTAGACGCTGGACACTTGTTCCTAGCCACCACGTCGCATATATCTGTCTTCGTCTTACTAACGCTGTTTGACGAGGACGGATAATCGAAAAGTCTATCTCATTCCCACTACCGAAAGTCCCATAGATCCTTCTCGTTTCTTGGCGGGGTACTAGCTGTCCTCGTCATAGAGCGTTAGTCTGAGAGAGAGGGAGAAAGCGTGCGCCCGACTACGAGCGGTCCCCCACCAAGCTCCCTATTGCGAATGAGGGGCCTTGTTGGCGTCTCGCTTACACTAGTGCTGTGCAAGAAGGACGCACCGAGCGACGCTCTGGCGTCTCGCTCGCACCATAGTGCTCTCTGCGTCGCACGCACAGGCCAAGATACGCGAGCAGGCGCCGCCCAAATCTCCTCTCTTACCTCACCGCACGGCGTCTACCGTTGACACCATTTCTGTGGCCCAGTGTACGTAACATCAGAGAACATAGAAGTACATGGAACAACAGGCCTTATGGGAGCATTTGGCTGGGGTGCTCGGTTAGTTATCACCCCAGCCACCGCGGCGCTACTAATGTTAATGTGAGCAGACACATAGAAAAATCGTAGCTCCGCCCATCGTGTGTCCCGCTCACACGGCGAGCGTGAGGGGCACGGCTTCGAGTCTTTCTATGTGTCTGTCACACTGATATATCGGCGCGCATTCTATCGGCAATAAACGGCAGCTCTATTTCTATGCCAAATTCTAACACGGACCCTGTTGTTCCTGTTACTTCTATGTTCTCTGGTAACATACAGTTTGACAGATTGGGGTTATCGTAGGGCACCAGTTTATTTTAATTTTCATTAAAGAAAAAGATCGTAACATTGTGCGTTTAATATTATTTCGTGAAAAAGCAGTGAACCGCGTTATGGAATTGCGTGTATAGGAGAACACTTGAGGTAAATGACCTTTAATGCGAAAAATATATTTTTGCGTAGTATTTGTTGTTCTTCGATCGGCGGATTAAATGAAAAAACGAAAGAGCTTAACAGTAATTTGTAATAGCAAAAAAGTATGCAAAAATTTATTCTTTGCAGTTCAGACATTATTTTTGTAAGTCGAAAAAATGTGGAATAGAATTTGCTCGTGAATGACAGGTTGTAGGTTATTTTTTTTCTGATAAAAGAAGTGATTACAAACGATGTCGTTTATGAAAAAAATAGGTGAGTATGTAAACCCTTAAATATTCTTTGCTTTTAAAAAGACTAGCTTTTCGTGTCTATTGAAATAATTAAATTATAATTGAAATAATTAGCTTCCCGCGTGAATTCCATTTTAGAGTACATGATCATGATGGTACAACATCAACGCGTTCATGATTATATTATTGCTAATGCTCATAGTCATTTCATTATAAAATTAATCATCATAATATCGACACAATAGTATGCAATGCTAAATAGCTACACTGTTAAAAAAATTAAGAAATTTACAACACAAAAGATGAAACTTACTACATAGGTGCATATAATATTTAGATTATAGGTAACGCAAATGAGTATTAATGTACATTGTTTTGTAAAATTGTAATCAAGCATTAATTTTATTATGCGTTTAGCGATTATATTATATTCGACTCTGATTATTAATAAGAGGTTGAAGAATTTTCAATCAACCGTAATGCAATCATACACTTAGGACTGAAAATTACAATACTTGAATAGAAATAGTTCTTTGATAAACACGTCATTGAATAATGCATAGTCGTAGTGATTTTTCATATCAATGTGATGAAAAATATAATATACATATGATAAAAATTACTACACATGTATTTTTTTTTACAAACTTTTTCTTTGTATGATGCGATACAGTGCAGAGGATCACTATTCATTTACATGGTATCGATAAATTCATAACCGACTAGAAATTTCGGTATCAAGAGACTCGGTCGAGTCTCGCGCCAAGTACAGACAACCGGCTGTACAGGGCACAGCTCGCCGAGACTCTTTACTTGAGTCAACTCTTATACCTGTGTTTGGAACGAAATATCTTATTAACCGCTATACATGAGAAAAAGTTATTGATACATTCACTATAGGAATTGAGGGTCCTGAATTGATTGCCACCACGTTCAATACGATTAGTATACGAGATCAGGGCGTATTGAGATGGCGAGCAAGATGATTTTATTTCAGTTCCGTCGTCGTCGTCATCGTCGTCGTCATCGTCGTCGTCGTCGTCGTCGTCTTCGCACGTCCATCGCATTTTTTACACGACAGATGGCGCTGACTGCTGTGCCTTCTTTACCTATTTGTACTCTGTATGGTGTTAGTAATTTACGAATACACAACACAATCAAATACATTTTATACGTGAAGCTACCGTTCATACCGAATTTCCAGTTAGTATAAGGCTGCTTTCACAACAGTATAGAATAATTCAGTTTTTAATAGCATTCATGTGCTGCACGCGTATATGGGTGTATGTATATGTGTGCTTCGGCATAGTTCCTCGTATTGTAGGTGACAGTTTTTAGAGATACAGGATGACCAGGTGTTCCGCTTCGTAGTTTTCTGTATCTAGGTGTCGGACGTAGAAGTCCAGGGTGTCCAGCCATTCCGCTTCGTAGTTTCCTGTGTCCAGGTGTCGGATGTGGAATTTCAGGGTGTCCAGGTATTCCGCTTCGTAGTTTTCTGTATCTAGGTGTCGGATGTGGAAGTCCAGGGTGTCCAGGTATTCCGCTTCGTAGTTTTCTGTATCTAGGTGTCGGATGTGGAAGTTCAGGGTGTCCAGGTATTCCGCTCCGTAGTTTTCTGTATCTAGGTGCCGGATGTGGAAGTCCAGGGTGTCCAGGTATTCCGCTCCGTAGTTTTCTGTATCTAGGTGTCGGATGTGGAAGTCCAGGTTGTCCAGGTATTCCGCTACGTAGTTTTCTGTATCTAGGTGTCGGATGTGAAAGTTCAGGGTGTCCAGGTGTTCCGCTCCGTATTTTCTTGTATCTAGGTGTCGGACGTAGAAGTCCAGAAAAGTGTGCAACAAGCTTTGGCGCTTCGCTCAAACTATAGTATCCTCTTTGATGTTCGCACGGCCTGAGGTACAAGGCCTGAAATAATGCAGCACACTCTCCTCTCTTACGTTTACCACACGGCTTCAACAAGCTGGACACCATTAACGACGCTTATATGCATTGAAGATTACATTTTCTTTAAAAATTTGTACGTCTTTATGCATTTCTGGAAAAAGGGACTTACAAGTTAAATTTATGTGCCATTAAACATTTTCGACACCGCAATATATTTTTCTGATTAGCAACATCATAATGCATTTACATTTTATATCTGTGACCATATAAATTTCAGTGCTTAATACTGCTATGTCCCGTTGAACAACAAAAACTTGTGATATCCCCCAAAAAACACTTACGTGTAAAAAACTACGCCAAGTACAGGAGTGCTGTGTATTCCTCTAATAAAAAGTATTGATATCAGATTATTGAGGCCAAGTACATAAGTCACTACATGTTTGCCTATTATATGATCTAGCACTGGCCCATCATTTTAATTGTATTTTCAAAATTTCCTATAACGTTTTCACTACTCTTTTACATTACTACTGTTTCTCGTAGTTGATTATGAATTAATGATTATTTAATAACTAATAAAACTTTAGCTGATTCCTTATCGAGTACTACTTGGCGGGTCCGTGCCAGTAATTCCAAAGTACTTACTTTGAACGTGCTAATAGTATCCTAAAATTATGTTTGTTATTAAGATTTTACCGTGATTATTATTAACGAGTTATCGTTAATAAGCTCTATATAGAAAGTTGATATTGGTTTTGAGATTAATAACTGGCATAATGAACGCAAATTTATATCAAGAAATGCATGGACCCGCCAAGTAGTACTCGATAAGGAATCAGCTAAAGTTTTATTAATTATTAAATAATCATTAATTCATAATCAACTACGAGAAACAGTACTAATGTAAAAGGGTAGTGAAAACGTTATAGGAAATTTTGAAAATACAATTAAAATGATGGGCCAGTGCTAGATCATATAATAGGCAAACATGTAGTGACTTATGTACTTGGCCTCAATAATCTGATATCAATACTTTTTATTAGAGGAATACACAGCACTCCTGTACTTGGCGTAGTTTTTTACACGTAAGTGTTTTTTGGGGGATACTCTGTGACAAGAGTCCCATACCAGTTACGGAGTATCCGAGCGAACACTAGTTCGCTGCCGCGCCACTAGGTGGCCAAGGCAACTCGCATGAAAAAACGTAGGACCGGGTAAATAATTAATCCGTCGATTTTGCGGTTTTCGTCTTCGCCGTCGATATATACTTTTCTTCAACAACGGAGCGAAAACGCTCGTTTTCGCTCCGCGCGGGAGGAGAGAAAACGTACAATTCTCGAATGGGGAAACGTGGAAGATTGAAAAATTGAATAGGAGTGAGGTGACATTTGCCGACGAATCCAACGACCAGCAGTAGTATAAGTTGGGAGGGTCTGGATACAGATTCCTGCACCGACATAATACCGACACTCCAGAGCCTTCGAAGGTGGGTGTCCGTGCTAAGTTGCCGACGTGAGCTCTACGATTTTCGGAAGTGACGTCATCAGGACCCCTCGATTCCAAGAATTTTGACTCGATTCCAGGAATTTTACGTCATATTCAGGGAATTTTGCGCTCGATTCTGGGAATTACGCACGATCGAGAACCTTCTAGAACATTCTAGAACATTCTGGAAGCTTCGACGGTTCGTGTCCGTGCTAAGTCGAGAAGGATCGCTCCCAGAGCCGGCGATCCTCACGCGCAACGTTTTGAGGCAGCCCCTTGCCCCCCACCCCGGAAAGCCTTCCAGAAGCTTCGACGGGTTCGTGCAGGTTTCGGACGTCAGCCCTCGGCCCGTTTTTCCTCGAGCAGAATTGCGCAGCATCGCTGATGCGGTTCTGCAGGAATTTTCCAGAACTTTTGTCCCTAACCTTGAACCTTAGTGCGTAGCATCGGTGAATCAGAGAGAGACGAGCGGCATCCCCTTTGAGCGCAGTGCCGAAAAGCGACTTTTGCGTCGAGGTTCATTCCAGGAAAAACGATACCATGCAGGTGTCGGACAGCAGGCGTTATCTCGCAGTGATCGTGCGTCAGCCTCTTCATCCCACCGAGAGGCTTCCCCATCCCCCGATACGTCAGCATCCTCATCCCACCGAGAGGCTTCGAGAATCCCCCATCTCCCGATTCGTCAGCCTCCTCATCCCATTGAGAAGCTTCGCGAATTCCCCATCCCCCAGCCTCGTGCGAGAGCACCGGCGAGTTCAAAGTCATTCTAGAATTATCTATGTACCGATCGTTCTAATGCGTAATACTGAACGTTATCTCGCAGAGTAGTGCGTCGGGAATGCAGTTCCCCATCCCCCCGAGGTGTCAGATTACACGTAAGCGCGCGCGCGACGCAACTTCGTCGTCGTCGTCGTCGGTGGAGAGCTGAGGAATATTCCGGAAGATGCATCGACCTTGACGTCGATTCCTTGAAATTTGCAGGGTTTCAACGACAACAATACAGGTTCATGTAGTCGAATTCAAAATTTTATTGATTACTGTAACTGAATATTCTAGAAAATGCGTTCTCGATTTCACAATTCGGGTAGGTGTCTCATCGCTCGAACCGATGCAAAACAATTCCAGGAAGAAGATGCATCGAACTTGACGTCGATTCCAGGAATCTCTGTAGGCGATTCGATTCCTAGAAATTTGCGTAACCCCCCCTGTTTTAGCTCTTAAGAGTTTCCTATAAAAGGATGAGCTGAACGTGCCTTCGTTAGTCTGCTGTAACAATTCGACCGATGTCGAATAAGAGTAAACAGCGTGAGCTCAAAGTTCGAATACAGTTGATCGAAGCTGAAAGAGGCCATAAGAACTTCAATATTAATTGAAGGCAATGGACTTCTCGGCAATTAACAAAGTGGCCCGTTTGGATGCATTTCTACCAACGAAAAAGTTGGCAGAATTAGAGATTCAAAAGGATTACAAAATTAGTTGTATTCGGAAAATTGAAACGAAATACGGAACAAGATTAATTGTCGACATTGAGAATAGCTTCTCTACGTTTCTACCATCGAGGGTATCAAAAGCCTTGAAAGACGATAACAGTTTGTTCCAAAACATGGTGCGTGCTGCCGACGAAGATCGACTGCTCGTACGCTATCTCGGTGGGCAGTACAATCAGATTGAATTTCAATGTTTGTAATCGTGCTCTTAATACTACTACTATGTATACGTGTCAAATAAATATACAACCTGTTATTATATCTTATGTCTTTAATCATAATCAAAAATACATTCCGACAACCAATTCCTTAACAATTTAACGTTTTCCATCGAACATTTGAAATGGGGAGCATGATGATGCGAGCAGCGGGTGAGTAAGATTTTGCGCAATTTTTGCAACGAAGGGCATCCCAGATCTCCGAGATCCACGATGTGCTCGGTTCGTCCAATGAAAGCTCCCAACCAAACTTTCTTCTCCAATCCTTTTACGTAGATCTTAGATGCATTTTGTAAGATGACTCGAAGAATGTTTCTAGCTTGATTGTAAGCAATGTCTCCAGCGCTCCACGATATACCATGAAAATTGCGCTCCAACCACAAATTTATACTTTTGTATTTAGCCGGTAGATGCTTCCATGGACAAGGTGGTTGAAACAGGAACGTTGCAGGCTCGGAGAAATTGCTGTCGACTCCAATCACAGATAGCTCCTTCAGGACAAACTCGTTCGAGGGTTTCTTGAAACCTTGTACGTCCACGATGAATTCCATTTTTTTATGAACTGCACAGGGAGAGACGATTGCAGCGTCTTTATACCAATTTTTTCACCCCACCACTGATCGGATTATATTCGACTATGCGATCGTGCAGGATCAGGCAAAATGCCGATGTTTCGGCAGGAAAATTGTCTTGCGCCTCGAATTCCAGACGAATATCGACGGGTCCGAGTTTGAGGGATTCGTTTTGTTTGGAGCAATCGATGACGAACAATGGAGCGTACTCGAGAAATTCATTCTTCTTCAGCAAAGGCTCGGGGTCCTTGCCGTAGTACGTAGCTTGAAAGTTTACATACATCTCGTACAGCAGAGCAAACTGATTATGAGCAATGTCGAGATTCAGATTTCCGTAGGGATAACATTGCGAGTTCAAAAAGAGCTTAACGTTTCTGACGTTGCAGTGGTCAAAGTGACTAGCGTTCTTATTTTTCTTATTCTTTCTGCTCGTCTGAAAACCCAGTATCACGTATCGTGGTTTCTACAACTGAGTCGACGTCTTGACGGTCCACACGTGTTTCGAGGTGGTGGGGAGTAGAGGGTACTCGTACAGCTCCCAGGTACGAAAGCTCACGGAGATGGGTGCATCCCTCTCGATGAATTTCAGTAGTTGTATCTTTCGTTGATCCGATACCTTTACGTACGGTATCAGCCATTCCAATTTGTGAATTACGACTTTGCATTCTTCCGGGGCAGTTTGCACTATTGCATTGACATCGCTCTTCGCTCTCGTCAGAATCAACTCGTGTTTAGCGTTAACGACGATCTTGCGATAATCTTCGGCGAAACCCAGGATCAGACTCAGCGGTACGGATACGTCAAAGTAACCGTCCGCATTGGTCAACTTCTCCCGTTCTCTGACGTCGAGCCAACCGGCGTTCTCCATCAGGGATCGTTGACCGGGACTCAGGGAAACATATCCCTTCATGAGACTCGTGAGACCGACGTTCTTGTTCCGGTCGATCTCTATAGCATTCATTTCGTAGCGAATCTCCTCGACGAGATGGCAAACGGCATTGTTGACCAGAGTCGTGCTCGAAGTCGCCGTGGACCCATCTTCCTTGACCAGCTTTCCGTACACGTGCAGCGAACTTTTGCTCGGTAGTAAGCATAGATCTTGATGTTGAACGGAGATTCGAACCTCGTCGCTGTTGTTGAACGTTGACGAGGCGTAAGGTTGATGCGCATGCGTTTCATAGTGTGCTATAGATTCGTCGAAGACGATCGGTGTCTGAATGTTCAGCGTTTCTTCCTCCATGGTACGCGGCAGACGAAAAGAATGCAGCAGAACGAACGCTTTACTTTCCTTTCGCGACCTTGAATCCTAGATCTTCCAGAAACAAGACGTTTTGACGTGTTAACGTCTTGAGAAGCGGTCGACGACTGATCCCTCTTTGGCATATCGGTCTACTATTATAACCATTGACGATTTTTCTATTATAGACGATACCCATTATCGCATGGATCTGACGTGCAGCCTGATCGTTATGACTTCTCCTTGAAAATTCACCAGGTCCCCGTCTTGATCGACTATTCGAAGCTGCAGATGATCTATCGTCTTGGTGGCGATCGGCAGATAAATGACATGCGACGGTACCTCTATGATCTTGTATCCGGGTGGCACGACCGGAAAGAATTCGTGTATGGTGTGCACTTTACGTTCGTTGATGTAAGCGCCCGTCGTAACGTTGCATTCGACTCGTAGGACGTTCACCTTGAGAATGGCGACCGGTACGTCCGACGTGTGTAATTTATTAGCTTCCAGAACGCGTTGAGTGAAGCCCAACAATCGGCCTATAGAATCGTTGAGTCGAAAGTCGACATCACGGTTGCACTTAATTTCGCTGCACAGCGTATTATTGTTAGGTTTAATCTGAATGACGATGCTCTTGTCCGTCAACGCGCTATGCACGTAGCTTTCGATATCTTCGATCTCGTAGCTACCAGTGGGTATAGTGATAACTTCATCCCCCACGTAGAGCTTGTTGTGATCCGTGTCCAAGTTGGGAATGGAATTGAAGGTCAGCAACTCGATGAGCCCCAGAGCGTAATTTTTGTACGGAGAAAGCACGATAGGAGGAAAGTATTCGGCTTCCAGTATGGAGGAGGTGCCTGATAAGGTCAACGTGAATGAATCCTCCATGATTGCGAACGTTCGACTGACCTTGCGAAATTACATAGCAAGCTTATATAGACGATACTTGTTTTTACGATTTAATTGGCCGCATAGGAACTTTAGACACAACTGTCCACACGCAAAAGTATTGTACTCCTGATATCGCTCGTAATTGTACTTTACACTACCAACACCGAGATATCCGATAAGATCTAGCGGCGGTCGAAGTTTGCCGAAACTGTCGAATTAAATGACTCGGTCGTTCAGCTTCTTGTACGCGGGGGGTACCCGCTGGCACACAACCCGATTGCACACACGCCGAGTTGGACACAAATCATTGGACACAACACGATTGGACACAGTGTCCATTCCGCACAGCAAGATTGGACACAATGCCGATACGACACATTAGTTTTGGACACAGACCGTTTAGCATGCGATAACATTGGACACATTAGAACTGTGTCCAATCTTGTTGTGGCGAATTGGTTTCGTGTGCGATCTGACTACGTAAGGACGGACCGTGAAATTGGACACAGATAGTTGTAGATAAATTTCAGATAATTCATTGGACACAAAGCTAGCTGCACAAATATTATACATACGAGATCAATGGAACAGGTTCTTACGTACTTTTCTGAAATAATGTTGAAGTTATTATAGAAATGTTACATGCTAGATTATAGGGAAGTGAACGCTCATAAGTTTATCCCAACAGCATTTAAATACTGTAACGTGGCGTCAGGACGACACGTTACAAGAGCCCCGCACCTCCGCGCGCTGCCGACGGCACGGCAGTGCCTCCGGCCTCCATCTCCAAGGAGTTCGTAGGTCCGTGGTTCGGGAGGAGGGAACGGGGGAAAGTAGTGGACTGGCGGCGGAGGCACAGGGCCCTTTTGGGTTGAGAGCCCGCAAGCAAGGGGTGCCCAACCGCCAGGACGCACTGCCGGTACCCCGGGAACTTTGATCGGCTACGGTTTGCGGGTCTGCGGGGAGGGCGCCGGAGAGGAGTTTGTTTTGATTTTTGACCTACCGCGAAGAGCGGTAGGTAGGAGAGTGTGTGTCGCGGGGAGTCCGTGCGTAAGGACACGCGTGTCCGGCGGACCGCGAAAAATGAGTCCTTCTTCCGTGCTCGGGCGATAGCGGAGCTATCGGATAATCGCGGATTGCGATTATCGGGATCTCTCGCAGAGAACCATGGCTCCCGGTTTTTTTGTGTGGTCTAGTGCCAGTGCGTGGCCGAGTGGGTGAAATTCCGCGTACTTGATAGACCCCTTCGTGGAGCCGGGAGGCGGCACCACGGGGATAGACGGAAGGGACACGGCCACCACGATTTGGATTTGGTACGGGCCTGATGGGACAGCCAGTTCTCGGTAAGTACCGCGAGAGCGGTCTTATTTAGAGAAGTGCTTGCGCGAGGAGATAGCCGAGCGGGAGTGGTGCGGACACACGGAGGCCTCAGGTGGCTACCGACGTCGGAGGGCACACTCCCGGGGACGGGAAGGCTCGTCTCCAAGGAGACCTGGTAGGATCGCGAGGGGATTCGCGAATTCGGTAGGCACACCGAGGTAGGGACAGGTCTTGGGCAGGCTAGAGATCACGACTCGGAATAGTCGTGAGCCGCCGTTGGAGGACACACTGTACGCGACGGGATTTGTATTGTACAATCCGCCGTTTATTTAATGGTAATAAACGGAACGGTATTCTACTCGCTGTTTTATCATTTTGCGCGCCTATCCGTTGACTCCAAAATTCTCTCTCGTCGCCCCCATGTTCCCCTCTACCATTTTCAGTACGCTGAGGCTGAGCCGCCGGGAGACCTGAAACGGCCGTGGTAAGGGATGGTGGTGCGGGAAAGCCGCACCTGGCGCCCAACAACTAGATCTTCGGATCTTTTTTTTTTTTATAACAGCACGTTGGGAGCAGCCACGGATTATTTGTAGGCGACGCCGATGAACGGTACACGTCACAAAATTGGCGCCCAACGTGGGGCCTGAGAGAGAGTCAGGAAGGTCGGATTTGTTTTGAGCGCACAGCGGATCGCGGGCAAACGGTTGGGAGGACGACAAGAAAGGTTGTCGCCAACCGAGCCGCGAAGACTCGGCAGGAACGGTTGTCAAAACAAATTGTCTTAGAGGCGTTTGTAAACAGTCGGGTAGCCGAAATTATCGCGACGGATAGTAGTCGCGAGCGGCAACCGATTTTAGGATATTTCTCGCGCCCCTCCACGCCGCCCGTGCCCCGCGCACTGGAGAGCGGTACTCTCGTGAGCGACCAGGGCTGGTTAGCCAGGAAACGGCCACGAGTCCAGGAGTTGATGACTTCGTGAGCCGTACAGGTCTGCCACGGAGACACCGGGTGCGCGGCGGTGTGGTGGACCCTTTTGGACAAGGGGAGCGTGAGTTCTCCCGGGAGAGAGGCGACCGTAGGGCGAAGGAGGCCAAAAGCATGGCCCGCCACTAGAAAACCCTGCCGAGGGAAGTAGAAATACCGGCGTACGAAGAGCGGAGTCCCTTCGGAAGCCACCAGATTGTGAATGGCACCGAGGACTCTGTGGACGCACTGCAGGGCAAGGACTCGGGGCCGCAAATCTCGGGGAACGAGATCGGAGGGCGGCCGATCGAGCGCCCTTTAAACGCGATAGGACGGAAACGCGCAGACCTCTAGGGCCGGATAGGGAAGTCCGGGGAGGGAGAAGCTGCCGTACCGAAAACATGTTTAAAGGGAACAGCGTAGGAAACTATCGTAATCGACCAGGAATGGATTGGTCGATCGGGGACGTCGATACTCCGGAAAATAGGAGTCCTTCTCGAACGGAACGGGAAGGGGAGAGGACTGAGTGCAGCGTTCGCCATCTCAGCGGCGGCTGGCTCGTCCGCGCGATCCGGAGACGGGGTTCTACGCCATTGCGTACCTGGGGAGGACATGAAGGATGTCGCCGACGCTCGGTTCATCTCCACTCAAGGACAGCAAAAAGGGTACTCCGACGCCGGGTGACGGAAAGGAAGGGGGAGCTGGTGGACGATACGGCGGCCGACCAGCATGTTGGGATTGCGGTCGGGCCGGACATCGCCACCCGGATTGCGAAGATCCCGATAAAGGCCTTTCTGCATCCGTTGCGGCGCTCCCGGAGTGGGACGTAGAACGTGCCCGAGATGTGCTGGTGACCGGTCGGGAAACGGCAAGTGGAGGGCACACTAGGAGCGAGTGCTGCCTCCGCCGGAGTACGTGGAGTACTCGGGGGGAAACCCCCCCAGCTCCAATGGGAAGCTGCGCGGGGCCTTAAAACTCGACCTGGGGATTCCAGACATTTTATGCGGAGTGTCCGTGGAGAATCGAGATGGAGATTTCGGCACCAGGAACAGAATTCCCCCCTCTAAATGGAAGCGAGGTGACTTCATCGACGGGGTCAGGGCAGGAGGTTCTCCCGACGGGATGAAGGAATCGGGACGAACCTGGACAGGCCTGAAGACAACCTCGTGGGGAACCAGTAAAGTAGGATCTTTACGCCACGGTTCACGAGGCAGAGGAGACAGCTCGGCGAATGCGAGGGCCATGAGGGACGCAGCAGTTTCCGTTAGCCAGAGGAGTTGCGATGCAGGGGATGGACGGCCAGGGCGGACTAGCCTTGCGGATAGCAGGCGAACCGGAAGCCGTCATCCAACCTGAGGGTACGCGCTCGGTTACGTGAGACACCCGGCTCCAGGTAGGGGGCCGGAGCGCTCCCTGGTGTTCACCGGGGTGTGGACATCGGTCGGGACCAAGGCCAAGGTCGGCCGACCCTTGATAATTCCTGCGTGTTGGGATCGCAAGGAAGAGTTTCGCCTAGCTGGAAAATGGGATCATCGCAGACACCTGGGAATGGTGGTCGCATGACTCACCTCTCCGCATGAGAGGCCTGATCCGTCCAGCAGGTGACCAGTGGAAGGCCAGTCAGTTCAAGGAACGTCTGATGGGCCTCGAGAGAAAACCGTGGAAGTTCGGCGAGCCCAAGGTCGTGCGATCCGTAGGCGGATGGACCTGGTAGGGCTTACCGACATTCTTTGGGAGGTAGCCCAGGAATAGAGGAACGTTCGGGTCAGGTGGCAGGCAGGACACTCCCCGGATATGGAAAAAACCGACGTCCGCTGAAAGGGTCAGCCGGAGAGAACGGCAGATCCATCGCGATGGTCATGGTAGCAGACAGAAGCTGATGAGTATTCCAGTGCACTGTGAGAGTGACCAAGACGTCCGGTCCCCGGAGGAGAGCTGAGGGCCTCCAGGATGCCAAGCACCGAACGCCACGGAGGATGGATAGAAGAAGGAGCAGTGAGTACCTACGCTACTGCAAGCGGAACTTGAGAGCGGGCTGGCGCCGATGGTTTCGTCGGAGCGCAGCCGCGTGGTTCCACGAACGCGTCGTTCCGCGACCGGATGCTGGATAGGACACTGCCGGGAAAGGATCGGTGGCGGCCTAGCGTCTCGTCGCAGAACCTAGGAAAGCGGCCACTGGACAGTCGGCCGCGATAGGATAGGGTAATACCGCCGGAAATGGTATCACCAGGAGCGAGCATCGGAGGGAAGAGGCCGATAGGAAACGGATTCTTCCCGCAGGCTCGAAGTGGAATGGTCAGAGGTGTAAGACCCGTGCGTATTCCAGGCAGTCTCTGACCAGCGGCGAGAGAAATGGCAGACCAGGAATTGGTCTCGCCAGTACAGGAGCCAGGTGAACGGAGACGACGAAAACAGCGTGTCAAGAAGTCTCGGACTCGGAGACGGCCGGGAAGCACGGCCTGCCGAAATAGTTCACCTGAGAGAAAACTAGCCACGCGGACGCTACTGTATGGAAGAAACATGTGGGAAATAGAAATTCGGAGAGTCGCAATGCCGAGTACAAGTACGGCGTTGCAATCCGAATCTTCCCGCATGTTATGATTTAGCCGACCAGCTTGAGGGGACCTCGACTAGGAGACGTCCAGGGAGGGGATCCTACGACAGCTAGAGTTCGGCAATGTAAACAGAAGTCCCGCCAGCCTGGCCGTGGCGCGGAGAGTGAGCGGCCAGGGGAAGGCGTCAACACACAGTGTTGTGACGGCCGATTGGAATTCGGACGGGACGTAAACAGTAGCCGAGAAAAGAATTAGCGATGGCCTAGGGACCGTGCATAACGGTACTAGGGCGAATTGGTAGTAAGGTAACACTTACGAGACGCATTCCGGGAAACGGATTGCGTCGGCCGCCCGCAAGAGCTAGGAGTAGCTCGAGGAGCGGGGCTCTGTTTTGATTTTGCAGGTCCAGTGCATCGAGCGGATGGCCCCAGGAAGTGGATCCGCTGGAGTATGCAGCAGGGCAGCAAGGGCGCGTGGGACGACGGAAGAAGGACGAACCTCCAGCGCAGACACCGGAAGCTCTCGTCGGGATGACAGACACCGGGAGGAGTCGTGCGAAAAAGGAGGGGGAAGTAGTCCGCGTCGTCACGATAAGGCCTACAGGCCCCGGAATTATCGTGGGGTGGGACGGGCAGGCCAATTCGCCTGGTTTTAGATTTTCCCGAGGAAGAAGGCCGCGGTTTGCCGTGTCACACTCATTCCCTTCTGGAAGAGTGTGACCCGGTCTAAGCGGGGGGGAGTTGTAACGTGGCGTCAGGACGACACGTTACAAGAGCCCCGCACCTCCGCGCGCTGCCGACGGCACGGCAGTGCCTCCGGCCTCCATCTCCAAGGAGTTCGTAGGTCCGTGGTTCGGGAGGAGGGAACGGGGGAAAGTAGTGGACTGGCGGCGGAGGCACAGGGCCCTTTTGGGTTGAGAGCCCGCAAGCAAGGGGTGCCCAACCGCCAGGACGCACTGCCGGTACCCCGGGAACTTTGATCGGCTACGGTTTGCGGGTCTGCGGGGAGGGCGCCGGAGAGGAGTTTGTTTTGATTTTTGACCTACCGCGAAGAGCGGTAGGTAGGAGAGTGTGTGTCGCGGGGAGTCCGTGCGTAAGGACACGCGTGTCCGGCGGACCGCGAAAAATGAGTCCTTCTTCCGTGCTCGGGCGATAGCGGAGCTATCGGATAATCGCGGATTGCGATTATCGGGATCTCTCGCAGAGAACCATGGCTCCCGGTTTTTTTGTGTGGTCTAGTGCCAGTGCGTGGCCGAGTGGGTGAAATTCCGCGTACTTGATAGACCCCTTCGTGGAGCCGGGAGGCGGCACCACGGGGATAGACGGAAGGGACACGGCCACCACGATTTGGATTTGGTACGGGCCTGATGGGACAGCCAGTTCTCGGTAAGTACCGCGAGAGCGGTCTTATTTAGAGAAGTGCTTGCGCGAGGAGATAGCCGAGCGGGAGTGGTGCGGACACACGGAGGCCTCAGGTGGCTACCGACGTCGGAGGGCACACTCCCGGGGACGGGAAGGCTCGTCTCCAAGGAGACCTGGTAGGATCGCGAGGGGATTCGCGAATTCGGTAGGCACACCGAGGTAGGGACAGGTCTTGGGCAGGCTAGAGATCACGACTCGGAATAGTCGTGAGCCGCCGTTGGAGGACACACTGTACGCGACGGGATTTGTATTGTACAATCCGCCGTTTATTTAATGGTAATAAACGGAACGGTATTCTACTCGCTGTTTTATTATTTTGCGCGCCTATTCGTTGACTCCAAAATTCTCTCTCGTCGCCCCCATGTTCCCCTCTACCATTTTCAGTACGCTGAGGCTGAGCCGCCGGGAGACCTGAAAACGGCCGTGGTAAGGGATGGTGGTGCGGGAAAGCCGCACCTGGCGCCCAACAACTAGATCTTCGGATCTTTTTTTTTTGATAACAGCACGTTGGGAGCAGCCACGGATTATTTGTAGGCGACGCCGATGAACGGTACACGTCACAATATATATATATTGTGACGACGCTTTTTGACGGTGACGCACAAATAAATGGCACCGCGAGAAATAATTAATGAAATACTAAGTTATTGGGCGCCAGGTATAACCAGAGTTACACCGCTGTCTCCTAAGGACACCCTGGCCAGCTCTTGTGCGGTGGGGTCCTGGGTCTGGGAGACAATATTCAAAATCTGAAAATTAGGGAGGTTCACTCTAAAAACTACTGAAAACGACAAATTATCGGAACCAAAATCCGGGGACGGATCCGATTTATTTTAAATAGAAAATAGAACAAGATGGTGAAATACAAATGACAAATACAGAAAACAGATCGAGATGATGCAGAACACACTGGGATCTTTACCCAAAACGATATTATACAATAAGGTTCCCGCTGGAACAACGCAACATACGATACGAGATATTAAACGGTACGGTAACGATAATAAACGATACGATAATGACTCACGCACCCATGTGTCAGGGAGACGATTCCGCGAGACGTGGACTGAACGGTTAGACACAAAACCGGAAGAATTGAAATAATTAAATGAGAGACCGATCTCCTGTTTGTCACCGGATTAGCTATCCTTGGACCCTTAGTGGTCAGGAAAGCGCAGGATGACGCGTAAGAGTACGTCGAACAGAAAAGATCGGTTGATCCCGTGAATTGAAAAGTAGCCAAAATATCCCTGAGCGTCACTCACCGTTGTCCAGTAGCTCCTACTATATCCAGGAACACACTCTCCTGATTTATAGCCCCTCAAACGGATCACGATACGATACAGTAAATACAAAATTCGGTAGAAAACGATAGCACGTCTATCCCTGAGTTAGGCCACGCCGTGAGTGACGCTACAAATTTCCAAAATCGGGAACCTTCCTGAGAGCGCGCTGTAATACCACCCCCTGGTCCAATCAGGTTCGCTGTTACATGGGCTCCGCTAGCCAGCTCGCGATCTTCAATTGTTTTAACGATCCCGGTAAAATAGATCCTGGCATCTTGCTACGTTAGGATGGCTGCAGTGCCGTTTCCGGAAGACGGGAATCACATCCACTTCTTCTCCCTCGATATTCGGCTTCCCGCCGCTTCTGCAACTCCTATATGCCCTCTGCTTCTGAAGACGCTCGGCGCTGGCTTCGCGTAGTCGAGCCACCAGGTTGTGTGCTCCGGTCCTGACGTCACCTCTCCTTGACAGCGCTCCGCCAGGCCCGTAGTTGACTCTCTCTCGGGCCAAGTCTCAATACAAATTGTATCGAATCCTCTCGGATCCGCTTAGTGAACTCAAAAACAAACGAAACGTTCCCCACGGGGAAATAAATACAAATTCTTAAAATAAAAATCAGTCCAACGCCACGCGAAACGCTCCGTAACTCATCCGGCCCCACGACATAGCCGAATTCGCCTAATTTTGTGACGTGCATCAAAATGCCACGTCACAACTCCTCCCCCCTTAGATTCCGCCTAATGGGATGAGCGAAGCTCAAGGAGATGGCTCTTTATGTGCACCCTACTTCTAATATTACGTGCACGATCCAACATCTGATCCGGACCAGCTGGTCTCCATGGATCCTTCGAAATTCTACATCGCGGACCTGTCATTGAGTCTTGGAATCGTTCCCCATAACACACGGTATCGAACACTACGCAAAACTAATGTAATCTTACTCATCTAAACGCCTGAGTAACATACCCAAAAGCAAATTATAAATAAACGAAACTAAAACGCAACAGAAGCGTTTATTTAACTCATAAATACCCTTCTTCATTAGTTATCCTCTAAGATCGCTTCCTTGTTCTTAAATGAGACGAGATAACACCAAATTGAGTGCGTTCGTGCCCATGCACGCCTATTTGGTGTCCCCATAAGACTCGTCTCTCCAAGTAAGTAGTTTTCGGAGCCAGTTTCGTCACGACTAACTTCTCCGACTGAACACTTCCGGTTTCACCCGTCTCAGTAATTCCGTTGCAAGGATCATATTTTATAATCGGACGCCGCTGCGCCCTATCAAATGAAAATTTGACTCTCGGCGCTATCGCGAAATTCCATGTATCACGATTCCCGTGCAAGTCGATTCCGAACTTTCTAATACAATCGATACCTAAAACACATTCTGACGATAAGGAAGGAACAATTCTCACCACGAGCTCCTGGACCACTCCCTTAAGCTCGATTTCTAACTCGACCTCCCCGGTAACTTCAGCTGTATGACCGTCTGCCATCTTGATGGATCTGAACTGTGGCTCTACTATGCTTTTACCTGCCTCTCTCGCAATGCTATTTCCTGCTTGCCCTAAGAAAGTTCTTGCCGATCCTGGATCTACGAGTGCGTGCACCAATTGCCCTCCCACTTTGACATCCAAGAACCAACGCGATCCCGATTCCATACTTTGAATTGGACCGCACGTGGTAACTGATCTCGTAGGAAGCACCGGAACACGCTCTGAAGAAGGAATAAAGAACTCCATGACCTTTCCAGTTTGCTTCTCGTAGATCTTCCCTGAGCATTTGGAACATTGCTTCACTGTGGTTCCCTGGGCTCCGCAACGGTAGCAAAATCTGAATCTTTTCTTCCTGCAGTTTGAGTATCCATGTCCTGTCTCTCCACAGTTCCAACAACCTGCATTTCTAGACGAATTGACACTCTTTGGAGTCACCGCACTGGGCAACTTCTCGGTGTCAGAGCCGGACTCCTCTGAGTTCTTCTTTGTCGGCTCCTTACTTTGTCTCTTCCGGGAGTTCCTTGACAAATCCTTCCCCTTGGCTCCCACCAACGATCTCAGATGGGTAATCGTTGCCAGCTGATCTGCGATTTCCTGCCGCATCCTCACAATCTCAGCACTGAGAAATTCGCTGGATCCTATCGAAGTTGGAGATGGAATCTGCTCTTCCACTTCCAAAATACTTTTTGAAGGTACGATTGAAGCTACCTCTTCCTTATGTTTCTCAGACCCCATCCTCTTCTTGAAAGAGTCCTCTCGATTTGCCAGTTCCGGAACCAAACTCTGTTCCGGAGCCGGTGGTGGTCTAAACAACTTGGCCTCTTCAAAGGATCTCTCTCGTTCACTGGCCAAATCACCCAACTGCTTGAAATTTTGAAATTCTCTTCGTCTAAATCCCAGCCGTAATAGTGGCAGCATATTACGATAAGCCCTGTTCAATTGCTCCTCTAACGTGCAAGGCCCATGTAGGAGAGCATACAAGCTTCGGAGACATACCAGGTATGCTTTTACTGGCTCGTGTTCTCCTTGAGTACGTTGTCGAATTTCATCTTCGAGTTGCCACTGGAATTCTTCTTGTTCGAACTGTCTTCGCAAACCGCTGGTAAAATCTGCAACGGTCCTCCATTGATGACTTTCAATTCGATACCACTGCAAGGCTGTTCCCGAAAGAATTAATGGCAACGCCTTCAACAGATCTGCATCCGACATGGGCGTATATCTTCGGCATTCTTGTAGCTGAATCAAGAATTCTTCTAGATTTTCCTCGGAAGCGCCAGAAAATTTTAAATTCCATTCTCGTATTCTCTTGACGTAATTCTGGATGCCATGCGTTTCCACTGTCGTAAGCATTGTCTTCGGAACACTTCCTTGATCTTCTGTATTAGCATAAATCGGTTCCGTTGTCCCAATTGAATTGCTAGCGTACGAAGATAATCTCGGAACCCTTTCAAGATTTTTTGAAGTCTGATACGGTACCGAATAATATGAACGACTCTCAAAACTCGAAGATACTAATGCGGGTCTATCCAAGTAACTCCTAACCTGAGCTTCTTCTACTCTCGAAGTTATATTCCGAGAAACTGTCACTACATTCGTCGTCGCCGTTGACGTAACACAACTAGACGGGGTTTCTGTCGAATAGTCACTCTCCTCGAAAACTAACCTCTGTTTCCCAGGAATGACAGGCGCTTCATCTTCAGGTCCCCAATGCGTAATTTCCCCTGAAATTCGACGCGAATATCGACGCAGTCGATCCCGAAGAATAGTTACCGATCCCTCTGTCGATAACTGTAGCGCGGCCAACGACCTGAACAGCTGATCCCCCATGATCGGGGTGAGCGTCGCTTCCCCTACTCTGTCATTCACCATCTCGATCGTCACTTGTTAGCTTCCAGAATTTTCGAAACTTACACAGTCAGAACTTCACACCGTCAAGGGTCGAGCCCACGCGATCGGTGTGTGTGAACCTCCGCTTAACTACAATGTTGCAGGGTCTTCTAACATCGCCTGCATTACCCCGAAAAAAAACTAATAAAATTCCTTCAACGCGGCTCCACGTCGAGCACCAATCTTGTGACGACGAAGTCACACATGAAAGCACGACGTGGTCCACAACAAATTTTCTAAATCCAAGTTTTTCAACGCGGCCCCACGTTGGGCGCCAATTTTGTGACGACGCTTTTTGACGGTGACGCACAAATAAATGGCACCGCGAGAAATAATTAATGAAATACTAAGTTATTGGGCGCCAGGTATAACCAGAGTTACACCGCTGTCTCCTAAGGACACCCTGGCCAGCTCTTGTGCGGTGGGGTCCTGGGTCTGGGAGACAATATTCAAAATCTGAAAATTAGGGAGGTTCACTCTAAAAACTACTGAAAACGACAAATTATCGGAACCAAAATCCGGGGACGGATCCGATTTATTTTAAATAGAAAATAGAACAAGATGGTGAAATACAAATGACAAATACAGAAAACAGATCGAGATGATGCAGAACACACTGGGATCTTTACCCAAAACAATATTATACAATAAGGTTCCCGCTGGAACAACGCAACATACGATACGAGATATTAAACGGTACGGTAACGATAATAAACGATACGATAATGACTCACGCACCCATGTGTCAGGGAGACGATTCCGCGAGACGTGGACTGAACGGTTAGACACAAAACCGGAAGAATTGAAATAATTAAATGAGAGACCGATCTCCTGTTTGTCACCGGATTAGCTATCCTTGGACCCTTAGTGGTCAGGAAAGCGCAGGATGACGCGTAAGAGTACGTCGAACAGAAAAGATCGGTTGATCCCGTGAATTGAAAAGTAGCCAAAATATCCCTGAGCGTCACTCACCGTTGTCCAGTAGCTCCTACTATATCCAGGAACACACTCTCCTGATTTATAGCCCCTCAAACGGATCACGATACGATACAGTAAATACAAAATTCGGTAGAAAACGATAGCACGTCTATCTCTGAGTTAGGCCACGCCGTGAGTGACGCTACAAATTTCCAAAATCGGGAACCTTCCTGAGAGCGCGCTGTAATACCACCCCCTGGTCCAATCAGGTTCGCTGTTACATGGGCTCCGCTAGCCAGCTCGCGATCTTCAATTGTTTTAACGATCCCGGTAAAATAGATCCTGGCATCTTGCTACGTTAGGATGGCTGCAGTGCCGTTTCCGGAAGACGGGAATCACATCCACTTCTTCTCCCTCGATATTCGGCTTCCCGCCGCTTCTGCAACTCCTATATGCCCTCTGCTTCTGAAGACGCTCGGCGCTGGCTTCGCGTAGTCGAGCCACCAGGTTGTATGCTCCGGTCCTGACGTCACCTCTCCTTGACAGCGCTCCGCCAGGCCCGTAGTTGACTCTCTCTCGGGCCCCGTCTCAATACAAATTGTATCGAATCCTCTCGGATCCGCTTAATGAACTCAAAAACAAACGAAAAGTTCCCCACGGGGAAATAAATACAAATTCTTAAAATAAAAATCAGTCCAACGCCACGCGAAACGCTCCGTAACTCATCCGGCCCCACGACGTAGCCGAATTCGCCTAATTTTGTGACGTGCATCAAAATGCCACGTCACAATATATATATATATATATAGCGTTTCTTACAAAAACACTGTTCTACTTCAGCATGGTACACCTACCTCCTTAGGATAATTAAAAAAATTACCGGCCGGCAGTCACTGCATAATTACCGGCCGTGGTACGTCCCCTGGGGGACATGCAGCGCTGTTGCTACGGGGGGTTTCGGGCCTTAGGACCTGGGCCGCGTGGTGGGGGGTCCACTACCGCGTCGCAGGGGGAGGGGAGAGCTGGTCACATAGACGAGGGGATGGCGCTATAGTGCAGCGCGGGGGGACACAGCGCGATGCGCTCTATGACTCATCGGGACAGTGGTGGGGGTTTGTTGTGACGGCCAATGGTGGTGTGTATCTACTACCGTTAAATCGTGGCGGCAACATATAAGGGCCAATGAGATGATTCTCTATGATTCCAGCCCACATGTTGATTGAAAATTTCACCTGGCAGCCATGAATAAACTTAGCATGGGGATTGTCTTCGGCCCAAACATGATTGTTTCGAGTATTAAAAATGCCTTCTCGTGTGAATGTAGCTTCATCAGTGTATAGGATCTGCCCCGGAAAGTCAGGGTGCTCCGCAGAGTGCTGCAAATACCACTCGCAAAATCGTACGCGGTGCTGGTAATTCTCTGACCTGAGGTGTTGGACTTTTTGCCGGCTGTAAGGGTGGAGTTGTTGCTCACGCAAAATTCTCCAGACAGTCACGTGGTCACAGCCAACTTCAGCTGCAACTTGGCGCGCGCTGTTTGATGGAGCGTTTTCGACGCGAGCCAGAATATCCTCTTCGACACGGGGAGTGCGGACGGTTCTCGCACGAGCCCTCTCCTGTCCATTTCCCTATTAAAAAATGCAGCTATTTCGTGAATGACCTGACAATCGTATCACAAAATGAACGTAGGACATATCTTTAATGTCCCAGTTTCCCTCAGTCGACGATGACTTTCAGAGAAAACTCGATCAAAACAAATCACACTTGAATTCGACGTTCTTGTGTTCTGCGATAAACAGCGTAGCTCTTCTTGTCGCATCAGTCCAATCGAGTAATTATGAACCGCCTTACTTGGGCCGAGCTAGCGGATGTGCATTATGCGTACGGTGCCTGTGATAGGAATTCACATGCTGCTCAACGTTGGTATCATGAACGGTTCCCAAACCGAGCACTCCCAGACGGGCGAGTTTTCTCTGAAAGTCATCATCGACTGAGGGAAACTGGGACATTAAAGGTATGTCCTACGTTCATTTTGTGATACGATTGTCAGGTCATTCACGAATAAGCTGCATTCTTTAATAGGGAAATAGACAGGAGAGGGCTCGGGCAAGAACCGTCCGCACTCCCCGTGTTGAAGAGGATATTCTGTGATCCTCTACGTCATGGAGGATAAAGGAGGTAACCGGAAAAGTGCTGAAATTTTGGTTGAAGAATCGTTTACTGATGAGCTTCGAAGATTCGCCATAAGCGTCGCTCCAGGTAGACGCGACCGAAGTGAAGTTGACAATTGGTGGTATAAGTGAAGTGAGCCACGAATGTTTTAAAGAAGAAGAAGAAGAGTAAATTCAAAGAATATATTTTCACGTAAGCTTGTGTATTAGCTCAAATATTATTAATGGACTTGTATTTTTGTATCGCTGATATTAGTGGATATTAGTTTACAGTGAACTCATGGAGACTAGAGTAAAGGAGCACGAACAAGCCTGGAAAATAATGCTAAAGCCCGTCCGTCAAATCATGTACAAATTTGTTTCGAAATTTTTACACTGGTGACGCTGCAGTTAGTGTCAATTAAGTTTGAAGTGAATCACTAGATCTTGAGATCTGATTTGCCGGAGCCCGTTGCAGTAGCGCTGAATAGCACGAGACCCGCAAGACGTGTTTACGGAAAAGTATTTAACATGGATACATAACCAAGAAAGGTACAGTAAAAAAACTTGTTTATTTTAATTAGTTATGGGCAAGATTTTTGTGCTATTCATTCTAAACGCATCGTCGCGTCACGTCGCAGTATCAAATAATGCGAATAATTTAAACGAATACGAATACACATGGTCGAGCAAAAACTGTAATTCGAGTAGAGTATATAGTTATTGAGGGTGTTTCGAGCCACAAAAATGCGGGAGGGACTAAGTCTTGCAAATATCAGTCAAATGCACATTATCATGGATTAAAAATATTGGACACAAACTGACTTGCAGAACTCCAAAAAATTGGAATAATGTCATCCATGAAACATTAATTCTCCAATACAGTTTATCAAAGAAGACATTTTACTATTGTTTCACTTATCGTAGTTTTTGGGTTGTCGCTCTGAACCGAAACGACTGCGCTATCTGATTCTCCTTGTAACAACATTTTTTGTGGTCCCAATCTAGGAATGTTAATTTTGTGCTTCCACATAGAAGACACACTCATTTTCATTATAATTTTTTACTTACGCACTAATTTTTAGCTGAGTTTATCTTGGACCTTCTGTGGTAGAACTTGTAATGGAAATTCCTTCACTCGGACCAAAAAGTGTCTTGTTACGAAGAAAATAGACTTATGCAGTCACTTTGGTTTGATGCATCAATCTGAAAGCTACGAGAAGTAAAGAAGTAGGAAAAAATCTTCTATGAATTGCATCAGTTTTTCAGTGTTCTAAACATAGGTTTTAGTCAAATGTTTAAATGCAACATAATATGCAACTTAAGGCCATTCTACAATGCAACGGGACACGTAACACGGAACACATAAGCGGTGAGATATTCAATTGTTTATTTACCTAATTCCATTGAATCCACCAATCAAGAAGAAGAAAATCGTTTTTAAAACCGAGCGTTTACTAAGTCTACGATTTTTATGACGTCTTGGACATAGCAACGATACGTAAGCGGTTGCTAGGGCCTTTAAGGACTTCACGGAGCACGAAACGTGATGAGTAACATCGAGCATGCTCCGTTCCGTAATTTATAACGGCTTACGTTAAAAATACATAGCAACGATACGGAAGCGGTTGCTAGGGTCGCTAAGGATTTGACGGAGCACGAAACGTCATTGTCAAATGTCAGTACCTGTCACCTGTCATTATCTGTCAATATATAAATGATAAAAAAAAATGTGTATGCGTTTATTCATACAGATAAGTAAATCATTACTTCATTTTTAAAGTCACGATCACTTTTATCGTAGAGAAATTTCATTTCTCTAACGATATTGATAATGACCTCGTCTATAGAGCTGGTAATGACAGGTGACAGGTAATGACATTTCACGCATGGAAATATTGGCGAAATATTACGTATTTCACGGAGCACGGAACGTGATGAGTAGAATCGAGCATGCCCCGTTCCGTAATTTATAACGGCTTACGTTAAAAATACATAGCAACGATACGGAAGAGGTTGCTAGGGTCGCTAAGGATTTCACGGAGCATGAAACGTGATGAGTAGCATCGAGCATGCCCAGTCATCACCTGTCATTATGGCGAACATAGACGAGATCATTATCAATATCGTTAGAGAAATGAAATTTCTCTACGATAAAAGTGATCGTGACTTTAAAAATGAAGTAATGATTTACTTATCTGTATGAATAAACGCATACACATTTTTTTTTATCATTTATATATTGACAGATAACGACAGGTGAGAGGTACTGACATTTGACAATGACGTTTCGTGCTCCGTCAAATCCTTAGCGACCCTAGCAACCGCTTCCGTATCGTTGCTATGTATTTTTAACGTAAGCCATTATAAATTACGGAACGGAGCATGCTCGATGTTACTCATCACGTTTCGTGCTCCGTGAAGTCCTTAAAGGCCCTAGCAACCGCTTATGTATCGTTGCTATGTCCAAGACGTCATAAAAATCGTAGAGACTAAGTAAACGCTCGGTTTTAAAAACGATTTTCTTCTTCTTGATTGGTGGATTCAATGGAATTAGGTAAATAAACAATTGAATATCTTACCGCCTATGTGTTCCGTGTTACGTGTCCCGTTGCATTGGAGAAACGCCTTTATACGGTTCTTAGTCGATCCGACCCCTTTAATTACACCATGCACATATCTCAATAAATATGCCTTTGTTTCAGAATCATGGGGAGAAGATGCGTAAATGAAGATTGCCAATATGGCTGGAATCCAGACAGAAAACAACGAAAGCAACTGGGCATCCGACAAGTATCAATTTTCCAAGTACCAGAGGTAAATCAATTTTGTATTTTGAAACTCACAATTTATTTTCTAGTAAAAAATATCTATGAGACTATACACTCAAGCCTTATGTTGTGTGACGTGAATTTCGGAAATTCAGTCACAAAGTTTGCTAGGAGTAGGGAAAAGACACCATCCACCTGCAACGATCCTCCAAACGTCGGTCACCCGACATTCCGAAGACAGCTTTGCTTGTCGCGCTTACCGTTGAGGCACTCTGTTTCCGTCTATCGTCTTTTCTGCTTATCTCTGTTTCGCTTTTCTGCTTTTTTTTGTTTTTATTTTTATTTTCGAGCTTTCCTATTCGCACTCGCCTACCTTCTTTACCGTCCTGGGCAAATCTACGTCTACCCTACGAGCACGAAGCTGACCGCCAACGAGAGTTCCTGAGCTACCGGACGAGCGCCCGACAGAGGCTGGACCAAACTGCTGTTCGCTCCGGAGGACTTCCGTGGAGCCCGGGATACCCGGGATGGGATCCCTCTACTACTTCTGCCGGCCGCCCATACGGACCGCAGAAAGGGCCTTCGCCACTCGTGCCGCCGATAGGAGGAAAGGATGGTCCCCTATCGTGCCGCCAGTCGCCGAACGTTCCCTAGCGTTCCCGTTATCAGTGGCCCCCGGAGAAGAAACCAGGGCATACTCCTCGCCGGATCCTGCTGCTCGCACCGAGGACTCACGATCGGCCGCACCAAGGATTCCCGCGCTCAGCTCGGCCCTCTCCGCCTATCTTCGGACTCGAGCCGCCTAATGCTTCGTCTCTAGCTACCGTCAAGCGTTAGATTACCTATTTAGTATTATTATAGTGTGTTATCGCTCTACCGTGCGAATAAGGAATTATTAATTTAGGAGGGGGGCCCCTAGGGCTCTTCCTCTAGCGACGAATTCCGGCTCGTTCACTTACGTTTGGAGCATCTTAGCCTGTGGTCGATTTTTCAAAGTATAAAAGAGTGAATAACGACGAGCTGGATTTGACCGTTTGAAATTGCCGATTTATTGAGCCTATCTTATCTTGAAAGAAGGAATATAATATATTGAAAGAAGGAAGGAAGGAAGGAAGTCTGAGGACCGATTTCCTCGATTCTGGATTTGATAAATTTGGTGAGCTCCTTTCGTTACCGTTATTGTGGAGATTTTGTGCATTTAATGGAAGTAATTTATTTGCGTGCGTCCCATATCTGTGTGTTCCTCGCCGTAATCATATCGCTTACTATCTGACTCTTTCCGATTGTCGGGAAATTTCGCGAGTGAATTTGTTCTGTGTTTTCGTACCGATACGAAGTTAAACTTTTATTCTCGCGTGTATTTCGTAATCGCGGATTTATTGAAACATTGTCGAAAACATCTTTTGCGTCGGCGCGGATTCGTCCCGCTGCCGTATCGTTTCGCCAAAGGGCCGTAGTCCCTCGTAGTTCCGCGTCTCGTATTTAAGAATTTTAGTTTATATAGAATCCCTCAAGAATCTATTGCTTTGTATTAGTCTTTTAAGGATTTTGCTATCTGATTTCGCTCTCGCACCTTAGTGTTTCTAACTGACAATTTACTTTCGCTTTTCTGCTTGTCTCACACTGTAGCTTTCTGTATGGCTTGCATGACGCTTTCTTGTTTTTCGCTTTTATTTAATATAGCTTCGGTGCGTTAAACTTACCTATTTTTCTCTGATATCTTTCTTTTACCTATTCCCTATTTTGCATGCCGATTCCTTCTCTAGTCTAGCCTCTTGAACGCCACGACGCTCTCCCAGGTGAGCTAGCCTCCGAACCGGGTATATTTTTGGAGTTTTCGTCGACCGCTTGATTCTCTCTCTCTCTCTCGCGTCTGTTTCTATTTTTCTTCGCGCTTCCTTCTCCTATCTTGGCGGTGTCGCCGTTTTCGTGTCTCGTTCGTTTTCCATATTTGGCGGTGTCGCCGTTTGTGAATCTGTCTCTTCACGTTATTGGCGGAGTCGCCGTTTACTTATATTTCTCTTTTCTATCTTGGCGGTGTCGCCGTTTCTCGATCTTTCTCTTTTCTCTCTTGGCGGAGTCGCCGTTTACTTATATTTCTCTTTTCTATCTTGGCGGTGTCGCCGTTTATCGATCTTTCTCTTTTCTATCTTGGCGGAGTCGCCGTTTATCGATCTTTCTCTTTTCTATCTTGGCGGAGTCGCCGTTTATCGATCTCTCTCTTTCTATTTTGGCGGTGTCGCCGTTTATCGGGCTTTCTTTCTTCTATCTTGGCGGAGTCGCCGTTTATTCGTAGTTCCCTTTCTATCTTGGCGGAGTCGCCGTTCCTATCGTTTCACTCCTCTCCCCTTGGCGGTGTCGCCTTCCCGGTTTCCTGTTCCCTTTCCTTGTTCCAAGTTTACTCGCGTCTTCCGAAAGATTTCTACGATCTCGAGTGCCCTGCACTCGCGGTGTTCTCCCCGGAGATCACCTGGCGCCCAACTCTATCTAGCCTATCGCGTATCGGGTCCGTTGAATATCGGAATTTATAGAGAGAGGGTCATACGGCGTTTTGTGTACGGTTCCCTATTTCCTGAATACCGGTTGTCGTCTATCGAATTTCGAATTGAGATTTGGTTTTGGGGAATAACGTCGCAGTTGATAATATATTGTGTTCATTTTTTTAGTGCTAAGTTTTGCGAAAGAAATGGAGCAAAGCTCTCGTAACCTGCAGGCTTGAGCTGGGCAATTATGTCTGTGAGTATCACTTTAACGATCTAGACATCAAAAGACAAGATGAAACAATCCCGCCGGACGGGACGATCGTTGCAATCCCGTTGCATCACCATCTTATACATCGCAATGCGATTCCATCTCTTAGACCTGTGAAATGCGAAAATGCAGAGATCGATGGGACGAACGCCCGCATGCGAATTCAAGAGGTACGTTGAAGATATGGTACGTTATTCAAATAGTATTATTTGATAATAATAAAAAAAGGACTCAAAAAATTTGATACAATTAAAAAAAAATACTTTAGGGTATACTGAATAAGGCCAAAAATTGTTGTCTTGACATTCACAACAACTAAGATCAGAAAACACGCTAAAAAATTGAAATTTTAACATTGCTTTCTCTTGAAGCTCCTTCTTATTAACAGAGTTTCATCAATAGTGCAACTTTAACCCCTTCCCTTACGATCGAATTTCCAACTGTGCGGGCCAAAAGCGACACCAAGGTTGGTCGCGCGCAGGGACATAAACTGCTTGGCTCAGCGTTCGAAACTGTACAAATCGCAAACTTCCTATGATTTCCATATATTGCCATATTTTTGGTTGGTTCTCGTTTTTTTTCCAGACCCACAACTCAGATGGTTGATAATAATCTTCATTGTCGGATTCTTCGCTAATCACCAGTTGCTTAGTAGCTTTTCGTACGAAACGTACAATGTCACTACCACTGTCACTACTACTGGTAGCAATGTCATCACTGCTCTCAATTCTAATTTTTCTTTTTGAAGACATTATACTCGGTGATTTTATAATACTTCTTGCATACAATGTAACGTCGCATGCGAATGAGAAGTAACTGAACGTCGCGCCTCTGGAATGTCTTTGTGACCTATTATATTCCTATTTGGGACGGCCGCCTCACCACGTTTCTGAAACGTCTTGTTGACATTTCGCCCGGTAGACTTACGACGCCTCTGAGGCGTCTTATTCGTGTTTGGTCCGATACCCCTGCGACGCCTCTGAGGCGTCTTATTCATGTTTGGTCCGATAACCTTGCGACGCCTCTGAGGCGTCATTGTAAGCTAAAGGGTTAAAAAAATTGGCTTTCTTGCCATATTTAAGAAGAAACATTTGTATACCCATCAAGATTAAAACTTTTCACTGTTAGTCATTAAATTTAATTAAAAATATATTCATACCACTAGTGTTCCCAGCTAGCTGCTTACTAAAATATGTCGGCATATGGTGTTCCCCAACTGGTTTTTTTGTTGTTGTTGACATAACCTATGTAGATCGCCACGGTATTGCACATAGCAGTATTTATATTAATGAAAATTCAATTTTAAAACATTGAGGGCATTAGATTGTGATACAACTGAGCCTTACATAAAATTGTGTTCATTCATTGGCGGATCACCGTACATGTACTGAATACGGATTCTATTTTTTTCACCTGGTAGAATCTGCCAGTCATCACATTGAATGCACATTCTACTGAAAGAGATACAAGAACACGAAGCCCATCTGTGCAGTTAGGTCGGTTTGAGGAATTGCTTGACGATACTGATACGGAAGATGATAGCGATAACAACGAGGTAATTCATGTGCTCATGATGTAATATGTCTGTTTCGAATATAGATATATCTTGGGACGGTTATTTTCTTTCTTCAACAGCGGAGCGAAAACGGGCAATTCTCGAATGGGGAAACGTGGAAGATTGAAAAATTGAATAGGAGTGAGGTGACATTTGCCGACGAATCCAACGACCAGCTATCACCGGGGCAATTGTTTTTTCACGTAAGCTGTACGATGCACAGATGTTTCATTGTGATTTCCTAATTTTCCAAATTAACCTGCTTATTTGCACCGACCCAAGAATAACCCACTAAGTGAAAACTCGCGTTCGCTCCGCTGTTGAAGAATAGTATACTATTCTTATATATTGTGAACCGAGAGCGAAAACGGACGTTTCTGCGGTTTCTGCTTATACAAGGCACAAACGCCCGTTTTCTCTCGTGATTCACATACTATTTTCTACAACAGAGGAGCGAATGCGAGTTTTCACGTAGTGGGTGATTCTTGTGTCGGTGCAAATAAGTAAGTTAGTTTGGTAACTTAGACAATCACAATGAAACATCTGTGCATCGTACAGCTTACGTGAAAAAACAATTGCCCCGGTGATAGCTGGTCGTTGGATTCGTCGGCAAATGTCACCTCACTCCTATTCAATTTTTCAATCTTCCACGTTTCCCCATTCGAGAATTGCCGTTCGCGGATGCCATAATAACTGGAAGAAAATTTTGAGATGCTAATACATGGCAAGCTAAGTTCATAGAGGTGTACGTTCTCAAATGCCCAATTGAAATTTTAAAAACGAAATTTAAAAAATTGATAATCTCCAAGTGTGTTCCATTATGAGAACACAATGAATGATTATTGTGATTATAATTAAATTTAGACAGTGGAATTAAAGAAAGATATCCGACGCACAAAAGAGAAGTGTGTTGCTGATGTAGAGATACAAGGGCTTCCAGAAATAAAAAAAAGCTGCAAGTTGAAACTTGCGATTTGCTTCCTCCGAATCGTAAGTAGTGTACGAAGTCCTTATATGAGGAAGCATTTTCATTTCTCTTTTAATCTTTGCCTTTCTCATAGATGAATCTTCATCTACTACCCACGATTCAGAGGAAGCAAATTGCAAAATTAAAATTCTTGGCTTCCTCATATAGGGACTTCGTACGCTACTTACGATTCGGAGGAAGCAAATTGCAAGTTTCAACTTGCAGCTTGTTTAACGTGAGTCCCCATGCCTCTCGCAACTTGGGGTGCTTCATACTGTAGAGAACGCATGTAAGGATAAATCTCTTGCATGATCTCTTCGGGCCTAATATTTTTGAATTGGCTGAAATTCAAGAACTTGAACATACGTATAATCAGATCCGTTTTTCCGATCTCGGCCAAATTTGAGACACATCACGGCTAAATGATGTTCTATACTTTTGGAAAATTGGAGCTCAATCGGTCAAAGTTGACGGGAGTTATATTGATAAATTTAATTTTTCGAAAAATTCAAAATATCATGAAATGAAAACTTCTCGATCGATTCGGTCCAAATGCAATACCAACCAACCTTGGACACATATCTCTTTGTCAAGAACTATTTAGACGATTATCACAAAATTTGCGATCGCTAGAGTGCGAACGTCCTTTTTTTGGAATTTTGAAAATTACATAAATTTTGAGCCACAGCTTGAATCATGACAAAAATTTTAGTCAATGAAGGGATTATAGAGCTGCACATACCTGCAAAATTTGGAGGCTGTAGCTAAAACAGTTCTCAAGTTATACACGTTTGAATTTCGAGAGACCATTACACACATACACACACACACATACAGGGTGTCCCAGAACTACCTGACCAACGGGGTATAGCGGTGTTCGGGAGGCACAACTAATCACGAAAATGACCTTCCTTTTGTCCGGAAGGTCATAGTTTTTAAATGGGAGCAGGTCAAAGTTGACCAATCAGAGGAAGGCGTCAAGAGAAACGTAGGCACCTGCGAACTCTGAGTTTTCTTCGCTCGCTTTTGTTTCTCGGTAGCTTGTTTCTTGTTTCCAATATGTATGTCTTCGGCTGACGTCATCCTGCCTGAAGTACCGAGAAACAAAAGCGAGGGAAGAAAACTCAGAGTTCGCAGGTGCCTACGTTTCTCTTGACGCCTTCCTCTGATTGGTCAACTTTGACCTGCTCCCATTTAAAAACTATGACCTTCCGGACAAAAAGAAGGTCATTTTCGTGATCAGTGGTGCCTCCCGAACACCGCTATACCCCGTTGGTCAGGTAGTTCTGGGACACCCTGTATACATCCGGACATTTTCTCCAAACGTGTTTTCTCGACGTTTTGGCACATTCTAAGCATGGTGGCATAAAAATCTCGACATGAAAATTTTTCACCGTCACATATCTTCCTCTATGAGGAAGCAAAACTGCTGTAAAATCGTGTTTCAACGCAGCAAAGGTGGTGAACACTAAACGACGACGCTACACCCTTTAATACGTATTAAGAACAGCAATCTCTGCGGGTATCCAGGCATCCGCAATATTCTACCTCTTCCCTGCAAGGACACCATAAACTGATACATTCAGAGAATGGACACTGCCTATGGTTTCCAAACCGCTGTTTTCGATTGCCTCCCAGCAAACACAACTTGTTACTAATACATTGCGCACTTGTAACGTCGTAAGGTAACAATTGTTATCTTATAGGAACATTAATATAATATAATATTTTCATGTCACTGCATTGAAACGGATATTGGAAAGGGTTATGTTGTCTTTTGGTAACTCTGAATCAGAATGTGATGTATCATAAATTATATTATAATTACATAGACGTGCTATTCCAGTAAATGTATCTCGATTACATTTCAACTATATAAATTTTACGTTACCCTACTCTATTATGGGAACACTCGTGATTGGTCAAGAATATAGCGTATTTGAAAATGGGCCAATGAAAGGCAAACATGAGACGAAAACCGTACATTATTTCAAATCGGCTTTTCATGGAGCGGAATCACGGAACGGAACGCGTGTGCAATATATCTGTTGCGACGTTATTCCCCAAAACAAAATCTCAATTCGAAATTCGATAGACGACAACCGGTAGTCAGGAAATAGGGAACCGTACACAAAACGCCGTATGATCCTCTCTCTATAAATTCCGATATTCAAAAGACCCGATACGCGATAGGCTAGATAGAGTTGGGCGCCAGGTGATCTCCGGGGAGAACACCGCGAGTGCAGGGCACTCGAGATCGTAGAAATCTTTCGGAAGACGCGGGAAAACTCGGAACAATGAAAGGGAACAGGAAACCGGGAAGGCGACACCGCCAAGGGAAGAGGAGTGAAACGATAGGAACGGCGACTCCGCCAAGATAGAAAAGAGAAAGATCGATAAACGGCGACACCGCCAAGATAGGAAGAGAGTGATAGGTAAACGGCGACTCCGCCAAGATAGAAAAGAGAAATATAAGTAAACGGCGACTCCGCCAATAACGGGAAAAGACAGATTCACAAACGGCGACACGGCCAAATAGGGAAAACGAACGAGACACGAAAACGGCGACACCGCCAAGATACGAGAGGGAAGCGCGAAGAAAAATAGAAACAGACGCGAGAGAGAGAGAGAGAGAATCAAGCGGTCGACGAAAACTCCAAAAATATACCCGGTTCGGAGGCTAGCTCACCTGGGAGAGCGTCGTGGCGTTCAAGAGGCTAGGCTAGAGAAGGAATCGGCATGCAAAATAGGGAATAGGTAAAAGAAAGATATCAGAGAAAAATAGGTAAGTTTAACGCACCGAAGCTATATTAAATAAAAGCGAAAAACAAGAAAGCGTCATGCAAGCCATACAGAAAGCTACAGTGTGAGACAAGCAGAAAAGCGAAAGTAAATTGTCAGTTAGAAACACTAAGGTGCGAGAGCGAAATCAGATAGCAAAATCCTTAAAAGACTAATACAAAGCAATAGATTCTTGAGGGATTCTATATAAACTAAAATTCTTAAATACGAGACGCGGAACTAACGAGGGACTACGGCCCTTTGGCGAAACGATACGGCAGCGGGACGAATCCACGCCGACGAGAAAGATGTTTTCTACAATTGTTTCAATAAATCCGCGAATACAAAATACACGCGAGAATAAAACTTTAGCTTCGTAGCGGTACGAAAACACAGAATAAATTCACTCGCGAAATTTCCCGACAATCGGAAAGAGTCAGATAATAAGCGATATAATGGTAGCGAGGAACACAGGTATTAAACGCACGCAAATAAATTAACATAAATAGTACAGGCAATATACAATGGTCACAAGAAATGGCAAGCTCTCAGAAAATTAGCACAAGAATATTATACGCGGTAAGAATAAATTAATAGTAGGTACGCCACTGATAGTCAGTACGTCCGTTAGTCTCGCATTAGGCGAATACGCACAAAAAAAGGGAGGTGACTCTACGCTCGACCAGCAGCGTAAGGTACCGAAAAAAATATTATAATAAGATATTAATTACGAATTTCTCCAAAATTGAAATATTAGGTAAATCAAGAGGAGGAAGCCATTCCTTGTAACGACAGCGAAAAATACAGGAAAATATACGGCCGATAAAAGAATTATTTAGAGTCAAAATTCCATATAATAAAGCCACATATAACGCCGGAAAAGATAGAAAAGCCAAAAGATATTTTATCAGAGCAACTAGAAAGACTCAACGGGAAACGGCCAAGTCGGGGACGCCGGGGCCCGAAGTGCTTCCACGTGGTCGAGAAACTAATCGATAACTTATCAAATATTCGACAATTCCAAAGCACTGAATTACGATAAAACGAAATGAATTACAATATATATTCGATATAAAAGATATTCTACGATAATAAACGAAAAAAAAGCTAAATAAGATAACGGTATCCGGCACTATCGTCCTTTTACTTAGAGGGACTGGAATGACATTCAGTCCCGATAAGCGAGAAAATGCGCCGTCGAGACAAAAGGCCTAGACGGTATCACTTCAATTCAATGCACAAAATCTCCAAAATAACGGTAACGAAAGGAGCTCACCAAATTTATCAAATCCAGAATCGAGGAAATCGGTCCTCAGACTTCCTTCCTTCCTTCCTTCCTTCAATATATTATATTCCTTCTTTCAAGATAAGATAGACTCAATAAATCGGCAATTTCAAACGGTCAAATCCAGTTCGTCGTTATTCACTCTTTTATACTTTGAAAAATCGACCACAGGCTAAGATGCTCCAAACGTAAGTGAACGAGCCGGAATTCGTCGCTAGAGGAAGAGCCCTAGGGGCCCCCCTCCTAAATTAATAATTCCTTATTCGCACGGTAGAGCGATAACACACTATAATAATACTAAATAGGTAATCTAACGCTTGACGGTAGCTAGAGACGAAGCATTAGGCGGCTCGAGTCCGAAGATAGGCGGAGAGGGCCGAGCTGAGCGCGGGAATCCTTGGTGCGGCCGATCGTGAGTCCTCGGTGCGAGCAGCAGGATCCGGCGAAGAGTATGCCCTGGTTTCTTCTCCGGGGGCCACTGATAACGGGAACGCTAGGGAACGTTCGGCGACTGGCGGCACGATAGGGGACCATCCTTTCCTCCTATCGGCGGCACGAGTGGCGAAGGCCCTTTTTGCGGTCCGTATGGGCGGCCGGCAGAAGTAGTAGAGGGATCCCATCCCGGGTATCCCGGGCTCCACGGAAGACCTCCGGAGCGAACAGCAGTTTGGTCCAGCCTCTGTCGAGCGCTCGTCCGGTAGCTCAGGAACTCTCGTTGGCGGTCAGCTTCGTGCTCGTAGTGTAGACGTAGATTTGCCCAGGACGGTAAAGAAGGTAGGCAAGTGCGAATAGGAAAGCTCGAAAATAAAAATAAAACCAAAAAAAAACAGAAAAGCGAAACAGAAATAGGCAGAAAGGACGATAGACGGAAACAGAGTGCATAAACGATAAGCGCGACAAGCAAAGCTGTCTTTGGAATGTCGGGTGACCGACGTTTGGAGGATCGTTGCAGGTGGATGGTGTCTTTTCCCTACTCCTAGCAAACTTTGTGACGGAATTTCCGAAATTCACGTCACACTGTATATAGTTTTTTTCAATGCATACAGGCAGGGTTGGGTAGGTAGAATACTCGATGTAAATTACATGGTTTTTGACATGTAGAATACTAGGTATTTTACCAGAGATGAGTGGGGAGATGCACAACGCTCCGGTTTTAGGCGATACCAAAAGCATGGCGCTAAATCGTAGCGGCGAGTCCGGGAGTAGGATTTCGTGATCATCGCCTCTGTCGATGTTACAGATTTCACGTAGCCGCGCGGGCCATGATCATCGTTCCAGCCGATATTGCAGTCAGCGAAATGAATGGATTGCTCGGTGGTGGGGAAAAAGTTGCCGCCCCTCACAAATCGTTCTTGAGAAACACGCGGTGCAGCAAGGTCTTCCGTCCAACCGAACGCTGCTGGTTACGGGTTCGATCCCCCATGAAGAACTCTTTTTTCATCTTTTTTTTTTCATTTTACTACAAACATTGTTCAAGGTTCCTCTCTTTTAAGGACGTTGTTCGGTGACAATCTCACCAAAAAGTTATACCGTACCGCTAGCATGAATGCCATTGCGCGTAGTACGACGAACAGTACAAACTTTTGTTTCGGATTGGTCTACGCACACGCACAAATGGTGTGCACCGACAAGCACACACTAATACGGTAAACGAGCTGGCAACATCGGACTGCCCCCTTACGCTCAGCGGCCAACAGACATATATGTATATGTACAAGTAACGCGCTGTCCCCTCCGCCGACCCAGCTACGCTGTTGCCACGTCGCGAGCGTTCCCCCAACCACACACCTCATACTAAAAGTTGCTGCCCCTCACAAACCGTTCTGGAAAAACACGCGGGGCAGCAAGGTCTTCCGTCCAACCGATCGCTGCTGGTTACGGGTTCGATCCCCCATGAAGAACTCTTTTTTCATCTTTTTTTTTTCATTTTACTACAAACATTGTTCAAGGTTCCTCTCTTTTAACCTTTCTAGGTTGCCCAAACTTTTTCTTAAGTTTATATATATATTTTTTTTAAATTTTATCTATGACAGAATCGACTAATATTTTAAACGCCCGCTCGTGCCGCGCGACCGGCGACTTGAGCGATTGCGGGTCCTCTCTCCCTGAGGGGTCTGCTATTGCTGTTACTGCTGCCGCTGGTTCTTATAATCTTATAAATACTTTTTTATTTGCAATCTTCAGTTCCAGCCCCCAGTGTAAACTCAATAAGATTTACTATGAGAAAATAATTAGCTCACTTCATTACCTGGAATCAATAATCTTGAGAAGCAAATATGGAAATGAGCATTATCTCTGTCTGTAATAATTGTTCGTCCCCGTGGAGAAGGGTGTCTTATATGTAAAGTAAGCGAAACGACAATAGTAAGCAGTTGAATAAACGATCAAACTCTAGAAATACAACTTCCGAAATAAGTAAAACAAATAGATGTTTCTGGCGTCTGGCTAGTGCACCCGGTTACGAATCTGGAGGTCTGTGGTTGGAGACCCCTCTATGAAGAGCATTTCCTTTTTACAAAAAAAAATGTACTTTTGCAGATGGGATTAACAGATTAAGGGGGAATATACACCTGGAAACGGAAAAAAAAGGTAATTTTCGCGAATTTTTTTCAGGGAAACTATTGGAACTATCGGGTTGGGGTTTATTCTAGTTAAAAATATACACTTTCAAGAATGTTTTTATTTTTTTTTTATTCAAAAATGTTGAAAATTGACGGAGTACTGATGTCATGTAGAGAGTGCTGTAAAAAAATCGGCCATTTCGGTACCCACTGTCGTTTCGTCAAAAATCATGTAAAACAAAAAATCAAAGAGAATATTAAAATAGATAATATTATCCTGTCTTTATCATAGCCGATTTTAAAAATATGCATTTTTGACGAAATGGCGGACGCTTGAACTCAATGTAGCTATTTTCGTGCAAAAATTCGCTCGTATTTTGCAAAAAACAAAAAAACTAAGAATCGGAGAAAAAAAATCCTATGATAAAGACTAGATAATTATGTATAAAATAACCACAACAAATTTCAAGTCAATCGGTTCAGTGGTTTTCGAGATATTTTGGGTACCGATTTGAAAAATGTAGTTTTGAGAAAAACGCGTTTGAAAATTTGTTGATGGATAAACGGTCAAACGAATGCATGTACTATTTGGGCTATAACTTTGTCATTTTTTACAATTTTTGCTTAAATTTTTCACCAGACATTCTTAACATATTAAACTTGAAGAAAATGTAAAAAATGAAAAATCGATTTTTTGAACCCTGCCAGGTGTATATTCCCCCTTAAAGAATATATCCAATTAATTTATTTATCTTATTACAATAAAGGCATAAACAACGACAACCTGCGGGCTTCCACATCACCCAAGAGGTGCCCCAGTCGATGCGTTCCCATTACTTAACGTAGCGGATCCCCAGTAGGCCTATACTACGATCGGCGATATCAACATTACACAAACGATCTATTTAAGTAATTAAAGTATAAACGAATGGCAATAGGAGTTCTGCACTCAAATATAAAGTTTCTTCATTGAAGATAATTACGACAATTATTTTACATTACATTTCACACAAACATGACGCGTGTAAATATCTAAAAGTAAGAGAAATTGAGAAAAGGACAATTGGGAAGAATAGTATATCGGTCTATTGAGATTACGTACTGGCGACTCCAACACAACAGTCTAGGAATCTGACGGGTCGCATCTGAGCGGGCGTCTGCAACAATGTTGCTAACTGTCGCGCGACTAGCAATACACATTGGGGCGTGCAGCCTCAGGTCATTCACAGTCGTACAGGCAGCAGAGAGAGAATATTGTGAGTTAATAGAAAATGATTTTCGATCCCGATGACAACCTTTTTTTTTAAATATTTTATATAAGCTTAAAATAAAGTTTGGGCAACCGCGAAAGTTTGAAAGAGAGGAACCTTGAAAAATAGTATAGGCCGATCGTAGTATAGGCCTACTGGGGACCCGCTACGTTAAAATAATGGGAACGGATCGACTGCGGCACCTCTTGGGTGATGTGGAAGCCCGCAGGTTGTCGTTGTTTATGCCTTTATTGTAATAAGATAAATAAATTAATTGGATATATTCTTTAAGGGGGAATATACACCTGGCAGGGTTCAAAAAATCGATTTTTCATTTTTTACATTTTCTTCAAGTTTAATATGTTAAGAATGTCTGGTGAAAAATTTAAGCAAAAATTGTAAAAAATGACAAAGTTATAGCCCAAATAGTACATGCATTCGTTTGACCGTTTATCCATCAACAAATTTTCAAACGCGTTTTTCTCAAAACTACATTTTTCAAATCGGTACCCAAAATATCTCGAAAACCACTGAACCGATTGACTTGAAATTTGTTGTGGTTATTTTATACATAATTATCTAGTCTTTATCATAGGATTTTTTTTCTCCGATTCTTAGTTTTTTTGTTTTTTGCAAAATACGAGCGAATTTTTGCACGAAAATAGCTACATTGAGTTCAAGCGTCCGCCATTTCGTCAAAAATGCATATTTTTAAAATCGGCTATGATAAAGACAGGATAATATTATCTATTTTAATATTCTCTTTGATTTTTTGTTTTACATGATTTTTGACGAAACGACAGTGGGTACCGAAATGGCCGATTTTTTTACAGCACTCTCTACATGACATCAGTACTCCGTCAATTTTCAACATTTTTGAATAAAAAAAAAATAAAAACATTCTTGAAAGTGTATATTTTTAACTAGAATAAACCCCAACCCGATAGTTCCAATAGTTTCCCTGAAAAAAATTCGCGAAAATTACCTTTTTTTCCGTTTCCAGGTGTATATTCCCCCTTAATCTGTTAATCCCATCTGCAAAAGTACATTTTTTTTTGTAAAAAGGAAATGCTCTTCATAGAGGGGTCTCCAACCACAGACCTCCAGATTCGTAACCGGGTGCACTAGCCAGACGCCAGAAACATCTATTTGTTTTACTTATTTCGGAAGTTGTATTTCTAGAGTTTGATCGTTTATTCAACTGCTTACTATTGTCGTTTCGCTTACTTTACATATAAGACACCCTTCTCCACGGGGACGAACAATTATTACAGACAGAGATAATGCTCATTTCCATATTTGCTTCTCAAGATTATTGATTCCAGGTAATGAAGTGAGCTAATTATTTTCTCATAGTAAATCTTATTGAGTTTACACTGGGGGCTGGAACTGAAGATTGCAAATAAAAAAGTATTTATAAGATTATAAGAACCAGCGGCAGCAGTAACAGCAATAGCAGACCCCTCAGGGAGAGAGGACCCGCAATCGCTCAAGTCGCCGGTCGCGCGGCACGAGCGGGCGTTTAAAATATTAGTCGATTCTGTCATAGATAAAATTTAAAAAAAATATATATATAAACTTAAGAAAAAGTTTGGGCAACCTAGAAAGGTTAAAAGAGAGGAACCTTGAACAATGTTTGTAGTAAAATGAAAAAAAAAATGAAAAAAGAGTTCTTCATGGGGGATCGAACCCGTAACCAGCAGCGTTCGGTTGGACGGAAGACCTTGCTGCACCGCGTGTTTCTCAAGAACGATTTGTGAGGGGCGGCAACTTTTTCCCCACCACCGAGCAATCCATTCATTTCGCTGACTGCAATATCGGCTGGAACGATGATCATGGCCCGCGCGGCTACGTGAAATCTAACATCGACAGAGGCGATGATCACGAAATCCTACTCCCGGACTCGCCGCTACGATTTAGCGCCATGCTTTTGGTATCGCCTAAAACCGGAGCGTTGTGCATCTCCCCACTCATCTCTGATTTTACGTCCCTAGTTTTCTACATTATGTAGTTTACGTCGAGCGACGTAGGCGCCCCTTCAGGTCGTTAATGCAACTATATGCATCTGTGATCTGCATCACATACTATATTCATTGTTTTTTTCCTTCGTTAACGATTTCTTTTAGTTGTTCACCAGACTCTTTCAGACCTGTCAAATCCCAGGCCACAAGGTTTACGAAGTGTTTAATATGCGGGGATTCTACGACACTGAAGGAAATATTACAGCCAAAAAAAAAGTGCCAGCGCTATATCAATTTCATTGTTGGACGGTGTCTGTAAATTCGGTTTAGGTGTTGATGTACCTCCATTCTGAAATGGAATGATTCGCATTTACGAAAAATTCACATAGAATCAAGTAATAAGAAACAAAGTTAGTCTTGGCATTCATCATTTCACCCACAAACTTTTCTCAATACTGTTTAGATGTGCTTCAAATGTGTTCAAATGAGGTTAGGTTGGTTGTTGACGTATTCGACGTTTTCTACATTTTCGACGTATAATACCAGGTAGTCTACATGACATGTTAAAAACGCTAGATATCATCATTTTACCCAACCCTGCATACAGGTATATTGAAACGCGCGGTCCGTTTCAGTGTTCCACTTCTTGGGATTGCTTGGATTAACGACTCAACGTACATGCAAGTAGATTAATTTTTATTGTGAACATTTTGCATAATTTTCATGATTATTACCTTTTATTATTACAATTCAAAGGTGCCCCCGTTTGCATCGATGCATAATTGTAATCGTCGCTGAAATGCATTTATCGTTTTCTGAAGTACTTCCCTGGGAATTGCCTCGCAAGCTTGGATAATACGTTCCTTTAAATTATCCCGTGTTGTCACTTAATCTAAAAATTAATCTACTATTCGTTACAAAAATTTGATAATCTTGACCTGACTTTGGCAACTCAAAGTAAAAGAATAGTTTGCACAGTTTTGATCCTTTCAATCAGGTACTACAAATTGATAATTGCGTTCAAGTACGTTGAAACATGCGTGCTGCTCCAATGCCGGCACCCGGCCGATGCTTCTTTTTATCTAACTTGCCCAGCTCTCATCTCATTACCATTTGGTTGTAGGCCATAAGTACCTCTAAGGTTTTTTTATGTAGAATTGGATGCTCTTTCAGGTTTTGTGAAAAAAAGTGCACCGTTCCATTTAAAAAATCAAAGTTGACCTTCACCTAACCTTGGCGGCTCCACCTATGATAAATCTGAGTACACCATCTTCTTTCCCCCTCAAAATCAAGAAAGTTTCATATATGATGTATTTTTCGTATGTTGCTTAATTTACGAGATATCAGCCTGAGGCAATTAAAAAAAATCACCCTGTATAAATATCTAGAATTTATATTTTTGTTATATCCTATATAAAATAAATATTAATAAGTTTCAAATCCATTAGCTTTATTTCATGATATATTAAACAGGATGAGTTTAGAGAGATTCCAAATTTGTTGGTGGTTTTGCACCATTAACGCCACAATTTTAATTGATTGACATGAGCAATGATACTAACAGAAAAATATCTATTATCGAAAATGGAGTTTAATAGGAGGATGCCAATATTTATCTCTTTTTTTTTAATAGTTATTTTAGCTAGTATGGTCCATTTCAATCTACATATAAATTTCTAGTGACAGCTGTGCAAAATTACAACCAAATTTCGAATTTCTCTGAACTCATCCTGTGTACCTGTATATACGTATATTTTACTATAACTTACCCATAGTGAATTAACGTTATAATGCAGTTACGTGGTAATATTGCTACATTATCACAACGAAGTAACTATTTTTGTAACAAGTTATATTTCCGCAATATCATGGGAATATTCATTAGGTGGGAAATTACTTATTGCATTTAACATGCATGTACTCACCGTGTTTCATCACTTGTTACAACCAGTTTTATTACTGTTATATTACATTTACAAAAGTGTGTTTGCTGGGCTGAAATTGAAAGCTTCCCGAATGGAGATGGTCGACAAAAGGGGTATCATAGACAGAGTAAATCCTTCCGAAACCGCTTTCAATGTCGTCCTTTTTTTTAGCGAATAAACAAAATGTATAATTTTGTGGCGTGTATCGGCTCTGGGGAAAAAAAATCACTGAAGTCAAGGAAATTATAATGCCATTGTTTACCACAACATATTTCTTTAATAAAAAAAATCATTTTTCGAATCGTTCTATAATTTTTTTAATAAGTAAATCCATGATCGAATCAAACATCAAATAAATTCGTTGATCAAAGAAATATACCATGGTAAATAAATATTTCATTCACGTTAGTACTTTTTTATCATCGTGTGTGCGTGCGTGCGTGTGTGTGTGTGTGTGTGTGTGTGTGTGTACTTGACGAATGGCAAAAGTAATTTCGTAGGAATATCCCGTAGTACCTCCCACTCCCGCATTATCTTTTGTTTATCCATAGTTAAGTGGACTGTTTATGTCTTACCGTAGTTGGCCATAAGCTAATTAGATTTCATTATAATTAGCTTATGGTTGGTTTTATCATTTTCATGGGATTGTATGTGTTACTTGGCTTTACAGCAGAGTTGGGCATTTTTGTAATTAATTACATTTTAATTACAAATTACAAATGTAATTAGTAACTGAAAAAGTTCTAAATACAAATTACAAATGTAATTAGTAACTGAAAAATTTCTAAATACAAATTACAAATGTAATTAGGATTAAAACTTCAACTAATTATATATAGTTAATAAGTAATTTAGTGTTAATTACAATTCCAAAATGTAATAGGATTAAATTTGCACTAATTACAGGTCCAAAATGTAAACATTTCGACTAACTTTATTTGACTAATTATCAACACCACTTACAAGTAATGCGTACAAACTAATTACTATTTATCAACAGTAATTAGTAATTATTTTTTACTAATTACTAGTAATTAGTAAAAATATTACATATGTTATATATATGTATATTATATATATTGTGACGTGATTTTTCGAATCACGGTCCCAAGGCGGCTCCGGTTACCGATACAGATAACGTTCTCGATTTCTGGTTCCCTTCGGATCGCCACCCTGCTCAGAAGCTACGCTCTCGGATTGATTCACATAGATATGTCAACGCTCTCGGAAGATTTCGTTGTTGTTCAGTGGAGGTCGAGGTGCTCGAATCTGCCGTGGGGAGATAGTCTCGACGTACCGAGTTGCCCGGCAGAGGAGAATACCCGACGGAGACGTCTCCACGGACCAGCAGAAGCCCGGGTGAAATACCGGCGCCCCGCTGGAGATGGGCAAAGGGCTGTAGAGCGGGCGGAGTTAGTTTTGATACAGTTAAGGGCAGGAGAGGAACCTCCTGCCCGAGTTAAGGATGTGGTGCCCAGCTATCGCCCGATGCCCTGGGAAAGCAGCCGTGGAGGATCTCCAGAATTACGTACCGATTCGTTAAGGAACGCTCTCGATTTGGTTTAAAGGGACGACTCGAAGGAGATAGAAGTGTTATCGGTTAAAAGGCTCTCGACCAATCAGAAGGATTAGTTCTCGGATTTGGCTATTGTCAAAGTAGTCTGTCTCGGGGCACCGACCGAGGTGTCACGAGCTGGCTCGTGCTCCCGTGCTATCTGTTGATAGTTTTTCTTGCCGTGTTTCGCTCCGGTATAGCAAGTTCTCGGATCGTACAGTTCTCGCGTTGTTCTCGCGATATCCAGGAATTCTATGAATTCCTGTGAGTGTTACGGAGGGGTCGTGCTGTGCCTTAGTGCAGTGCTCACCAGAGTGTTCTTTGGATGCAGTTCTCGACCTCCCCGGATTAGCTGTACCAGCTCCGGTGAGTCTTCCAATTTATTAATTGGTGAAGGGATCTCGATAGGTATTTAAGACTCGCTCTGATGCGTTCTCGGTTCGTCGCTCTCTATCACTCGCACTATTTCCCGGGCTCTTACTCCGACCCTCTCTACCTCAAACCTAGCAGCCTGAGCGGCCGTGCATTTTCGTAACCGTCCGCTCCCGTTCGTGTATCCAGTTGCGTTTGCTGATTTTACGCGACCCCAAAGATCAGCCCCTACGGTTGCGTTTCTCGATTTCATGCGTCCCCAAAAATCGAAAGGATCCGTTACGCTATCGCCTCGTCTGATAGGTTCCGTCAGAGCTCTCGTTCTTGGTGCAGTTGGGCCTGTGTCACCCCAACTCCCAGTTTATACCGGCTCGTCAGTTCCCGGTGAAAAAAGAATTGACTGGCGCCCGCCTGGCTTGCGGATGCACGAACGACGGGTGGACGGCCAAAGGTAACGTAGGTTGGTTCTCGAAGATAGTTCGTTCTCTTGAGTTTTGCTATCGGTGTCGGGTCACGAAAAGAAATACGTTACAATATATATATTTTTATATATTGTAACAAAAATGTTACAATAAACTCCTCCCCGTCACCTGGCTCGAGGGCACCACTGGCCCTGTTCTATTTACATTGTATGTGAGCTTTTAATTTTTACCTTCCTGTTTTGTTCTGAATATATATGTCGGAGAAAGGCTCCATCTTCGAACTTTCGACGAACTCGCGGTCACACAGAGCTCTTCTCTCAAATCAAAACTAAAAACTGACTCCCCCGTCAATCTATCCACCTTATATCCTGAACGTCCCCACCCCTATCATTAGATTGGGTGTTTACATCCCACGACCGCGAGCACACCCGGTGTCCGTCAGGTAGCACCCCAAACCATATAGGGTCGGATCGCAAACACTCTCACCGAATACCAATAATAACAACAATAATAACACGCTACACTCCGACATATACAATACAACCAATAACCTTGAGACGACCTCTTTTATGTCTATGAAAAAATATCGCGAGAGGAACATTTCTTTCGCAATTACTACGGTTATTCTACAAGTCACGAGTTACTCGGATACAATTAACGGAGTTCTCTTCAAAATACGGAATCGCAACGCGTATCACTGTGAAGAAACAGTTTCTTTTATAAAATAACAGTGACGTATATATTGTTGTTTTATACTGCAAAACAAGGTAAGTTTCATTTTCATATTCATGTGTCAACAATGGAGCTTTATATTCATGTCATGAAATATTCGGTGCCGAAGCCCGAAAATGACAGAGGTTTTATTTCACAAAGAATTTCACTGGGTTCACTGTTTACGCACACCAAAGTGTATGCAAAAATATTGAAAACTGCAGAGGTTATCGCATTTTTTCATCTTTCAAATCCTTATCAATAAAAGCAAAAAACAACTTTTGTAATTATTTAGTATAGCGACTTTTCCAAATTTCCATATTTTTTCCATTAAAAAAAAAACAAATAAAAAAACGTCAGTAATTTTTTTGTCGAGTTCCCCCGCCTTATTATCATTGTCGGTGCCGAACTAAATGCTTTTGTCGAGAAAAGAAAGCACGGAAATTCGGAAATGCCGCTATTCTATAATAAAATTCTATATAAAAATTGGAGTGATATTAAATAAAAAAGAATATTTCACGGGATAATTGAGACAGTTTATGCGAATTTCAATATTTTAAATTAAGTATACAAAGTTCAAAGTATGTTACTATACTTGCGTACGATCTATAGATATAGAATAATCATCGAATCCATATAGAAAGTATATTTTTACTCATCATATAAATAACCACACGCATGGAGTTCCACAATAAAATCTAGAGTATCACGTAAACTGGCATGTATTATTATATTAAGATGAACGAAGCCACAGGTGAAGATGTCGATGAGCCTATGGATGACATTCTTGTCCAAGAAATCGGTCATCCTGAAAGCAATGGTAATCCTAACGATCATTCCGAAGACACTGGTGAGGATGAAGAACTTAAAATCTTGCTGTTAGAATGTCAGAAGCGTCCATACCTGGATGGGCGATACTTCACGATAGATCCCAGTAGTATAGCTGTGGGCATTCTGGATACAGATTCCTGCACCGACATAATACCGACACTCCAGAGCCTTCGAAGGTGGGTGTCCGTGCTAAGTTGCCGTCGTGAGCTCTACGATTTTCGGAAGTGACGTCATCAGGAGCCCTCAATTCCAAGAATTTTGACTCGATTCCAGGAATTTTACGTCACATTCAGAGAATTTTGCGCTCGATTCTGGGAATTACGCACGATCGAGAACCTTCTAGAACATTCTAGAACATTCTGGAAGCTTCGACGGTTCGTGTCCGTGCTAAGTCGAGAAGGATCGCTCCCAGAGCCGGCGATCCTCTCGCGCGACGTTTTGAAACAGTCCCTTGCCCCCCACCCCGGAAAGCCTTCCAGAAGCTTCCGTGCACGTTCGTGCAGGTTTCGGACGGCAGCCCTCGGCCCGTTTGACCTCGAGCAGAATTGCGCAGCATCGCTGATGCAATCCTGCAGGAATTTTCCAGAACTTTTGTCCCTAACCT